>BMAU01009572.1:0-12622 GCA_019973935.1 Trichonephila clavipes | reverse complement strand
CAAACTTACCAAAGCGACCCATTTAACTCGAAATTTTACCAGAAATCTAAATCTGGTCTGCGTTTTGCGAAATTCCTGTAACGGTTTTTTTAAATTGAAAGATCATCTTAAAAAAACCAACGCTTTGACGCTGGACACCCTACTTACCGTCGATTCGGTGACCAAGCCAATAACTTTTTTTTCACCCTAGAAAATTACCAAAGTGACCCATTTAACTCGAAATTTTACCAGAAATCTAAATCTGGTCTCCGTTTTGCGAAATTCCTGTAACTTTTATTTTAAATTGAAAGATCATCTTAAAAAAACCAACGGTTTGAGGCTGGACACCTAACTTACCGTCGATTCGGTGACCAAGCCAATATCTTTTTTTTTTCACCCTAGAAAATTACCAAAGTGACCCATTTAACTCGAAATTTTACCAGAAATCTAAATCTGGTCTCCGTTTTGCGAAATTCCTGTAAGTTTTATTTTAAATTGAAAGATCATCTTTAAAAAAACCGACGCTTTGACACTGGACACCCAACTTACCGAGGATTCGGTGACCAAGCCAATAACTTTTTTTTTTTTCACCCTACAAACTTACCAAAGAAACCCATTTAACTCGAAATTTTACCAGAAATCTAAATCTGGTCTCCGTTTTGCGAAATTCCTGTAACTTTTATTTTAAATTGAAAGATCATCTTAAAAAAACCAACGCTTTGACGCTGGACACCCTACTTACCGTCGATTCGGTGACCAAGCCAATAACTTTTTTTTTTCACCCTAGAAAATTACTAAAGTGACCCATTTAACTCGAAAATTTTCCTGAAATCTAAATCTGGTCTCGGTTTTGCGAAATTCCTGTAACTTTTTTATTAAATTGAAAGATCATATTTAAAAAAACTGACGCTTTGACGCTGGACACCCAACTTTCCGACGATTCGGTGACCAAGCCAATAACTTTTTTTTCCACCATAGAAACTTACCAAAGTGACCCATTTAACTCGAAATTTTACCAGAAATCTAAATCTGGTCTCCGTTTTGCGAAATTCCTCTAACTTTTATTTTAAATTGAAAGATCATCTTTAAAAAACCGACGCTTTGACACTGGACACCCAACTTACCGACGATTCGGTGACCAAGCCAATAACTTTTTTCACCCTACAAACTTACCAAAGCGACCCATTTAACTCGAAATTTTACCAGAAATCTAAATCTGGTCTGCGTTTTGCGAAATTCCTGTAACGGTTTTTTTAAATTGAAAGATCATCTTAAAAAAACCAACGCTTTGACGCTGGACACCCTACTTACCGTCGATTCGGTGACCAAGCCAATAACTTTTTTTTTTTTTAGAAAATTACCAAAGTGACCCATTTAACTCGAAATTTTACCAGAAATCTAAATCTGGTCGTCGTTTTGCGAAATTCCTATAACTTTTTTTTTAAATTGAAAGATCATTTTTAAAAAAACCGATGCTTTGACGCTGGACAGCCACTTTACCGACGATTCGGTGACCAAGCCAATAACTTTTTTTTAGCCTTAGAAACTTACCAAGTGACCCATTTAACTCGAAATTTTAGCAGAAATCTAAATCTGGTCTCCGTTCTGCGAAATTACTGTAACTTTTTTTTTAAATTGAAGGATCATTTTTAAAAAAACCGACGCTTTGACGCTCGACAGCCACTTTACCGACGATTCGGTGACCAAGCCATTAACTTTTTTTTTTAGAATTAGAAACTTACCAAAGTGACCCATTTAACCCGAAATTTTAGCAGAAATCTAAATCTGGTCTCCGTTTTGTGAAATTCCTGTAACTTTTTTTTTAAATTGAAAGAAAATCTTTAAAAAAAACCGACGCTTTGAAGCTATTATCGACGATTCGGTGACCAAGCCTATAACTTTTTTTTCCACCCTAGAAACTTACCAAAGTGACCCATTTAACCCGAAATTTTACCAGAAATCTAAATCTGGTCTCCGATTTGCGAAATTCCAATAACTTTTTTTTTTAAATTGAAAGATCATTTTTAAGAAAACCGACGCTTTGACGCTGGACAGCCACTTTACCGACGATTCGGTGAACAAGCCAATAACTTTTTTTTTTTTTTTTCACTTTGAGACTTACCAAAGTGACCCATTTAACCCGAAATTTTAGCAGAAATCTAAATCTGGTCTCCGTTTTGCGAAATTCCTGTAACTTTTATTTTAAATTGAAAGATCATCTTTAAAAAACCAACGCTTTGAGGCTGGACACCTAACTTACCGTCGATTCGGTGACCAAGCCAATAACTTTTTTTTGTCCACCATAAAAACTTAACAAAGTGACCCATATAACTCGAAATTTTACCAGAAATCTAAATCTGGTCTCCGTTTTGCGAAATTCCTCTAACTTTTATTTTAAATTGAAAGATCATCTTTAAAAAAACCGACGCTTTGACACTGGACACCCAACTTACCGACGATTCGGTGACCAAGCCAATAACTTTTTTTTTTCCACCATAGAAACTTACCAAAGTGACCCATATAACTCGAAATTTTACCAGAAATCTTAATCTGGTCTCCGTTTTGCGAAATTCCTGTAACTTTTTTATTAAATTGAAAGATCATATTTAAAAAAACTGACGCTTTGACGCTGGACACCCAACTTACCGACGATTCGGTGACCAAGCCAATAACTTTTTTTTTCCACCATAGAAACTTACCAAAGTGACCCATTTAACTCGAAATTTTACCAGAAATCTAAATCTGGTCTCCGTTTTGCGAAATTCCCCTAACTTTTATTTTAAATTGAAAGATCATCTTTAAAAAAACCGACGCTTTGACACTGGACACCCAACTTACCGACGATTCGGTGACCAAGCCAATAACTTTTTTTTTTTCACCCTAGAAACTTACCAAAGTGAACCATTTAACTCGAAAATTTTCCAGAAATCTAAATCTGGTCTCCGTTTTGCGAAATTCTTGTAAGTTTTATTTTAAATTAAAAGATCATCTTTAAAAAAACCGACGCTTTGACACTGGACACCCAACTTACCGAGGATTCAGTGAACAAGCCAATAATTTTTTTTTTCACCTACAAACTTACCAAATGACCCATTTAACTCGAAATTTTACCAGAAATCTAAATCTGGTCTCCGTTTTGCGAAATTCCTGTAACTTTTATTTTAAATTGAAAGATCATCTTAAAAAACCAACGCTTTGAGGCTGGACACCTAACTTACCGTCGATTCGGTGACCAAGCCAATAACTTTTTTTTCCACCATAGAAACTTAACAAAATGACCCATATAACTCAAAATTTTACCAGAAATCTAAATCTGGTCTCCGTTTTGCGAAATTCCTCTAACTTTTATTTTAAATTGAAAGATCATCTTTAAAAAAACCGACGCTTTGACACTGGACACCCAACTTACCGACGATTCGGTGACCAAGCCAATAACTTTTTTTTTTTTCACCCTACAAACTTACCAAAGCGACCCATTTAACTCGAAATTTTACCAGAAATCTAAATCTGGTCTCCGTTTTGCGAAATTCCTGTAACTTTTTTTTTAAATTGAAAGATCATCTTTAAAAAAACCGACGCTTTGACACTGGACACCCAACTTACCGACGATTCGGTGACCAAGCCAATAACTTTTTTTTCACCCTAGAAACTTACCAAAGTGACCCATTTAACTCGAAATTTTACCAGAAATCTAAATCTGGTCTCCGTTTTGCGAAATTCCTGTAACTTTTATTTTAAATTGAAAGATCATCTTTAAAAAAAGATCCGACGCTTTGACACTGGACACCCAACTTACCGAGGATTCGGTGACCAAGCCAATAACTTTTTTTTTCACCCTACAAACTTACCAAAGAAACCCATTTAACTCGAATTTTTACCAGAAATCTAAATCTGGTCTCCGTTTTGCGAAATTCCTGTAACTTTTATTTTAAATTGAAAGATCATCTTTAAAAAAACCGACGCTTTGACACTGGACACCCAACTTACCGAGGATTCGGTGACCAAGCCAATATCTTTTTTTTTTTCACCCTACAAACTTACCAAAGTGACCCATTTAACTCGAAATTTTACCAGAAATCTAAATCTGGTCTCCGTTTTGCGAAATTCCTGTAACTTTTATTTTAAATTGAAAGATCATCTTAAAAAAACCAACGCTTTGACGCTGGACACCCAACTTACCGTCGATTCGGTGACCAAGCCAATAACGTTTTTTTTCACCCTAGAAAATTACCAAAGTGACCCATTTAACTCGAAATTTTCCAGAAATCTAAATCTGGTCTCGTTTTGCGAAATTCCTGTAACTTTTTTATTAAATTGAAAGATCATATTTAAAAAAACTGACGCTTTGACGCTGGACACCCAACTTACCGACGATTCGGTGACCAAGCCAATAACTTTTTTTTTCACCCTAGAAACTTACCAAAGTGACCCATTTAACTCGAAATTTTACCAGAAATCTAAATCTGGTCTCCGTTTTGCGAAATTCCTCTAACTTTTATTTTAAATTGAAAGATCATCTTTAAAAAAACCGACGCTTTGACACTGGACACCCAACTTACCGACGATTCGGTGACCAAGCCAATAACTTTTTTTTTTTTTCACCCTACAAACTTACCAAAGTGACCCATTTAACTCGAAATTTTACCAGAAATCTAAATCTGGTCTCCGTTTTGCGAAATTCCTGTAACTTTTTATTTTAAATTGAAAGATCATCTTTAAAAAAACCGACGCTTTGACACTGGACACCCAACTTACCGACGATTCGGTGACCAAGCCAATAACTTTTTTTTTTCACCCTACAAACTTACCAAAGCGACCCATTTAACTCGAAATTTTACCAGAAATCTAAATCTGGTCTCCGTTTTGCGAAATTCCTGTAACTTTTATTTTAAATTGAAAGATCATCTTTAAAAAAACCGACGCTTTGACACTGGACACCTAACTTACCGTCGATTCGGTGACCAAGCCAATAACTTTTTTTTTTCACCCTAGAAAATTACCAAAGTGACCCATTTAACTCGAAATTTTACCAGAAATCTAAATCTGGTCTCCGTTTTGCGAAATTCCTGTAAGTTTTATTTTAAATTGAAAGATCATCTTTAAAAAAACCGACGCTTTGACACTGGACACCCAACTTACCGACGATTCGGTGACCAAGCCAATAACTTTTTTTTCACCCTACAAACTTACCAAAGAAACCCATTTAACTCGAAATTTTACCAGAAATCTAAATCTGGTCTCCGTTTTGCGAAATTCCTGTAACTTTTATTTTAAATTGAAAGATCATCTTAAAAAAACCAACGCTTTGACGCTGGACACCCACTTACCGTCGATTCGGTGACCAAGCCAATAACTTTTTTTTTTCACCCTAGAAAATTACTAAAGTGACCCATTTAACTCGAAATTTTCCTGAAATCTAAATCTGGTCTCGGTTTTGCGAAATTCCTGTAACTTTTTTTTAAATTGAAAGATCATATTTAAAAAAACTGACGCTTTGACGCTGGACACCCAACTTACCGACGATTCGGTGACCAAGCCAATAACTTTTTTTCCACCATAGAAACTTACCAAAGTGACCCATTTAACTCGAAATTTTACCAGAAATCTAAATCTGGTCTCCGTTTTGCGAAATTCCTCTAACTTTTATTTTAAATTGAAAGATCATCTTTAAAAAAACCGACGCTTTGACACTGGACACCCAACTTACCGACGATTCGGTGACCAAGCCAATAACTTTTTTTTTTTTACCCTACAAACTTACCAAAGCGACCCATTTAACTCGAAATTTTACCAGAAATCTAAATCTGGTCTGCGTTTTGCGAAATTCCTGTAACGGTTTTTTTAAATTGAAAGATCATCTTAAAAAAACCAACGCTTTGACGCTGGACACCCTACTTACCGTCGATTCGGTGACCAAGCCAATAACTTTTTTTTTCACCCTAGAAAATTACCAAAGTGACCCATTTAACTCGAAATTTTACCAGAAATCTAAATCTGGTCTCCGTTTTGCGAAATTCCTGTAACTTTTATTTTAAATTGAAAGATCATCTTTAAAAAAACCGACGCTTTGACACTGGACACCCAACTTACCGACGATTCGGTGACCAAGCCAATAACTTTTTTTTTTTTTCACCCTACAAACTTACCAAAGTGACCCATTTAACTCGAAATTTTACCAGAAATCTAAATCTGGTCTCCGTTTTGCGAAATTCCTGTAACTTTTATTTTAAATTGAAAGATCATCTTTAAAAAAACCGACGCTTTGACACTGGACACCCAACTTACCGACGATTCGGTGACCAAGCCAATAACTTTTTTTTTTTAACTCACCCTACAAACTTACCAAAGTGACCCATTTAACTCGAAATTTTACCAGAAATCTAAATCTGGTCTCCGTTTTGCGAAATTCCTGTAACTTTTATTTTAAATTGAAAGATCATCTTTAAAAAAACCGACGCTTTGACGCTGGACACCCTACTTACCGACGATTCGGTGACCAAGCCAATAACTTTTTTTTTTCACCCTAGAAACTTACCAAAGTGACCCATTTAACTCGAAATTTTACCAGAAATCTAAAATCTGGTCTCCGTTTTGCGAAATTCCTGTAACTTTTTTTTAAATTGAAAGATCATCTTTAAAAAAACCGACGCTTTGACGCTGGACACCCAACTTTACCGACGATTCGGTGACCAAGCCAATAACTTTTTTTTTTTCACCCTAAAACTTACCAAAGTGACCCATTTAACTCGAAATTTTACCAGAAATCTAAATCTGGTCTCCGTTTTGCGAAATTCCTGTAACTTTTATTTTAAATTGAAAGATCATCTTTAAAAAAACCAACGCTTTGAGGCTGGACACCTAACTTACCGTCGATTCGGTGACCAAGCCAATAACTTTTTTTTTCACCCTAAAAACTTACCAAAGTGACCCATTTAACTCGAAATTTTACCAGAAATCTAAATCTGGTCTCCGTTTTGCGAAATTCCTCTAACTTTTATTTTAAATTGAAAGATCATCTTTAAAAAACCGACGCTTTGACACTGGACACCCAACTTACCGACGATTCGGTGACCAAGCCAATAACTTTTTTTTTCACCCTAGAAACTTACCAAAGTGACCCATTTAACTCGAAATTTTACCAGAAATCTAAATCTGGTCTCCGTTTTGCGAAATTCCTGTAACTTTTTTTTAAATTGAAAGATCATCTTTAAAAAAACCGACGCTTTGACGCTGGACACCCAACTTACCGACGATTCGGTGACCAAGCCAATAACTTTTTTTTACACCATAGAAACTTCCCAAAGTGACCCATTTAACTCGAAATTTTACCAGAAATCTAAATCTGGTCTCCGTTTTGCGAAATTCCTAACTTTTATTTTAAATTGAAAGATCATCTTTAAAAAACCGACGCTTTGACACTGGACACCCAACTTACCGACGATTCGGTGACCAAGCCAATAACTTTTTTTTTTTTTTTCACCCTAGAAACTTACCAAAGTGACCCATTTAACTCGAAATTTTACCAGAAATCTAAATCTGGTCTCCGTTTTGCGAAATTCCTGTAACTTTTATTTTAAATTGAAAGATCATCTTTAAAAAAACCGACGCTTTGACACTGGACACCCAACTTACCGACGATTCGGTGACCAAGCCAATAACTTTTTTTTTCACCCTACAAACTTACCAAAGTGACCCATTTAACTCGAAATTTTACCAGAAATCTAAATCTGGTCTCCGTTTTGCGAAATTCCTGTAACTTTTATTTTAAATTGAAAGATCATCTTTAAAAAACCGACGCTTTGACACTGGACACCCAACTTACCGACGATTCGGTGACCAAGCCAATAACTTTTTTTTTTTTTTTTCACCCTAGAAACTTACCAAAGTGACCCATTTAACTCGAAATTTTACCAGAAATCTAAATCTGGTCTCCGTTTTGCGAAATTCCTGTAACTTTTATTTTAAATTGAAAGATCATCTTTAAAAAAACCGACGCTTTGACACTGGACACCCAACTTACCGACGATTCGGTGACCAAGCCAATAACTTTTTTTTTTTTTCACCCTAGAAACTTACCAAAGTGACCCATTTAACTCGAAATTTTACCAGAAATCTAAATCTGGTCTCCGTTTTGCGAAATTCCTGTAACTTTTATTTTAAATTGAAAGATCATCTTTAAAAAACCGACGCTTTGACACTGGACACCCAACTTACCGACGATTCGGTGACCAAGCCAATAACTTTTTTTTTCACCCTAGAAACTTACCAAAGTGACCCATTTAACTCGAAATTTTACCAGAAATCTAAATCTGGTCTCCGTTTTGCGAAATTCCTGTAACTTTTATTTTAAATTGAAAGATCATCTTTAAAAAAACCGACGCTTTGACACTGGACACCCAACTTACCGACGATTCGGTGACCAAGCCAATAACTTTTTTTTTTTTTCACCCTAGAAACTTACCAAAGTGACCCATTTAACTCGAAATTTTACCAGAAATCTAAATCTGGTCTCCGTTTTGCGAAATTCCTGTAACTTTTTTTTAAATTGAAAGATCATCTTTAAAAAACCGACGCTTTGACGCTGGACACCCAACTTACCGACGATTCGGTGACCAAGCCAATAACTTTTTTTTTCACCCTAGAAACTTACCAAAGTGACCCATTTAACTCGAAATTTTACCAGAAATCTAAATCTGGTCTCCGTTTTGCGAAATTCCTGTAACTTTTATTTTAAATTGAAAGATCATCTTTAAAAAACCGACGCTTTGACGCTGGACACCCAACTTACCGACGATTCGGTGACCAAGCCAATAACTTTTTTTTTTTTTTTATTAAATTGAAAGATCACCCTAGAAACTTACCAAAGTGACCCATTTAACTCGAAATTTTACCAGAAATCTAAATCTGGTCTCCGTTTTGCGAAATTCCTGTAACTTTTTTATTTTAAATTGAAAGATCATCTTTAAAAAAACCGACGCTTTGACACTGGACACCCAACTTACCGACGATTCGGTGACCAAGCCAATAACTTTTTTTTTCCCCCTAGAAACTTACCAAAGTGACCCATTTAACTCGAAATTTTACCAGAAATCTAAATCTGGTCTCCGTTTTGCGAAATTCCTGTAACTTTTATTTTAAATTGAAAGATCATCTTTAAAAAAACCAACGCTTTGACACTGGACACCCAACTTACCGACGATTCGGTGACCAAGCCAATAACTTTTTTTTTTTCCACCATAGAAACTTACCAAAGTGACCCATTTAACTCGAAATTTTACCAGAAATCTAAATCTGGTCTCCGTTTTGCGAAATTCCTGTAACTTTTATTTTAAATTGAAAGATCATCTTTAAAAAAACCGACGCTTTGACACTGGACACCCAACTTACCGACGATTCGGTGACCAAGCCAATAACTTTTTTTTTCACCCTAGAAACTTACCAAAGTGACCCATTTAACTCGAAATTTTACCAGAAATCTAAATCTGGTCTCCGTTTTGCGAAATTCCTGTAACTTTTATTTTAAATTGAAAGATCATCTTTAAAAAACCGACGCTTTGACGCTGACACTGGACACCCAACTTACCGACGATTCGGTGACCAAGCCAATAACTAATTTTTTTCCGACGATTCGGTGACCAAATAACTTACTGGTCCAAAGTGACCCATTTAACCGTTTTTCAGACCCTAGAAACTTACCAAAGTGACCCATTTAACTCGAAAATTTTACCAGAAATCTAAATCTGGTCTCCGTTTTGCGAAATTCCTGTAACTTTTATTTTAAATTGAAAGATCATCTTTAAAAAAACCACGCTTTGACGCTGGACACCCAACTTACCGACGATTCGGTGACCAAGCCAATAACTTTTTTTTTCCACCATAGAAACTTACCAAAGTGACCCATTTAACTCGAAATTTTACCAGAAATCTAAATCTGGTCTCCGTTTTGCGAAATTCCTCTAACTTTTATTTTAAATTGAAAGATCATCTTTAAAAAAACCGACGCTTTGACACTGGACACCCAACTTACCGACGATTCGGTGACCAAGCCAATAATTTTTTTTTTTTTCACCCTACAAACTTACCAAAGGGACCCATTTAACTCGAAATTTTACCAGAAATCTAAATCTGGTCTCCGTTTTGCGAAATTCCTGTAACTTTTATTTTAAATTGAAAGATCATCTTTAAAAAAACCGACGTTTGACACTGGACACCCAACTTACCGAGGATTCGGTGACCAAGCCAATAACTTTTTTTTCACCCTACAAACTTACCAAAGCGACCCATTTAACTCGAAATTTTACCAGAAATCTAAATCTGGTCTGCGTTTTGCGAAATTCCTGTAACGGTTTTTTTAAATTGAAAGATCATCTTAAAAAAACCAACGCTTTGACGCTGGACACCCTACTTACCGTGGATTCGGTGACCAAGCCAATAACTTTTTTTTTTTTCACCCTAGAAAATTACCAAAGTGACCCATTTAACTCGAAATTTTACCAGAAATCTAAATCTGGTCTCCGTTTTGCGAAATTCCTCTAACTTTTATTTTAAATTGAAAGATCATCTTTAAAAAAACCGACGCTTTGACACTGGACACCCAACTTACCGAGGATTCAGTGAACAAGCCAATAACTTTTTTTTTTTTTTAAAAAACCCTACAAACTTACCAAAGCGACCCATTTAACTCGAGTATTTTACCAGAAATCTAAATCTGGTCTCCGTTTTGCGAAATTCCTGTAACTTTTATTTTAAATTGAAAGATCATCTT
This sequence comes from Trichonephila clavipes, assembly GCA_019973935.1. Taxonomy (NCBI): domain Eukaryota; kingdom Metazoa; phylum Arthropoda; class Arachnida; order Araneae; family Nephilidae; genus Trichonephila; species Trichonephila clavipes. Next base: position 1,878 of record BMAU01009572.1, on the reverse strand, counting down.
AAAAAAACCAACGGTTTGAGGCTGGACACCTAACTTACCGTCGATTCGGTGACCAAGCCAATATCTTTTTTTCACCCTAGAAAATTACCAAAGTGACCCATTTAACTCGAAATTTTAACAGAAATCTAAATCTGGTCTCCGTTTTGCGAAATTCCTGTAACTTTTATTTTAAATTGAAAGATCATCTTAAAAAAAAACCAACGCTTTGACGCTGGACACCCTACTTACCGTCGATTCGGTGACCAAGCCAATAACTTTTTTTTTCACCCTAGAAAATTACTAAAGTGACCCATTTAACTCGAAAATTTTCCTGAAATCTAAATCTGGTCTCGGTTTTGCGAAATTCCTTTAACTTTTTTTTAAATTGAAAGATCATATTTAAAAAAACTGACGCTTTGACGCTGGACACCCAACTTACCGACGATTCGGTAACCAAGCCAATAACTTTTTTTTTCCACCATAGAAACTTACCAAAGTGACCCATTTAACTCGAAATTTTACCAGAAATCTAAATCTGGTCTCTGTTTTCCGAAATTCCTCTAACTTTTATTTTAAATTGAAAGATCATCTTTAAAAAAACCGACGCTTTGACACTGGACACCCAACTTACCGACGATTCGGTGACCAAGCCAATAACTTTTTTTTTTTTTGAAAGATCACCCTACAAACTTACCAAAGTGACCCATTAAACTCGAAATTTTACCAGAAATCTAAATCTGGTCTCCGTTTTGCGAAATTCCTGTAAGTTTTATTTTAAATTGAAAGATCATCTTTAAAAAAACCGACGCTTTGACACTGGACACCCAACTTACCGAGGATTCAGTGAACAAGCCAATAACTTTTTTTTTCACCCTACAAACTTACCAAAGCGACCCATTTAACTCGAGTATTTTACCAGAAATCTAAATCTGGTCTCCGCTTTGCGAAATTCCTCCTGTAACTTTTATTTTAAATTGAAAGATCATCTTAAAAAACCAACGGTTTGAGGCTGGACACCTAACTTACCGTCGATTCGGTGACCAAGCCAATATCTTTTTTTTTCACCCTAGAAAATTACCAAAGTGACCCATTTAACTCGAAATTTTACCAGAAATCTAAATCTGGTCTCCGTTTTGCGAAATTCCTGTAAGTTTTATTTTAAATTGAAAGATCATCTTTAAAAAACCGACGCTTTGACACTGGACACCCAACTTACCGACGATTCGGTGACCAAGCCAATAACTTTTTTTTCACCCTACAAACTTACCAAAGAAACCCATTTAACTCGAAATTTTACCAGAAATCTAAATCTGGTCTCCGTTTTGCGAAATTCCTGTAACTTTTATTTTAAATTGAAAGATCATCTTTAAAAAACCAACGCTTTGACGCTGGACAACCTACTTACCGTCGATTCGGTGACCAAGCCAATAACTTTTTTTTCACCCTAGAAAATTACTAAAGTGACCCATTTAACTCGACAATTTTCCTGAAATCTAAATCTGGTCTCGGTTTTGCGAAATTCCTGTAACTTTTTTATTAAATTGAAAGATCATATTTAAAAAAACTGACGCTTTGACGCTGGACACCCAACTTACCGACGATTCGGTGACCAAGCCAATAACTTTTTTTTTTTTCCACCATAGAAACTTACCAAAGTGACCCATTTAACTCGAAATTTTACCAGAAATCTAAATCTGGTCTCCGTTTTGCGAAATTCCTCTAACTTTTATTTTAAATTGAAAGATCATCTTTAAAAAAACCGACGCTTTGACACTGGACACCCAACTTACCGACGATTCGGTGACCAAGCCAATAACTTTTTTTTTTTTTTCACCCTACAAACTTACCAAAGCGACCCATTTAACTCGAAATTTTACCAGAAATCTAAATCTGGTCTGC
>BMAU01009571.1:0-53710 GCA_019973935.1 Trichonephila clavipes | reverse complement strand
CCTAGAAAATTACCAAAGTGACCCATTTAACTCGAAATTTTACCAGAAATCTAAATCTGGTCTCCGTTTTGCGAAATCATCTTAAAAAACCAACGCTTTGACGCTGGACACCCTACTTACCGTCGATTCGGTGACCAAGCCAATAACTTTTTTTCACCCTAGAAAATTACTAAAGTGACCCATTTAACTCGAAAATTTTCCTGAAATCTAAATCTGGTCTCGGTTTTGCGAAATTCCTGTAACTTTTTTATTAAATTGAAAGATCATATTTAAAAAAACGACGCTTTGACGCTGGACACCCAACTTACCGACGATTCGGTGACCAAGCCAATAACTTTTTTCCACCATAGAAACTTACCAAAGTGACCCATTTAACTCGAAATTTTACCAGAAATCTAAATCTGGTCTCCGTTTTGCGAAATTCCTGTAACTTTTATTTTAAATTGAAAGATCATCTTTAAAAAAACCGACGCTTTGACACTGGACACCCAACTTACCGACGATTCGGTGACCAAGCCAATAACTTTTTTCACCCTACAAACTTACCAAAGTGACCCATTTAACTCGAAATTTTACCAGAAATCTAAATCTGGTCTCCGTTTTGCGAAATTCCTGTAACTTTTTTTTAAATTGAAAGATCATCTTTAAAAAACCGACGCTTTGACGCTGGACACCCAACTTACCGACGATTCGGTGACCAAGCCAATAACTTTTTTTTCACCCTAGAAACTTACCAAAGTGACCCATTTAACTCGAAATTTTACCAGAAATCTAAATCTGGTCTCCGTTTTTGCGAAATTCCTGTAACTTTTTTTTAAATTGAAAGATCATCTTTAAAAAAACCCGACGCTTTGTGGACACCCAACTTACCGACGATTCGGTGACCAAGCCAATAACTTTTTTTTTCACCCTAGAAACTTACCAAACTGACCCATTTAACTCGAAATTTTACCAGAAATCTAAATCTGGTCTCCGTTTTGCGAAATTCCTATAACGTTTTTTAAATTGAAAGATCATTTTTAAAAAAACCGACGCTTTGACGCTGGACACCCACATTACCGACGATTCGGTGACCAAGCCAATAACTTTTTTTTTTTTTACCCTTAGAAACTTACCAAAGTGACCCATTTAACCCGAAATTTTACCAGAAATCTAAATCTGGTCTCCGTTTTGCGAAATTCCTCTAACTTTTATTTTAAATTGAAAGATCATCTTTAAAAAAACCGACGCTTTGACACTGGACACCCAACTTACCGACGATTCGGTGACCAAGCCAATAACTTTTTTTTTTCACCCTACAAACTTACCAAAGCGACCCATTTAACTCGAAATTTTACCAGAAATCTAAATCTGGTCTGCGTTTTGCGAAATTCCTGTAACGGTTTTTTTAAATTGAAAGATCATCTTAAAAAAACCAACGCTTTGACGCTGGACACCCTACTTACCGTCGATTCGGTGACCAAGCCAATAACTTTTTTTTTTTTTCACCCTAGAAAATTACCAAAGTGACCCATTTAACTCGAAATTTTACCAGAAATCTAAATCTGGTCTCCGTTTTGCGAAATTCCTGTAAGTTTTATTTTAAATTGAAAGATCATCTTTAAAAAAACCGACGCTTTGACACTGGACACCCAACTTACCGAGGATTCAGTGAACAAGCCAATAACTTTTTCACCCTACAAACTTACCAAAGCGACCCATTTAACTCGAAATTTTACCAGAAATCTAAATCTGGTCTCCGTTTTGCGAAATTCCTGTAACTTTTATTTTAAATTGAAAGATCATCTTAAAAAAACCAACGGTTTGAGGCTGGACACCTAACTTACCGTCGATTCGGTGACCAAGCCAATATCTTTTTTTTCACCCTAGAAAATTACCAAAGTGACCCATTTAACTCGAAATTTTACCAGAAATCTAAATCTGGTCTCCGTTTTGCGAAATTCCTGTAAGTTTTATTTTAAATTGAAAGATCATCTTTAAAAAAACCGACGCTTTGACACTGGACACCCAACTTACCGAGGATTCGGTGACCAAGCCAATAACTTTTTTTTTCACCCTACAAACTTACCAAAGAAACCCATTTAACTCGAAATTTTACCAGAAATCTAAATCTGGTCTCCGTTTTGCGAAATTCCTGTAACTTTTATTTTAAATTGAAAGATCATCTTAAAAAAACCAACGCTTTGACGCTGGACACCCTACTTACCGTCGATTCGGTGACCAAGCCAATAACTTTTTTTTTCACCCTAGAAAATTACTAAAGTGACCCATTTAACTCGAAAATTTTCCTGAAATCTAAATCTGGTCTCGGTTTTGCGAAATTCCTGTAACTTTTTTAAATTGAAAGATCATATTTAAAAAAACTGACGCTTTGACGCTGGACACCCAACTTACCGACGATTCGGTGACCAAGCCAATAACTTTTTTTTTTTTTTTTCCACCATAGAAACTTACCAAAGTGACCCATTTAACTCGAAATTTTACCAGAAATCTAAATCTGGTCTCCGTTTTGCGAAATTCCTGTAACTTTTATTTTAAATTGAAAGATCATCTTTAAAAAAACCGACGCTTTGACACTGGACACCCAACTTACCGACGATTCGGTGACCAAGCCAATAACTTTTTTTTTCACCCTACAAACTTACCAAAGTGACCCATTTAACTCGAAATTTTACCAGAAATCTAAATCTGGTCTCCGTTTTGCGAAATTTTTGTAACTTTTTTTTAAATTGAAATATCATCTTTAAAAAAACCACGCTTTGACGCTGGACACCCAACTTACCGACGATTCGGTGACCAAGCCAATAACTTTTTTTTTTTCACCCTAGAAACTTACCAAAGTGACCCATTTAACTCGAAATTTTACCAGAAATCTAAATCTGGTCTCCGTTTTGCGAAATTCCTGTAACTTTTTTTTTAAATTGAAAGATCATCTTTAAAAAACCAACGCTTTGACGCTGGACACCCAACTTACCGACGATTCGGTGACCAAGCCAATATAACTTTTTTCACCCTAGAAACTTACCAAAGTGACCCATTTAACTCGAAATTTTACCAGAAATCTAAATCTGGTCTCCGTTTTGCGAAATTCCTGTAACTTTTATTTTAAATTGAAAGATCATCTTTAAAAAAACCGACGCTTTGACACTGGACACCCAACTTACCGAGGATTCGGTGACCAAGCCAATAACTTTTTTTTTCACCCTACAAACTTACCAAAGTGACCCATTTAACTCGAAATTTTACCAGAAATCTAAATCTGGTCTCCGTTTTGCGAAATTCCTGTAACTTTTATTTTAAATTGAAAGATCATCTTTAAAAAACCAACGCTTTGACGCTGGACACCCTAACTTACCGACGATTCGGTGACCAAGCCAATAACTTTTTTTTTTTTTCACCCTAGAAAATTACCAAAGTGACCCATTTATCTCGAAATTTTACCAGAAATCTAAATCTGGTCTCCGTTTTGCGAAATTCCTGTAACTTTTTTAAAATTGAAAGATCATCTTTAAAAAAACCGACGCTTTGACGCTGGACACCCAACTTACCGACGATTCGGTGACCAAGCCAATAACTTTTTTTTTCACCCTAGAAACTTACCAAAGGGACCCATTTAACTCGAAATTTTACCAGAAATCTAAATCTGGTCTCCGTTTTGCGAAATTCCTGTAACTTTTATTTTAAATTGAAAGATCATCTTTAAAAAAACCGACGCTTTGACACTGGACACCCAACTTACCGACGATTCGGTGACCAAGCCAATAACTTTTTTTTTCACCCTACAAACTTACCAAAGCGACCCATTTAACTCGAAATTTTACCAGAAATCTAAATCTGGTCTCCGTTTTGCGAAATTCCTGTAACTTTTTTTTTAAATTGAAAGATCATCTTTAAAAAAACCGACGCTTTGACGCTGGACACCCAACTTACCGACGATTCGGTGACCAAGCCAATAACTTTTTTTTTCCACCCTAGAAACTTACCAAAGTGACCCATTTAACTCGAAATTTTACCAGAAATCTAAATCTGGTCTCCGTTTTGCGAAATTCCTGTAAGTTTTATTTTAAATTGAAAGATCATCTTTAAAAAAACCGACGCTTTGACACTGGACACCCAACTTACCGAGGATTCGGTGAACAAGCCAATAACTTTTTTTTTCACCCTACAAACTTACCAAAGCGACCCATTTAACTCGAAATTTTACCAGAAATCTAAATCTGGTCTCCGTTTTGCGAAATTCCTGTAACTTTTATTTTAAATTGAAAGATCATCTTAAAAAAACCAACGGTTTGAGGCTGGACACCTAACTTACCGTCGATTCGGTGACCAAGCCAATATCTTTTTCACCCTAGAAAATTACCAAAGTGACCCATTTAACTCGAAATTTTACCAGAAATCTAAATCTGGTCTCCGTTTTGCGAAATTCCTGTAAGTTTTATTTTAAATTGAAAGATCATCTTTAAAAAAACCGACGCTTTGACACTGGACACCCAACTTACCGAGGATTCGGTGACCAAGCCAATAACTTTTTTTTTTTTCACCCTACAAACTTACCAAAGAAACCCATTTAACTCGAAATTTTACCAGAAATCTAAATCTGGTCTCCGTTTTGCGAAATTCCTGTAACTTTTATTTTAAATTGAAAGATCATCTTAAAAAAACCAACGCTTTGACGCTGGACACCCTACTTACCGTCGATTCGGTGACCAAGCCAATAACTTTTTTTTTCACCCTAGAAAATTACTAAAGTGACCCATTTAACTCGAAAATTTTCCTGAAATCTAAATCTGGTCTCGGTTTTGCGAAATTCCTGTAACTTTTTTTTAAATTGAAAGATCATATTTAAAAAAACTGACGCTTTGACGCTGGACACCCAACTTACCGACGATTCGGTGACCAAGCCAATAACTTTTTTTTTTTCACCATAGAAACTTACCAAAGTGACCCATTTAACTCGAAATTTTACCAGAAATCTAAATCTGGTCTCCGTTTTGCGAAATTCCTCTAACTTTTATTTTAAATTGAAAGATCATCTTTAAAAAAACCGACGCTTTGACACTGGACACCCAACTTACCGACGATTCGGTGACCAAGCCAATAACTTTTTTTTTCACCCTACAAACTTACCAAAGTGACCCATTTAACTCGAAATTTTACCAGAAATCTAAATCTGGTCTGCGTTTTGCGAAATTCCTGTAACGGTTTTTTTTAAATTGAAAGATCATCTTAAAAAAACCAACGCTTTGACGCTGGACACCCTACTTACCGTCGATTCGGTGACCAAGCCAATAACTTTTTTTTTTCACCCTAGAAAATTACCAAAGTGACCCATTTAACTCGAAATTTTACCAGAAATCTAAATCTGGTCTCGTTTTGCGAAATTCCTGTAACTTTTTTTTAAATTGAAAGATCATCTTTAAAAAAACCGACGCTTTGACGCTGGACACCCAACTTACCGACGATTCGGTGACCAAGCCAATAACTTTTTTTTTCACCTTAGAAACTTACCAAAGTGACCCATTTAACTCGAAATTTTACCAGAAATCTAAATCTGGTCTCCGTTTTGCGAAATTCCTATAACTTTTTTTTAAATTGAAAGATCATCTTTAAAAAACCCGACGCTTTGACACTGGACACCCAACTTACCGACGATTCGGTGACCAAGCCAATAACTTTTTTTCACCCTAGAAACTTACCAAAATGACCCATTTAACTCGAAATTTTACCAGAAATCTAAATCTGGTCTCCGTTTTGCGAAATTCCTGTAACTTTTTTTTTAAATTGAAAGATCATTTTTAAAAAAACCGACGCTTTGACGCTGGACACCAACTTACCGACGATTCGGTGACCAAGCCAATAACTTTTTTTTTTTCACCCTTAGAAACTTACCAAAGTGACCCATTTAACTCGAAATTTTACCAGAAATCTAAATCTGGTCTCCGTTTTGCGAAATTCCTGTAACTTTTTTTTTTTAAATTGAAAGATCATCTTTAAAAAAACCGACGCTTTGACACTGGACACCCAACTTACCGACGATTCGGTGACCAAGCCAATAACTTTTTTTTTTTCCACCCTAGAAACTTACCAAAGTGACCCATTTAACTCGAAATTTTACCAGAAATCTAAATCTGGTCTCCGTTTTGCGAAATTCCTGTAACTTTTTTTTAAATTGAAAGATCATCTTTAAAAAAACCGACGCTTTGACGCTGGACACCAACTTACCGACGATTCGGTGACCAAGCCAATAACTTTTTTTTTTTTTTTAACCCTAGAAAACTTACCAAAGTGACCCATTTAACTCGAAATTTTACCAGAAATCTAAATCTGGTCTCCGTTTTGCGAAATTCCTGTAACTTTTTTTTAAATTGAAAGATCATCTTTAAAAAAACCGACGCTTTGACACTGGACACCCAACTTACCGACGATTCGGTGACCAAGCCAATAACTTTTTTTTCACCCTAGAAACTTACCAAAGTGACCCATTTAACTCGAAATTTTACCAGAAATCTAAATCTGGTCTCCGTTTTGCGAAATTCCTGTAACTTTTTTTTAAATTGAAAGATCATCTTTAAAAAAACCGACGCTTTGACGCTGGACACAACTTACCGACGATTCGGTGACCAAGCCAATAACTTTTTTTTTTCACCCTAGAAACTTACCAAACTGACCCATTTAACTCGAAATTTTACCAGAAATCTAAATCTGGTCTCCGTTTTGCGAAATTCCTATAACGTTTTTTTTAAATTGAAAGATCATTTTTAAAAAAACCGACGCTTTGACGCTGACAGCCACTTTACCGACGATTCGGTGACCAAGCCAATAACTTTTTTTTTTTTTCACTTAGAAACTTACCAAAGTGACCCATTTAACTCGAAATTTTACCAGAAATCTAAATCTGGTCTCCGTTTTGCGAAATTCCTCTAACTTTTATTTTAAATTGAAAGATCATCTTTAAAAAAACCGACGCTTTGACACTGGACACCCAACTTACCGACGATTCGGTGACCAAGCCAATAACTTTTTTTTTTCACCCTACAAACTTACCAAAGCGACCCATTTAACTCGAAATTTTACCAGAAATCTAAATCTGGTCTGCGTTTTGCGAAATTCCTGTAACGGTTTTTTTAAATTGAAAGATCATCTTAAAAAAACCAACGCTTTGACGCTGGACACCCTACTTACCGTCGATTCGGTGACCAAGCCAATAACTTTTTTTTCACCCTAGAAAATTACCAAAGTGACCCATTTAACTCGAAATTTTACCAGAAATCTAAATCTGGTCTCCGTTTTGCGAAATTCCTGTAAGTTTTATTTTAAATTGAAAGATCATCTTTAAAAAAACCGACGCTTTGACACTGGACACCCAACTTACCGAGGATTCAGTGAACAAGCCAATAACTTTTTTTTCACCCTATAAACTTACCAAAGCGACCCATTTAACTCGAGTATTTTACCAGAAATCTAAATCTGGTCTCCGTTTTGCGAAATTCCTGTAACTTTTATTTTAAATTGAAAGATCATCTTAAAAAAACCAACGGTTTGAGGCTGGACACCTAACTTACCGTCGATTCGGTGACCAAGCCAATATCTTTTTTTTTTCACCCTAGAAAATTACCAAAGTGACCCATTTAACTCGAAATTTTACCAGAAATCTAAATCTGGTCTCCGTTTTGCGAAATTCCTGTAAGTTTTATTTTAAATTGAAAGATCATCTTTAAAAAAACCGACGCTTTGACACTGGACACCCAACTTACCGAGGATTCGGTGACCAAGCCAATAACTTTTTTTTTTTTCACCCTACAAACTTACCAAAGAAACCCATTTAACTCGAAATTTTACCAGAAATCTAAATCTGGTCTCCGTTTTGCGAAATTCCTGTAACTTTTATTTTAAATTGAAAGATCATCTTAAAAAAACCAACGCTTTGACGCTGGACACCCTACTTACCGTCGATTCGGTGACCAAGCCAATAACTTTTTTTTTCACCCTAGAAAATTACTAAAGTGACCCATTTAACTCGAAAATTTTCCTGAAATCTAAATCTGGTCTCGGTTTTGCGAAATTCCTGTAACTTTTTTATTAAATTGAAAGATCATATTTAAAAAAACTGACGCTTTGACGCTGGACACCCAACTTTCCGACGATTCGGTGACCAAGCCAATAACTTTTTTTTTCCACCATAGAAACTTACCAAAGTGACCCATTTAACTCGAAATTTTACCAGAAATCTAAATCTGGTCTCCGTTTTGCGAAATTCCTCTAACTTTTATTTTAAATTGAAAGATCATCTTTAAAAAAACCGACGCTTTGACACTGGACACCCAACTTACCGACGATTCGGTGACCAAGCCAATAACTTTTTTTTTTCACCATAGAAACTTACCAAAGTGACCCATTTAACTCGAAATTTTACCAGAAATCTAAATCTGGTCTCCGTTTTGCGAAATTCCTGTAACTTTTATTTTAAATTGAAAGATCATCTTTAAAAAAACCGACGCTTTGACACTGGACACCCAACTTACCGACGATTCGGTGACCAAGCCAATAACTTTTTTTTTTTCACCCTACAAACTTACCAAAGTGACCCATTTAACTCGAAATTTTACCAGAAATCTAAATCTGGTCTCCGTTTTGCGAAATTCCTGTAACTTTTATTTTAAATTGAAAGATCATCTTAAAAAAACCAACGCTTTGACGCTGGACACCCTACTTACCGTCGATTCGGTGACCAAGCCAATAACTTTTTTTTTTTTCACCCTAGAAAATTACCAAAGTGACCCATTTAACTCGAAATTTTACCAGAAATCTAAATCTGGTCTCGTTTTGCGAAATTCCTGTAACTTTTTTTTTAAATTGAAAGATCATCTTTAAAAAAACCGACGCTTTGACGCTGGACACCCAACTTACCGACGATTCGGTGACCAAGCCAATAACTTTTTTTTTTCACCCTAGAAACTTACCAAAGTGACCCATTTAACTCGAAATTTTACCAGAAATCTAAATCTGGTCTCCGTTTTGCGAAATTCCTGTAACTTTTATTTTAAATTGAAAGATCATCTTTAAAAAAACCGACGCTTTGACACTGGACACCCAACTTACCGACGATTCGGTGACCAAGCCAATAACTTTTTTTTTTTTCACCCTACAAACTTACCAAAGTGACCCATTTAACTCGAAATTTTACCAGAAATCTAAATCTGGTCTCCGTTTTGCGAAATTCCTGTAACGGTTTTTTAAATTGAAAGATCATCTTAAAAAAACCAACGCTTTGACGCTGGACACCCTACTTACCGTCGATTCGGTGACCAAGCCAATAACTTTTTTTTTTTCACCCTAGAAATTACCAAAGTGACCCATTTAACTCGAAATTTTACCAGAAATCTAAATCTGGTCTCCGTTTTGCGAAATTCCTGTAACTTTTTTTTTAAATTGAAAGATCATCTTTAAAAAAACCGACGCTTTGACGCTGGACACCCAACTTACCGACGATTCGGTGACCAAGCCAATAACTTTTTTTTTTCACCCTAGAAACTTACCAAAGTGACCCATTTAACTCGAAATTTTACCAGAAATCTAAATCTGGTCTCCGTTTTGCGAAATTCCTGTAACTTTTTTTTAAATTGAAAGATCATCTTTAAAAAAACCGACGCTTTGACACTGGACACCCAACTTACCGACGATTCGGTGACCAAGCCAATAACTTTTTTTTTTTCACCCTACAAACTTACCAAAGTGACCCATTTAACTCGAAATTTTACCAGAAATCTAAATCTGGTCTCCGTTTTGCGAAATTCCTGTAACTTTTTTTTAAATTGAAAGATCATCTTTAAAAAACCGACGCTTTGACGCTGGACACCCAACTTACCGACGATTCGGTGACCAAGCCAATAACTTTTTTTTTTTCACCCTAGAAACTTACCAAAGTGACCCATTTAACTCGAAATTTTACCAGAAATCTAAATCTGGTCTCCGTTTTGCGAAATTCCTGTAACTTTTATTTTAAATTGAAAGATCATCTTTAAAAAAACCGACGCTTTGACACTGGACACCCAACTTACCGACGATTCGGTGACCAAGCCAATAACTTTTTTCACCCTACAAACTTACCAAAGTGACCCATTTAACTCGAAATTTTACCAGAAATCTAAATCTGGTCTCCGTTTTGCGAAATTCCTGTAACTTTTTTTTTAAATTGAAAGATCATCTTTAAAAAAACCAACGCTTTGACGCTGGACACCCAACTTACCGTCGATTCGGTGACCAAGCCAATAACTTTTTTTTTTCACCCTAGAAAATTACCAAAGTGACCCATTTAACTCGAAATTTTACCAGAAATCTAAATCTGGTCTCCGTTTTGCGAAATTCCTGTAAGTTTTATTTTAAATTGAAAGATCATCTTTAAAAAAACCGACGCTTTGACACTGGACACCCAACTTACCGACGATTCGGTGACCAAGCCAATAACTTTTTTTTTCACCCTACAAACTTACCAAAGAAACCCATTTAACTCGAAATTTTACCAGAAATCTAAATCTGGTCTCCGTTTTGCGAAATTCCTGTAACTTTTATTTTAAATTGAAAGATCATCTTAAAAAAACCAACGCTTTGACGCTGGACACCCTACTTACCGTCGATTCGGTGACCAAGCCAATAACTTTTTTTTCACCCTAGAAAATTACTAAAGTGACCCATTTAACTCGAAAATTTTCCTGAAATCTAAATCTGGTCTCGGTTTTGCGAAATTCCTGTAACTTTTTTTTTAAATTGAAAGATCATATTTAAAAAAACTGACGCTTTGACGCTGGACACCCAACTTACCGACGATTCGGTGACCAAGCCAATAACTTTTTTCACCATAGAAAATTACCAAAGTGACCCATTTAACTCGAAATTTTACCAGAAATCTAAATCTGGTCTCCGTTTTGCGAAATTCCTCTAACTTTTATTTTAAATTGAAAGATCATCTTTAAAAAAACCGACGCTTTGACACTGGACACCCAACTTACCGACGATTCGGTGACCAAGCCAATAACTTTTTTTTCACCCTACAAACTTACCAAAGTGACCCATTTAACTCGAAATTTTACCAGAAATCTAAATCTGGTCTCGTTTTGCGAAATTCCTGTAACGGTTTTTTTTTAAATTGAAAGATCATCTTAAAAAAACCAACGCTTTGACGCTGGACACCCTACTTACCGTCGATTCGGTGACCAAGCCAATAACTTTTTTTCACCCTAGAAAATTACCAAAGTGACCCATTTAACTCGAAATTTTACCAGAAATCTAAATCTGGTCTCGTTTTGCGAAATTCCTGTAACTTTTTTTTTTAAATTGAAAGATCATTTTAAAAAAACCGACGCTTTGACGCTGGACACCACTTACCGACGATTCGGTGACCAAGCCAATAACTTTTTTACCCTAGAAACTTACCAAAGTGACCCATTTAACTCGAAATTTTACCAGAAATCTAAATCTGGTCTCCGTTTTGCGAAATTCCTGTAACTTTTTTTTTAAATTGAAAGATCATCTTTAAAAAACCGACGCTTTGACAGCTGGACACCAACTTACCGACGATTCGGTGACCAAGCAAATAACTTTTTTTTTCACCCTAGAAACTTTCCAAAGTGACCCATTTAACTCGAAATTTTAGCAGAAATCTAAATCTGGTCTCCGTTTTGCGAAATTCCTGTAACTTTTTTTTTTAAATTGAAAGATCATCTTTAAAAAAAACCGACGCTTTGACGCTGGACACCCAACTTACCGACGATTCGGTGACCAAGCCAATAACTTTTTTTTTTTTAAGACCCTAGAAACTTACCAAAGTGACCCATTTAACTCGAAATTTTACCAGAAATCTAAATCTGGTCTCCGTTTTGCGAAATTCCTGTAACTTTTTTTTAAATTGAAAGATCATCTTTAAAAAAACCGACGCTTTGACACTGGACACCAACTTACCGACGATTCGGTGACCAAGCCAATAACTTTTTTTTTTTTTTCCACCCTAGAAACTTACCAAAGTGACCCATTTAACTCGAAATTTTACCAGAAATCTAAATCTGGTCTCCGTTTTGCGAAATTCCTGTAACTTTTTTTTAAATTGAAAGATCATCTTTAAAAAAACCGACGCTTTGACGCTGGACACCCAACTTACCGACGATTCGGTGACCAAGCCAATAACTTTTTTTTTTTACCCTAGAAACTTACCAAAGTGACCCATTTAACTCGAAATTTTACCAGAAATCTAAATCTGGTCTCCGTTTTGCGAAATTCCTGTAACTTTTTTTTAAATTGAAAGATCATCTTTAAAAAAACCGACGCTTTGACACTGGACACCCAACTTACCGACGATTCGGTGACCAAGCCAATAACTTTTTTTTCACCCTAGAAACTTACCAAAGTGACCCATTTAACTCGAAATTTTACCAGAAATCTAAATCTGGTCTCCGTTTTGCGAAATTCCTGTAACTTTTTTTTTAAATTGAAAGATCATCTTTAAAAAAACCGACGCTTTGACACTGGACACCCAACTTACCGACGATTCGGTGACCAAGCCAATAACTTTTTTTTTTTCACCCTAGAAACTTACCAAACTGACCCATTTAACTCGAAATTTTACCAGAAATCTAAATCTGGTCTCCGTTTTGCGAAATTCCTGTAACGTTTTTTTTAAATTGAAAGATCATTTTTAAAAAAACCGACGCTTTGACGCTGGACACCCAACTTTACCGACGATTCGGTGACCAAGCCAATAACTTTTTTTTTTTTTTTACCCTAGAAACTTACCAAAGTGACCCATTTAACTCGAAATTTTACCAAAAATCTAAATCTGGTCTCCGTTTTGCGAAATTCCTCTAACTTTTATTTTAAATTGAAAGATCATCTTTAAAAAAACCGACGCTTTGACACTGGACACCCAAATTACCGACGATTCGATGACCAAGCCAATAACTTTTTTTTGTCCACCCTACAAACTTACCAAAGCGACCCATTTAACTCGAAATTTTACCAGAAATCTAAATCTGGTCTGCGTTTTGCGAAATTCCTGTAACGGTTTTTTTAAATTGAAAGATCATCTTAAAAAAACCAACGCTTTGACGCTGGACACCCTACTTACCGTCGATTCGGTGACCAAGCCAATAACTTTTTTCACCCTAGAAAATTACCAAAGTGACCCATTTAACTCGAAATTTTACCAGAAATCTAAATCTGGTCTCCGTTTTGCGAAATTCCTGTAAGTTTTATTTTAAATTGAAAGATCATCTTTAAAAAAACCGACGCTTTGACACTGGACACCCAACTTACCGAGGAATTCAGTGAACAAGCCAATAACTTTTTTTTTTTCACCCTATAAACTTACCAAAGCGACCCATTTAACTCGAGTATTTTACCAGAAATCTAAATCTGGTCTCCGTTTTGCGAAATTCCTGTAACTTTTATTTTAAATTGAAAGATCATCTTAAAAAAACCAACGGTTTGAGGCTGGACACCTAACTTACCGTCGATTCGGTGACCAAGCCAATATCTTTTTTTTCACCCTAGAAAATTACCAAAGTGACCCATTTAACTCGAAATTTTACCAGAAATCTAAATCTGGTCTCCGTTTTGCGAAATTCCTGTAAGTTTTATTTTAAATTGAAAGATCATCTTTAAAAAAACCGACGCTTTGACACTGGACACCCAACTTACCGAGGATTCGGTGACCAAGCCAATAACTTTTTTTTTTTTCACCCTACAAACTTACCAAAGAAACCCATTTAACTCGAAATTTTACCAGAAATCTAAATCTGGTCTCCGTTTTGCGAAATTCCTGTAACTTTTATTTTAAATTGAAAGATCATCTTAAAAAAACCAACGCTTTGACGCTGGACACCCTACTTACCGTCGATTCGGTGACCAAGCCAATAACTTTTTTTTTTTCACCCTAGAAAATTACTAAAGTGACCCATTTAACTCGAAAATTTTCCTGAAATCTAAATCTGGTCTCGGTTTTGCGAAATTCCTGTAACTTTTTTATTAAATTGAAAGATCATATTTAAAAAAACTGACGCTTTGACGCTGGACACCCAACTTTCCGACGATTCGGTGACCAAGCCAATAACTTTTTTTTTTTCCACCATAGAAACTTACCAAAGTGACCCATTTAACTCGAAATTTTACCAGAAATCTAAATCTGGTCTCCGTTTTGCGAAATTCCTCTAACTTTTATTTTAAATTGAAAGATCATCTTTAAAAAAACCGACGCTTTGACACTGGACACCCAACTTACCGACGATTCGGTGACCAAGCCAATAACTTTTTTTTTTTCACCAAGAAACTTACCAAAGTGACCCATTTAACTCGAAATTTTACCAGAAATCTAAATCTGGTCTCCGTTTTGCGAAATTCCTGTAACTTTTATTTTAAATTGAAAGATCATCTTTAAAAAAACCGACGCTTTGACACTGGACACCCAACTTACCGACGATTCGGTGACCAAGCCAATAACTTTTTTTTTTTTCACCCTAGAAACTTACCAAAGTGACCCATTTAACTCGAAATTTTACCAGAAATCTAAATCTGGTCTCGTTTTGCGAAATTCCTGTAACTTTTTTTTAAATTGAAAGATCATCTTTAAAAAAACGACGCTTTGACGCTGGACACCCACTTACCGACGATTCGGTGACCAAGCCAATAACTTTTTTTTTTTTTTACCCTAGAAACTTACCAAAGTGACCCATTTAACTCGAAATTTTACCAGAAATCTAAATCTGGTCTCCGTTTTGCGAAATTCCTGTAACTTTTTTTTTAAATTGAAAGATCATCTTTAAAAAAACCGACGCTTTGACGCTGGACACCCAACTTACCGACGATTCGGTGACCAAGCCAATAACTTTTTTTTCACCCTAGAAACTTACCAAAGTGACCCATTTAACTCGAAATTTTACCAGAAATCTAAATCTGGTCTCCGTTTTGCGAAATTCCTGTAACTTTTTTTTAAATTGAAAGATCATCTTTAAAAAAACCGACGCTTTGACGCTGGACACCCAACTTACCGACGATTCGGTGACCAAGCCAATAACTTTTTTTTTTTTTTTACCCTAGAAACTTACCAAAGTGACCCATTTAACTCGAAATTTTACCAGAAATCTAAATCTGGTCTCCGTTTTGCGAAATTCCTGTAACTTTTTTTTTAAATTGAAAGATCATCTTTAAAAAAACCGACGCTTTGACGCTGGACACCCAACTTACCGACGATTCGGTGACCAAGCCAATAACTTTTTTTCACCCTAGAAACTTACCAAAGTGACCCATTTAACTCGAAATTTTACCAGAAATCTAAATCTGGTCTCCGTTTTGCGAAATTCCTGTAACTTTTTTTTAAATTGAAAGATCATCTTTAAAAAAACCGACGCTTTGACGCTGGACACCCAACTTACCGACGATTCGGTGACCAAGCCAATAACTTTTTTTTTTCACCCTAGAAACTTACCAAAGTGACCCATTTAACTCGAAATTTTACCAGAAATCTAAATCTGGTCTCCGTTTTGCGAAATTCCTGTAACTTTTATTTTAAATTGAAAGATCATCTTTAAAAAAACCGACGCTTTGACACTGGACACCCAACTTACCGACGATTCGGTGACCAAGCCAATAACTTTTTTTTTCACCCTAGAAACTTACCAAAGTGACCCATTTAACTCGAAATTTTACCAGAAATCTAAATCTGGTCTCCGTTTTGCGAAATTCCTGTAACTTTTATTTTAAATTGAAAGATCATCTTTAAAAAAAAACCGACGCTTTGACGCTGGACACCCAACTTACCGACGATTCGGTGACCAAGCCAATAACTTTTTTTTTCACCCTAGAAACTTACCAAAGTGACCCATTTAACTCGAAATTTTACCAGAAATCTAAATCTGGTCTCCGTTTTGCGAAATTCCTGTAACGTTTTTTTAAATTGAAAGATCATCTTTAAAAAAACCGACGCTTTGACGCTGGACACCCAACTTACCGACGATTCGGTGACCAAGCCAATAACTTTTTTTTTTTTTACCCTAGAAACTTACCAAAGTGACCCATTTAACTCGAAATTTTACCAGAAATCTAAATCTGGTCTCCGTTTTGCGAAATTCCTGTAACTTTTATTTTAAATTGAAAGATCATCTTTAAAAAAACCGACGCTTTGACACTGGACACCCAACTTACCGACGATTCGGTGACCAAGCCAATAACTTTTTTTTTTTTCACCCTACAAACTTACCAAAGTGACCCATTTAACTCGAAATTTTACCAGAAATCTAAATCTGGTCTGCGTTTTGCGAAATTCCTGTAACGGGTTTTTTGAATTGAAAGATCATCTTAAAAAAACCAACGCTTTGACGCTGGACACCCTACTTACCGTCGATTCGGTGACCAAGCCAATAACTTTTTTTTTTTCACCCTAGAAAATTACCAAAGTGACCCATTTAACTCGAAATTTTACCAGAAATCTAAATCTGGTCTCCGTTTTGCGAAATTCCTGTAAGTTTTATTTTAAATTGAAAGATCATCTTTAAAAAAACCGACGCTTTGACACTGGACACCCAACTTACCGAGGATTCAGTGAACAAGCCAATAACTTTTTTTTTTTTTTCACCCTACAAACTTACCAAAGCGACCCATTTAACTCGAAATATTTTACCAGAAATCTAAATCTGGTCTCCGTTTTGCGAAATTCCTGTAACTTTTATTTTAAATTGAAAGATCATCTTAAAAAAACCAACGGTTTGAGGCTGGACACCTAACTTACCGTCGATTCGGTGACCAAGCCAATATCTTTTTTTTTTCACCCTAGAAAATTACCAAAAGTGACCCATTTAACTCGAAATTTTACCAGAAATCTAAATCTGGTCTCCGTTTTGCGAAATTCCTGTAAGTTTTATTTTAAATTGAAAGATCATCTTTAAAAAAACCGACGCTTTGACACTGGACACCCAACTTACCGAGGATTCGGTGACCAAGCCAATAACTTTTTTTTTCACCCTACAAACTTACCAAAGAAACCCATTTAACTCGAAATTTTACCAGAAATCTAAATCTGGTCTCCGTTTTGCGAAATTCCTGTAACTTTTATTTTAAATTGAAAGATCATCTTAAAAAAACCAACGCTTTGACGCTGGACACCCTACTTACCGTCGATTCGGTGACCAAGCCAATAACTTTTTTTTTTTTTTCACCCTAGAAAATTACTAAAGTGACCCATTTAACTCGAAAATTTTCCTGAAATCTAAATCTGGTCTCGGTTTTGCGAAATTCCTGTAACTTTTTTTTAAATTGAAAGATCATATTTAAAAAAACTGACGCTTTGACGCTGGACACCCAACTTTCCGACGATTCGGTGACCAAGCCAATAACTTTTTTTTTCCACCATAGAAACTTACCAAAGTGACCCATTTAACTCGAAATTTTACCAGAAATCTAAATCTGGTCTCCGTTTTGCGAAATTCCTCTAACTTTTATTTTAAATTGAAAGATCATCTTTAAAAAAACCGACGCTTTGACACTGGACACCCAACTTACCGACGATTCGGTGACCAAGCCAATAACTTTTTTTTTTTCACCCTAGAAACTTACCAAAGTGACCCATTTAACTCGAAATTTTACCAGAAATCTAAATCTGGTCTCCGTTTTGCGAAATTCCTGTAACTTTTATTTTAAATTGAAAGATCATCTTTAAAAAAACAACGCTTTGACACTGGACACCCAACTTACCGACGATTCGGTGACCAAGCCAATAACTTTTTTTTTTTTTTCACCCTAGAAAATTACCAAAGTGACCCATTTAACTCGAAATTTTACCAGAAATCTAAATCTGGTCTCGTTTTGCGAAATTCCTGTAACTTTTTTTTTAAATTGAAAGATCATCTTTAAAAAAACCGACGCTTTGACGCTGGACACCCAACTTACCGACGATTCGGTGACCAAGCCAATAACTTTTTTTTCACCCTAGAAACTTACCAAAGTGACCCATTTAACTCGAAATTTTACCAGAAATCTAAATCTGGTCTCCGTTTTGCGAAATTCCTGTAACTTTTTTTTTAAATTGAAAGATCATCTTTAAAAAACCGACGCTTTGACGCTGGACACCCAACTTACCGACGATTCGGTGACCAAGCCAATAACTTTTTTTTTTTCACACCTAGAAACTTACCAAAATGACCCATTTAACTCGAAATTTTACCAGAAATCTAAATCTGGTCTCCGTTTTGCGAAATTCCTGTAACTTTTTTTTTAAATTGAAAGATCATCTTTAAAAAAACCGACGCTTTGACGCTGGACACCCAACTTACCGACGATTCGGTGACCAAGCCAATAACTTTTTTTTTTTTTTACCCTAGAAACTTACCAAAGTGACCCATTTAACTCGAAATTTTACCAGAAATCTAAATCTGGTCTCCGTTTTGCGAAATTCCTGTAACTTTTTTTTTAAATTGAAAGATCATCTTTAAAAAAACCGACGCTTTGACACTGGACACCCAACTTACCGACGATTCGGTGACCAAGCCAATAACTTTTTTTTTTTTAGAAACTTACCAAAGTGACCCATTTAACTCGAAATTTTACCAGAAATCTAAATCTGGTCTCCGTTTTGAAATTCCTGTAACTTTTTTTTTAAATTGAAAGATCATCTTTTAAAAAACCGACGCTTTGACGCTGGACACCAACTTACCGACGATTCGGTGACCAAGCCAATAACTTTTTTTTTCACCCTAGAAACTTACCAAAGTGACCCATTTAACTCGAAATTTTACCAGAAATCTAAATCTGGTCTCCGTTTTGCGAAATTCCTGTAACTTTTTTTTAAATTGAAAGATCATCTTTAAAAAAACCGACGCTTTGACACTGGACACCCAACTTACCGACGATTCGGTGACCAAGCCAATAACTTTTTTTTTTTCACCCTAGAAACTTACCAAAGTGACCCATTTAACTCGAAATTTTACCAGAAATCTAAATCTGGTCTCCGTTTTGCGAAATTCCTGTAACTTTTTTTTAAATTTAAAGATAATCTTTAAAAAAACCAACGCTTTGACGCTGGACACCCACTTACCGACGATTCGGTGACCAAGCCAATAACTTTTTTTTTTCACCCTAGAAACTTACCAAAGTGACCCATTTAACACGAAATTTTACCAGAAATCTAAATCTGGTCTCCGTTTTGCGAAATTCCTGTAACGTTTTTTAAAATTGAAAGATCATTTTTAAAAAAACCGACGCTTTGACGCTGGACACCCAACTTACCGACGATTCGGTGACCAAGCCAATAACTTTTTTTTTTTTTAGAATTAGAAACTTACCAAAGTGACCCATTTAACTCGAAATTTTACCAGAAATCTAAATCTGGTCTCCGTTTTGCGAAATTCCTCTAACTTTTATTTTAAATTGAAAGATCATCTTTAAAAAAACCGACGCTTTGACACTGGACACCCAACTTACCGACGATTCGGTGACCAAGCCAATAACTTTTTTTTCACCCTACAAACTTACCAAAGCGACCCATTTAACTCGAAATTTTACCAGAAATCTAAATCTGGTCTGCGTTTT
Organism: Trichonephila clavipes; assembly: GCA_019973935.1. Classification (NCBI taxonomy): domain Eukaryota; kingdom Metazoa; phylum Arthropoda; class Arachnida; order Araneae; family Nephilidae; genus Trichonephila; species Trichonephila clavipes. Next base: position 34,147 of record BMAU01009571.1, on the reverse strand, counting down.
GCGAAATTCCTGTAACGGTTTTTTTAAATTGAAAGATCATCTTAAAAAAACCAACGCTTTGACGCTGGACACCCTACTTACCGTCGATTCGGTGACCAAGCCAATAACTTTTTTTTTCACCCTAGAAAATTACTAAAGTGACCCATTTAACTCGAAAATTTTCCAGAAATCTAAATCTGGTCTCGGTTTTGCGAAATTCCTGTAACTTTTTTTTAAATTGAAAGATCATATTTAAAAAAACTGACGCTTTGACGCTGGACACCCAACTTTCCGACGATTCGGTGACCAAGCCAATAACTTTTTTTTTCCACCATAGAAACTTACCAAAGTGACCCATTTAACTCGAAATTTTACCAGAAATCTAAATCTGGTCTCCGTTTTGCGAAATTCCTCTAACTTTTATTTTAAATTGAAAGATCATCTTTAAAAAAACCGACGCTTTGACACTGGACACCCAACTCACCGACGATTCGGTGACCAAGCCAATAACTTTTTTTTTTTTCACCCTAGAAACTTACCAAAGTGACCCATTTAACTCGAAATTTTACCAGAAATCTAAATCTGGTCTCCGTTTTGCGAAATTCCTGTAACTTTTATTTTAAATTGAAAGATCATCTTTAAAAAAACCGACGCTTTGACACTGGACACCCAACTTACCGACGATTCGGTGACCAAGCCAATAACTTTTTTTCACCCTACAAACTTACCAAAGTGACCCATTTAACTCGAAATTTTACCAGAAATCTAAATCTGGTCTCCGTTTTGCGAAATTCCTGTAACTTTTATTTTAAATTGAAAGATCATCTTTAAAAAAACCAACGCTTTGACGCTGGACACCCAACTTACCGTCGATTCGGTGACCAAGCCAATAACTTTTTTTTTTTCACCCTAGAAACTTACCAAAGTGACCCATTTAACTCGAAATTTTACCAGAAATCTAAATCTGGTCTCCGTTTTGCGAAATTCCTGTAACTTTATTTTAAATTGAAAGATCATCTTTAAAAAAACCGACGCTTTGACACTGGACACCCAACTTACCGACGATTCGGTGACCAAGCCAATAACTTTTTTTTCACCCTAGAAACTTACCAAAGTGACCCATTTAACTCGAAATTTTACCAGAAATCTAAATCTGGTCTCCGTTTTGCGAAATTCCTGTAACTTTTATTTTAAATTGAAAGATCATCTTTAAAAAAACCGACGCTTTGACACTGGACACCCAACTTACCGACGATTCGGTGACCAAGCCAATAACTTTTTTTTTCACCCTAGAAACTTACCAAAGTGACCCATTTAACTCGAAATTTTACCAGAAATCTAAATCTGGTCTCCGTTTTGCGAAATTCCTGTAACTTTTTTTTAAATTGAAAGATCATCTTAAAAAAACCGACGCTTTGACGCTGGACACCCAACTTACCGACGATTCGGTGACCAAGCCAATAACTTTTTTTTTTTTTCACCCTAGAAAAACTTACCAAAGTGACCCATTTAACTCGAAATTTTACCAGAAATCTAAATCTGGTCTCCGTTTTGCGAAATTCCTGTAACTTTTATTTTAAATTGAAAGATCATCTTTAAAAAAACCGACGCTTTGACACTGGACACCCAACTTACCGACGATTCGGTGACCAAGCCAATAACTTTTTTTTTCACCCTACAAACTTACCAAAGTGACCCATTTAACTCGAAATTTTACCAGAAATCTAAATCTGGTCTCCGTTTTGCGAAATTCCTGTAACGGTTTTTTTAAATTGAAAGATCATCTTAAAAAAACCAACGCTTTGACGCTGGACACCCTACTTACCGTCGATTCGGTGACCAAGCCAATAACTTTTTTTTTTTTTCACCCTAGAAAATTACCAAAGTGACCCATTTAACTCGAAATTTTACCAGAAATCTAAATCTGGTCTCCGTTTTGCGAAATTCCTGTAACTTTTATTTTAAATTGAAAGATCATCTTTAAAAAAACCGACGCTTTGACACTGGACACCCAACTTACCGACGATTCGGTGACCAAGCCAATAACTTTTTTTTTTTCACCCTACAAACTTACCAAAGTGACCCATTTAACTCGAAATTTTACCAGAAATCTAAATCTGGTCTCCGTTTTGCGAAATTCCTGTAACTTTTATTTTAAATTGAAAGATCATCTTTAAAAAAACCAACGCTTTGACACTGGACACCCAACTTACCGACGATTCGGTGACCAAGCCAATAACTTTTTTTTTTTTCACCCTAGAAAATTACCAAAGTGACCCATTTAACTCGAAATTTTACCAGAAATCTAAATCTGGTCTCCGTTTTGCGAAATTCCTGTAACTTTTTTTTAAATTGAAAGATCATCTTTAAAAAAACCGACGCTTTGACGCTGGACACCCAACTTACCGACGATTCGGTGACCAAGCCAATAACTTTTTTTTTTTCACCCTAGAAACTTACCAAAGTGACCCATTTAACTCGAAATTTTACCAGAAATCTAAATCTGGTCTCCGTTTTGCGAAATTCCTGTAACTTTTATTTTAAATTGAAAGATCATCTTTAAAAAAACCGACGCTTTGACACTGGACACCCAACTTACCGACGATTCGGTGACCAAGCCAATAACTTTTTTTTTTCACCCTAGAAACTTACCAAAGTGACCCATTTAACTCGAAATTTTACCAGAAATCTAAATCTGGTCTCCGTTTTGCGAAATTCCTGTAACTTTTTTTTAAATTGAAAGATCATCTTTAAAAAAACCGACGCTTTGACGCTGGACACCCAACTTACCGACGATTCGGTGACCAAGCCAATAACTTTTTTTTTTTCACCCTAGAAACTTACCAAAGTGACCCATTTAACTCGAAATTTTACCAGAAATCTAAATCTGGTCTCCGTTTTGCGAAATTCCTGTAACTTTTATTTTAAATTGAAAGATCATCTTTAAAAAAACCGACGCTTTGACACTGGACACCCAACTTACCGACGATTCGGTGACCAAGCCAATAACTTTTTTTTTCACCCTAGAAACTTACCAAAGTGACCCATTTAACTCGAAATTTTACCAGAAATCTAAATCTGGTCTCCGTTTTGCGAAATTCCTGTAACTTTTATTTTAAATTGAAAGATCATCTTTAAAAAAACCGACGCTTTGACGCTGGACACCCAACTTACCGACGATTCGGTGACCAAGCCAATAACTTTTTTTTCACCCTAGAAACTTACCAAAGTGACCCATTTAACTCGAAATTTTACCAGAAATCTAAATCTGGTCTCCGTTTTGCGAAATTCCTGTAACTTTTATTTTAAATTGAAAGATCATCTTTAAAAAAACCGACGCTTTGACACTGGACACCCAACTTACCGACGATTCGGTGACCAAGCCAATAACTTTTTTTTTTCACCCTAGAAACTTACCAAAGTGACCCATTTAACTCGAAATTTTACCAGAAATCTAAATCTGGTCTCCGTTTTGCGAAATTCCTGTAACTTTTATTTTAAATTGAAAGATCATCTTTAAAAAAACCAACGCTTTGACGCTGGACACCCAACTTACCGTCGATTCGGTGACCAAGCCAATAACTTTTTTTTTTTCACCCTAGAAACTTACCAAAGTGACCCATTTAACTCGAAATTTTACCAGAAATCTAAATCTGGTCTCCGTTTTACGAAATTCCTGTAACTTTTTTTTAAATTGAAAGATCATCTTAAAAAAACCGACGCTTTGACGCTGGACACCCAACTTACCGACGATTCGGTGACCAAGCCAATAACTTTTTTTTTTTTCACCCTAGAAACTTACCAAAGTGACCCATTTAACTCGAAATTTTACCAGAAATCTAAATCTGGTCTCCGTTTTGCGAAATTCCTGTAACTTTTATTTTAAATTGAAAGATCATCTTTAAAAAAACCGACGCTTTGACACTGGACACCCAACTTACCGACGATTCGGTGACCAAGCCAATAACTTTTTTTTTTTTTTCCCTACAAACTTACCAAAGTGACCCATTTAACTCGAAATTTTACCAGAAATCTAAATCTGGTCTCCGTTTTGCGAAATTCCTGTAACTTTTATTTTAAATTGAAAGATCATCTTTAAAAAAACCGACGCTTTGACGCTGGACACCCAACTTACCGACGATTCGGTGACCAAGCCAATAACTTTTTTTTTCACCCTAGAAACTTACCAAAGTGACCCATTTAACTCGAAATTTTACCAGAAATCTAAATCTGGTCTCCGTTTTGCGAAATTCCTGTAACTTTTTTTTAAATTGAAAGATCATCTTTAAAAAAACGACGCTTTGACACTGGACACCCAACTTACCGACGATTCGGTGACCAAGCCAATAACTTTTTTTTTCACCCTAGAAACTTACCAAAGTGACCCATTTAACTCGAAATTTTACCAGAAATCTAAATCTGGTCTCCGTTTTGCGAAATTCCTGTAACTTTTATTTTAAATTGAAAGATCATCTTTAAAAAAACCGACGCTTTGACACTGGACACCCAACTTACCGACGATTCGGTGACCAAGCCAATAACTTTTTTTTTTTTCACCCTAGAAACTTACCAAAGTGACCCATTTAACTCGAAATTTTACCAGAAATCTAAATCTGGTCTCCGTTTTGCGAAATTCCTGTAACTTTTTTTTTAAATTGAAAGATCATCTTTAAAAAAACCGACGCTTTGACGCTGGACACCCAACTTACCGACGATTCGGTGACCAAGCCAATAACTTTTTTTTTAGAAAGAAACTTACCAAAGTGACCCATTTAACTCGAAATTTTACCAGAAATCTAAATCTGGTCTCCGTTTTGCGAAATTCCTGTAACTTTTATTTTAAATTGAAAGATCATCTTTAAAAAAACCGACGCTTTGACACTGGACACCCAACTTACCGACGATTCGGTGACCAAGCCAATAACTTTTTTTTTCACCCTACAAACTTACCAAAGCGACCCATTTAACTCGAAATTTTACCAGAAATCTAAATCTGGTCTCCGTTTTGCGAAATTCCTGTAACGGTTTTTTTTAAATTGAAAGATCATCTTAAAAAAACCAACGCTTTGACGCTGGACACCCTACTTACCGTCGATTCGGTGACCAAGCCAATAACTTTTTTTTCACCCTAGAAAATTACCAAAGTGACCCATTTAACTCGAAATTTTACCAGAAATCTAAATCTGGTCTCCGTTTTGCGAAATTCCTGTAAGTTTTATTTTAAATTGAAAGATCATCTTTAAAAAAACCGACGCTTTGACACTGGACACCCAACTTACCGAGGATTCGGTGAACAAGCCAATAACTTTTTTTTTTTCACCCTATAAAACTTACCAAAGTGACCCATTTAACTCGAAATTTTACCAGAAATCTAAATCTGGTCTCCGTTTTGCGAAATTCCTGTAACTTTTATTTTAAATTGAAAGATCATCTTAAAAAAACCAACGCTTTGACACTGGACACCCAACTTACCGTCGATTCGGTGACCAAGCCAATAACTTTTTTTTTTCACCCTAGAAAATTACCAAAGTGACCCATTTAACTCGAAATTTTACCAGAAATCTAAATCTGGTCTCCGTTTTGCGAAATTCCTGTAAGTTTTATTTTAAATTGAAAGATCATCTTTAAAAAAACCGACGCTTTGACACTGGACACCCAACTTACCGACGATTCGGTGACCAAGCCAATAACTTTTTTTTTCACCCTACAAACTTACCAAAGAAACCCATTTAACTCGAAATTTTACCAGAAATCTAAATCTGGTCTCCGTTTTGCGAAATTCCTGTAACTTTTATTTTAAATTGAAAGATCATCTTAAAAAAACCAACGCTTTGACGCTGGACACCCTACTTACCGTCGATTCGGTGACCAAGCCAATAACTTTTTTTTTTTCACCCTAGAAAATTACTAAAGTGACCCATTTAACTCGAAAATTTTCCTGAAATCTAAATCTGGTCTCGGTTTTGCGAAATTCCTGTAACTTTTTTTTAAATTGAAAGATCATATTTAAAAAAACTGACGCTTTGACGCTGGACACCCAACTTACCGACGATTCGGTGACCAAGCCAATAACTTTTTTTTTTTTCACCATAGAAACTTACCAAAGTGACCCATTTAACTCGAAATTTTACCAGAAATCTAAATCTGGTCTCCGTTTTGCGAAATTCCTCTAACTTTTATTTTAAATTGAAAGATCATCTTTAAAAAAACCGACGCTTTGACACTGGACACCCAACTTACCGACGATTCGGTGACCAAGCCAATAACTTTTTTTTTTCACCCTACAAACTTACCAAAGTGACCCATTTAACTCGAAATTTTACCAGAAATCTAAATCTGGTCTCCGTTTTGCGAAATTCCTGTAACGGTTTTATTTTAAATTGAAAGATCATCTTTAAAAAAAACCAACGCTTTGACGCTGGACACCCTACTTACCGTCGATTCGGTGACCAAGCCAATAACTTTTTTTTTTCACCCTAGAAAATTACCAAAGTGACCCATTTAACTCGAAATTTTACCAGAAATCTAAATCTGGTCTCCGTTTTGCGAAATTCCTGTAACTTTTTTTTAAATTGAAAGATCATCTTAAAAAAACCGACGCTTTGACGCTGGACACCCAACTTACCGACGATTCGGTGACCAAGCCAATAACTTTTTTTTTTTTACCCTAGAAACTTACCAAAGTGACCCATTTAACTCGAAATTTTACCAGAAATCTAAATCTGGTCTCCGTTTTGCGAAATTCCTGTAACTTTTATTTTAAATTGAAAGATCATCTTTAAAAAAACCGACGCTTTGACACTGGACACCCAACTTACCGACGATTCGGTGACCAAGCCAATAACTTTTTTTTTCACCCTACAAACTTACCAAAGAACCCATTTAACTCGAAATTTTACCAGAAATCTAAATCTGGTCTCCGTTTTGCGAAATTCCTGTAACTTTTTTTTAAATTGAAAGATCATCTTAAAAAAACCAACGCTTTGACGCTGGACACCCTACTTACCGTCGATTCGGTGACCAAGCCAATAACTTTTTTTTTTTCACCCTAGAAAATTACTAAAGTGACCCATTTAACTCGAAAATTTTACCAGAAATCTAAATCTGGTCTCCGTTTTGCGAAATTCCTGTAACTTTTTTTTTAAATTGAAAGATCATATTTAAAAAAACCGACGCTTTGACGCTGGACACCCAACTTACCGACGATTCGGTGACCAAGCCAATAACTTTTTTTTTTTCACCATAGAAACTTACCAAAGTGACCCATTTAACTCGAAATTTTACCAGAAATCTAAATCTGGTCTCCGTTTTGCGAAATTCCTGTAACTTTTATTTTAAATTGAAAGATCATCTTTAAAAAACCGACGCTTTGACACTGGACACCCAACTTACCGACGATTCGGTGACCAAGCCAATAACTTTTTTTTTTTTCACCCTACAAACTTACCAAAGTGACCCATTTAACTCGAAATTTTACCAGAAATCTAAATCTGGTCTCGTTTTGCGAAATTCCTGTAACGGTTTTTTTTAAATTGAAAGATCATCTTAAAAAAACCAACGCTTTGACGCTGGACACCCTACTTACCGTCGATTCGGTGACCAAGCCAATACCTTTTTTTTTTTCACCCTAGAAACTTACCAAAGTGACCCATTTAACTCGAAATTTTACCAGAAATCTAAATCTGGTCTCCGTTTTGCGAAATTCCTGTAATTTTTATTTTAAATTGAAAGATCATCTTTAAAAAAACCGACGCTTTGACACTGGACACCCAACTTACCGACGATTCGGTGACCAAGCCAATAACTTTTTTTTTCACCCTACAAACTTACCAAAGTGACCCATTTAACTCGAAATTTTACCAGAAATCTAAATCTGGTCTCCGTTTTGCGAAATTCCTGTAACTTTTATTTTAAATTGAAAGATCATCTTTAAAAAAACCAACGCTTTGACACTGGACACCCAACTTACCGACGATTCGGTGACCAAGCCAATAACTTTTTTTCACCCTAGAAAATTACCAAAGTGACCCATTTAACTCGAAATTTTACCAGAAATCTAAATCTGGTCTCCGTTTTGCGAAATTCCTGTAACTTTTTTTTAAATTGAAAGATCATCTTTAAAAAAACCGACGCTTTGACACTGGACACCCAACTTACCGACGATTCGGTGACCAAGCCAATAACTTTTTTTTCACCCTACAAACTTACCAAAGTGACCCATTTAACTCGAAATTTTACCAGAAATCTAAATCTGGTCTCCGTTTTGCGAAATTCCTGTAACTTTTATTTTAAATTGAAAGATCATCTTTAAAAAAACCGACGCTTTGACACTGGACACCCAACTTACCGACGATTCGGTGACCAAGCCAATAACTTTTTTTTTCACCCTAGAAACTTACCAAAGTGACCCATTTAACTCGAAATTTTACCAGAAATCTAAATCTGGTCTCCGTTTTGCGAAATTCCTGTAACTTTTATTTTAAATTGAAAGATCATCTTTAAAAAACCAACGGTTTGAGGCTGGACACCAAACTTACCGACGATTCGGTGACCAAGCCAATAACTTTTTTTTTCACCCTAGAAACTTACCAAAGTGACCCATTTAACTCGAAATTTTACCAGAAATCTAAATCTGGTCTCCGTTTTGCGAAATTCCTGTAACTTTTATTTTTAAATTGAAAGATCATCTTTAAAAAAACCGACGCTTTGACGCTGGACACCCAACTTACCGACGATTCGGTGACCAAGCCAATAACTTTTTTTTTTTCACCCTAGAAACTTACCAAAGTGACCCATTTAACTCGAAATTTTACCAGAAATCTAAATCTGGTCTCCGTTTTGCGAAATTCCTGTAACTTTTATTTTAAATTGAAAGATCATCTTTAAAAAAACCGACGCTTTGACACTGGACACCCAACTTACCGACGATTCGGTGACCAAGCCAATAACTTTTTTTTTCACCCTAGAAACTTACCAAAGTGACCCATTTAACTCGAAATTTTACCAGAAATCTAAATCTGGTCTCCGTTTTGCGAAATTCCTGTAACTTTTTTTTAAATTGAAAGATCATCTTTAAAAAACCGACGCTTTGACACTGGACACCCAACTTACCGACGATTCGGTGACCAAGCCAATAACTTTTTTTTTCACCCTAGAAACTTACCAAAGTGACCCATTTAACTCGAAATTTTACCAGAAATCTAAATCTGGTCTCCGTTTTGCGAAATTCCTGTAACTTTTATTTTAAATTGAAAGATCATCTTTAAAAAAACCAACGCTTTGACGCTGGACACCCAACTTACCGACGATTCGGTGACCAAGCCAATAACTTTTTTTTTTTTTCACCCTAGAAACTTACCAAAGTGACCCATTTAACTCGAAATTTTACCAGAAATCTAAATCTGGTCTCCGTTTTGCGAAATTCCTGTAACTTTTATTTTAAATTGAAAGATCATCTTTAAAAAACCGACGCTTTGACACTGGACACCCAACTTACCGACGATTCGGTGACCAAGCCAATAACTTTTTTTTTTTTCACCCTAGAAACTTACCAAAGTGACCCATTTAACTCGAAATTTTACCAGAAATCTAAATCTGGTCTCCGTTTTGCGAAATTCCTGTAACTTTTATTTTAAATTGAAAGATCATCTTTAAAAAAACCAACGCTTTGACACTGGACACCCAACTTACCGACGATTCGGTGACCAAGCCAATAACTTTTTTTTCACCCTAGAAACTTACCAAAGTGACCCATTTAACTCGAAATTTTACCAGAAATCTAAATCTGGTCTCCGTTTTGCGAAATTCCTGTAAGTTTTATTTTAAATTGAAAGATCATCTTTAAAAAAACCGACGCTTTGACACTGGACACCCAACTTACCGACGATTCGGTGACCAAGCCAATAACTTTTTTTTTTTCACCCTACAAACTTACCAAAGAAACCCATTTAACTCGAAATTTTACCAGAAATCTAAATCTGGTCTCCGTTTTGCGAAATTCCTGTAACTTTTATTTTAAATTGAAAGATCATCTTAAAAAAACCAACGCTTTGACGCTGGACACCCTACTTACCGTCGATTCGGTGACCAAGCCAATAACTTTTTTTTTCACCCTAGAAAATTACTAAAGTGACCCATTTAACTCGAAAATTTTCCAGAAATCTAAATCTGGTCTCGGTTTTGCGAAATTCCTGTAACTTTTTTTTAAATTGAAAGATCATATTTAAAAAAACCGACGCTTTGACGCTGGACACCCAACTTACCGACGATTCGGTGACCAAGCCAATAACTTTTTTTTCACCATAGAAACTTACCAAAGTGACCCATTTAACTCGAAATTTTACCAGAAATCTAAATCTGGTCTCCGTTTTGCGAAATTCCTGTAACTTTTATTTTAAATTGAAAGATCATCTTTAAAAAAACCGACGCTTTGACACTGGACACCCAACTTACCGACGATTCGGTGACCAAGCCAATAACTTTTTTTTTCACCCTACAAACTTACCAAAGTGACCCATTTAACTCGAAATTTTACCAGAAATCTAAATCTGGTCTCCGTTTTGCGAAATTCCTGTAACGGTTTTTTTTAAATTGAAAGATCATCTTAAAAAAACCAACGCTTTGACGCTGGACACCCTACTTACCGTCGATTCGGTGACCAAGCCAATAACTTTTTTTTTCACCCTAGAAAATTACCAAAGTGACCCATTTAACTCGAAATTTTACCAGAAATCTAAATCTGGTCTCCGTTTTGCGAAATACCTGTAACTTTTATTTTAAATTGAAAGATCATCTTTAAAAAAACCGACGCTTTGACACTGGACACCCAACTTACCGACGATTCGGTGACCAAGCCAATAACTTTTTTTTCACCCTAGAAACTTACCAAAGTGACCCATTTAACTCGAAATTTTACCAGAAATCTAAATCTGGTCTCCGTTTTGCGAAATTCCTGTAACTTTTATTTTAAATTGAAAGATCATCTTTAAAAAAACCGACGCTTTGACACTGGACACCCAACTTACCGTCGATTCGGTGACCAAGCCAATAACTTTTTTTTTCACCCTAGAAAATTACCAAAGTGACCCATTTAACTCGAAATTTTACCAGAAATCTAAATCTGGTCTCCGTTTTGCGAAATTCCTGTAACTTTTTATTTTAAATTGAAAGATCATCTTTAAAAAAACCGACGCTTTGACACTGGACACCCAACTTACCGACGATTCGGTGACCAAGCCAATAACTTTTTTTTTTTCACCCTAGAAACTTACCAAAGTGACCCATTTAACTCGAAATTTTACCAGAAATCTAAATCTGGTCTCCGTTTTGCGAAATTCCTGTAACTTTTATTTTAAATTGAAAGATCATCTTTAAAAAAACCGACGCTTTGACACTGGACACCCAACTTACCGACGATTCGGTGACCAAGCCAATAACTTTTTTTTCACCCTAGAAACTTACCAAAGTGACCCATTTAACTCGAAATTTTACCAGAAATCTAAATCTGGTCTCCGTTTTGCGAAATTCCTGTAACTTTTATTTTAAATTGAAAGATCATCTTTAAAAAAACCGACGCTTTGACGCTGGACACCCAACTTACCGACGATTCGGTGACCAAGCCAATAACTTTTTTTTTTTTAACACCCTACAAACTTACCAAAGTGACCCATTTAACTCGAAATTTTACCAGAAATCTAAATCTGGTCTCCGTTTTGCGAAATTCCTGTAACTTTTATTTTAAATTGAAAGATCATCTTTAAAAAAACCGACGCTTTGACACTGGACACCCAACTTACCGACGATTCGGTGACCAAGCCAATAACTTTTTTTTTCACCCTAGAAACTTACCAAAGTGACCCATTTAACTCGAAATTTTACCAGAAATCTAAATCTGGTCTCCGTTTTGCGAAATTCCTGTAACTTTTATTTTAAATTGAAAGATCATCTTTAAAAAAACCGACGCTTTGACACTGGACACCCAACTTACCGACGATTCGGTGACCAAGCCAATAACTTTTTTTTCACCCTAGAAAACTTACCAAAGTGACCCATTTAACTCGAAATTTTACCAGAAATCTAAATCTGGTCTCCGTTTTGCGAAATTCCTGTAACTTTTATTTTAAATTGAAAGATCATCTTAAAAAAACCAACGCTTTGACGCTGGACACCCTACTTACCGACGATTCGGTGACCAAGCCAATAACTTTTTTTTTTTCACCCTAGAAACTTACCAAAGTGACCCATTTAACTCGAAATTTTACCAGAAATCTAAATCTGGTCTCCGTTTTGCGAAATTCCTGTAACTTTTTTTTAAATTGAAAGATCATCTTTAAAAAAACCGACGCTTTGACGCTGGACACCCAACTTACCGACGATTCGGTGACCAAGCCAATAACTTTTTTTTTCACCCTAGAAACTTACCAAAGTGACCCATTTAACTCCCGAAATTTTACCAGAAATCTAAATCTGGTCTCCGTTTTGCGAAATTCCTGTAACTTTTATTTTAAATTGAAAGATCATCTTTAAAAAAACCGACGCTTTGACACTGGACACCCAACTTACCGACGATTCGGTGACCAAGCCAATAACTTTTTTTTTCACCCTACAAACTTACCAAAGTGACCCATTTAACTCGAAATTTTACCAGAAATCTAAATCTGGTCTCCGTTTTGCGAAATTCCTGTAACTTTTTTTTAAATTGAAAGATCATCTTTAAAAAACCAACGCTTTGACGCTGGACACCCTAACTTACCGTCGATTCGGTGACCAAGCCAATAACTTTTTTTTTTTTCACCCTAGAAAATTACCAAAGTGACCCATTTAACTCGAAATTTTACCAGAAATCTAAATCTGGTCTCCGTTTTGCGAAATTCCTGTAACTTTTTTATAAATTGAAAGATCATCTTTAAAAAAACCGACGCTTTGACGCTGGACACCCAACTTACCGACGATACGGTGACCAAGCCAATAGCTTTTTTTTCACCCTAGAAACTTACCAAAGTGACCCATTTAACTCGAAATTTTACCAGAAATCTAAATCTGGTCTCCGTTTTGCGAAATTCCTGTAACTTTTATTTTAAATTGAAAGATCATCTTAAAAAACCGACGCTTTGACGCTGGACACCAAACTTACCGACGATTCGGTGACCAAGCCAATAACTTTTTTTTTACACCCTAGAAAATTACCAAAGTGACCCATTTAACTCGAAATTTTACCAGAAATCTAAATCTGGTCTCCGTTTTGCGAAATTCCTGTAACTTTTATTTTAAATTGAAAGATCATCTTTAAAAAAACCGACGCTTTGACACTGGACACCCAACTTACCGACGATTCGGTGACCAAGCCAATAACTTTTTTTTTTTCACCCTACAAACTTACCAAAGCGACCCATTTAACTCGAAATTTTACCAGAAATCTAAATCTGGTCTCCGTTTTGCGAAATTCCTGTAACTTTTATTTTAAATTGAAAGATCATCTTAAAAAAACCAACGCTTTGACGCTGGACACCCTACTTACCGTCGATTCGGTGACCAAGCCAATAACTTTTTTTCACCCTAGAAAATTACCAAAGTGACCCATTTAACTCGAAATTTTACCAGAAATCTAAATCTGGTCTCGGTTTTGCGAAATTCCTGTAACTTTTTTTTTAAATTGAAAGATCATCTTTAAAAAAACCGACGCTTTGACGCTGGACACCCAACTTACCGACGATTCGGTGACCAAGCCAATAACTTTTTTTTTTTACCCTAGAAACTTACCAAAGTGACCCATTTAACTCGAAATTTTACCAGAAATCTAAATCTGGTCTCCGTTTTGCGAAATTCCTGTAACTTTTATTTTAAATTGAAAGATCATCTTTAAAAAACCGACGCTTTGACACTGGACACCCAACTTACCGACGATTCGGTGACCAAGCCAATAACTTTTTTTTTCACCCTACAAACTTACCAAAGTGACCCATTTAACTCGAAATTTTACCAGAAATCTAAATCTGGTCTCCGTTTTGCGAAATTCCTGTAACTTTTATTTTAAATTGAAAGATCATCTTTAAAAAAACCGACGCTTTGACGCTGGACACCCAACTTACCGACGATTCGGTGACCAAGCCAATAACTTTTTTTTTCACCCTACAAACTTACCAAAGTGACCCATTTAACTCGAAATTTTACCAGAAATCTAAATCTGGTCTCCGTTTTGCGAAATTCCTGTAAGTTTTATTTTAAATTGAAAGATCATCTTTAAAAAAACCGACGCTTTGACACTGGACACCCAACTTACCGAGGATTCGGTGACCAAGCCAATAACTTTTTTTTTTTCACCCTACAAACTTACCAAAGTGACCCATTTAACTCGAAATTTTACCAGAAATCTAAATCTGGTCTCCGTTTTGCGAAATTCCTGTAACTTTTTTTTTAAATTGAAAGATCATCTTAAAAAAACCAACGCTTTGACGCTGGACACCCAACTTACCGTCGATTCGGTGACCAAGCCAATAACTTTTTTTTTCACCCTAGAAACTTACCAAAGTGACCCATTTAACTCGAAATTTTACCAGAAATCTAAATCTGGTCTCCGTTTTGCGAAATTCCTGTAACTTTTATTTTAAATTGAAAGATCATCTTTAAAAAAACCGACGCTTTGACACTGGACACCCAACTTACCGACGATTCGGTGACCAAGCCAATAACTTTTTTTTTTCACCCTACAAACTTACCAAAGTGACCCATTTAACTCGAAATTTTACCAGAAATCTAAATCTGGTCTCCGTTTTGCGAAATTCCTGTAACTTTTATTTTAAATTGAAAGATCATCTTAAAAAAACCAACGCTTTGACGCTGGACACCCTACTTACCGTCGATTCGGTGACCAAGCCAATAACTTTTTTTTTCACCCTAGAAAATTACCAAAGTGACCCATTTAACTCGAAATTTTACCAGAAATCTAAATCTGGTCTCCGTTTTGCGAAATTCCTGTAACTTTTTTTTAAATTGAAAGATCATCTTTAAAAAAACCGACGCTTTGACACTGGACACCCAACTTACCGACGATTCGGTGACCAAGCCAATAACTTTTTTCACCCTAGAAACTTACCAAAGTGACCCATTTAACTCGAAATTTTACCAGAAATCTAAATCTGGTCTCCGTTTTGCGAAATTCCTGTAAGTTTTATTTTAAATTGAAAGATCATCTTTAAAAAAACCGACGCTTTGACACTGGACACCCAACTTACCGACGATTCGGTGACCAAGCCAATAACTTTTTTTTTCACCCTACAAACTTACCAAAGACCCATTTAACTCGAAATTTTACCAGAAATCTAAATCTGGTCTCCGTTTTGCGAAATTCCTGTAACTTTTATTTTTTAAATTGAACTACCATCTTAAAAAAACCAACGCTTTGACGCTGGACACCCTACTTACCGTCGATTCGGTGACCAAGCCAATAACTTTTTTTCACCCTAGAAAATTACCAAATTGACCCATTTAACTCGAAATTTTAACAGAAATCTAAATCTGGTCTCGGTTTTGCGAAATTCCTGTAACTTTTATTTTAAATTGAAAGATCATCTTTAAAAAAACCGACGCTTTGACGCTGGACACCCAACTTACCGACGATTCGGTGACCAAGCCAATAACTTTTTTTTTCACCATAGAAACTTACCAAAGTGACCCATTTAACTCGAAATTTTACCAGAAATCTAAATCTGGTCTCCGTTTTGCGAAATTCCTGTAACTTTTATTTTAAATTGAAAGATCATCTTTAAAAAACCGACGCTTTGACACTGGACACCCAACTTACCGACGATTCGGTGACCAAGCCAATAACTTTTTTTTTTCACCCTACAAACTTACCAAAGTGACCCATTTAACTCGAAATTTTACCAGAAATCTAAATCTGGTCTCGTTTTGCGAAATTCCTGTAACGGTTTTTTTTAAATTGAAAGATCATCTTAAAAAAACCAACGCTTTGACGCTGGACACCCTACTTACCGTCGATTCGGTGACCAAGCCAATAACTTTTTTTTTCACCCTAGAAAATTACCAAAGTGACCCATTTAACTCGAAATTTTACCAGAAATCTAAATCTGGTCTCCGTTTTGCGAAATTCCTGTAACTTTTATTTTAAATTGAAAGATCATCTTTAAAAAAACCGACGCTTTGACACTGGACACCCAACTTACCGAGGATTCGGTGACCAAGCCAATAACTTTTTTTTTCACCCTACAAACTTACCAAAGTGACCCATTTAACTCGAAATTTTACCAGAAATCTAAATCTGGTCTCCGTTTTGCGAAATTCCTGTAACTTTTATTTTAAATTGAAAGATCATCTTAAAAAAACCAACGCTTTGACGCTGGACACCCAACTTACCGTCGATTCGGTGACCAAGCCAATAACTTTTTTTCACCCTAGAAAATTACCAAAGTGACCCATTTAACTCGAAATTTTACCAGAAATCTAAATCTGGTCTCCGTTTTGCGAAATTCCTGTAAGTTTTATTTTAAATTGAAAGATCATCTTTAAAAAAACCGACGCTTTGACACTGGACACCCAACTTACCGACGATTCGGTGACCAAGCCAATAACTTTTTTTTCACCCTACAAACTTACCAAAGTGACCCATTTAACTCGAAATTTTACCAGAAATCTAAATCTGGTCTCCGTTTTGCGAAATTCCTGTAACTTTTATTTTAAATTGAAAGATCATCTTAAAAAAACCAACGCTTTGACGCTGGACACCCAACTTACCGACGATTCGGTGACCAAGCCAATAACTTTTTTTTCACCTAGAAACTTACCAAAGTGACCCATTTAACTCGAAATTTTACCAGAAATCTAAATCTGGTCTCCGTTTTGCGAAATTCCTGTAAGTTTTATTTTAAATTGAAAGATCATCTTTAAAAAACCGACGCTTTGACACTGGACACCCAACTTACCGACGATTCGGTGACCAAGCCAATAACTTTTTTTTTTCACCCTAGAAACTTACCAAAGTGACCCATTTAACTCGAAATTTTACCAGAAATCTAAATCTGGTCTCCGTTTTGCGAAATTCCTGTAACTTTTATTTTAAATTGAAAGATCATCTTTAAAAAAACCGACGCTTTGACGCTGGACACCCAACTTACCGACGATTCGGTGACCAAGCCAATAACTTTTTTTTTTTCACCCTAGAAACTTACCAAAGTGACCCATTTAACTCGAAATTTTACCAGAAATCTAAATCTGGTCTCCGTTTTGCGAAATTCCTGTAACTTTTATTTTAAATTGAAAGATCATCTTTAAAAAACCGACGCTTTGACACTGGACACCCAACTTACCGACGATTCGGTGACCAAGCCAATAACTTTTTTTTCACCCTAGAAAATTACCAAAGTGACCCATTTAACTCGAAATTTTACCAGAAATCTAAATCTGGTCTCCGTTTTGCGAAATTCCTGTAACTTTTTTTTAAATTGAAAGATCATCTTTAAAAAACCAACGCTTTGACGCTGGACACCCTACTTACCGTCGATTCGGTGACCAAGCCAATAACTTTTTTTTTTTTCACCCTAGAAAATTACTAAAGTGACCCATTTAACTCGAAAATTTTCCAGAAATCTAAATCTGGTCTCGGTTTTGCGAAATTCCTGTAACTTTTTTTTAAATTGAAAGATCATCTTTAAAAAAACCGACGCTTTGACGCTGGACACCCAACTTACCGACGATTCGGTGACCAAGCCAATAACTTTTTTTTTTTCACCATAGAAACTTACCAAAGTGACCCATTTAACTCGAAATTTTACCAGAAATCTAAATCTGGTCTCCGTTTTGCGAAATTCCTCTAACTTTTATTTTAAATTGAAAGATCATCTTTAAAAAAACCGACGCTTTGACACTGGACACCCAACTTACCGACGATTCGGTGACCAAGCCAATAACTTTTTTTTTTTTTCACCCTACAAACTTACCAAAGCGACCCATTTAACTCGAAATTTTACCAGAAATCTAAATCTGGTCTCCGTTTTGCGAAATTCCTGTAACGGTTTTTTTAAATTGAAAGATCATCTTAAAAAAACCAACGCTTTGACGCTGGACACCCTACTTACCGTCGATTCGGTGACCAAGCCAATAACTTTTTTTTCACCCTAGAAAATTACCAAAGTGACCCATTTAACTCGAAATTTTACCAGAAATCTAAATCTGGTCTCCGTTTTGCGAAATTCCTGTAACTTTTATTTTAAATTGAAAGATCATCTTTAAAAAACCGACGCTTTGACACTGGACACCCAACTTACCGACGATTCGGTGACCAAGCCAATAACTTTTTTTTTCACCCTACAAACTTACCAAAGTGACCCATTTAACTCGAAATTTTACCAGAAATCTAAATCTGGTCTCCGTTTTGCGAAATTCCTGTAACTTTTATTTTAAATTGAAAGATCATCTTTAAAAAAACCGACGCTTTGACGCTGGACACCCAACTTACCGACGATTCGGTGACCAAGCCAATAACTTTTTTTTTCACCCTAGAAACTTACCAAAGTGACCCATTTAACTCGAAATTTTACCAGAAATCTAAATCTGGTCTCCGTTTTGCGAAATTCCTGTAACTTTTATTTTTAAATTGAAAGATCATCTTTAAAAAAACCGACGCTTTGACACTGGACACCCAACTTACCGACGATTCGGTGACCAAGCCAATAACTTTTTTTTTCACCCTACAAACTTACCAAAGTGACCCATTTAACTCGAAATTTTACCAGAAATCTAAATCTGGTCTCCGTTTTGCGAAATTCCTGTAACTTTTTTTTAAATTGAAAGATCATCTTTAAAAAAACTGACGCTTTGACGCTGGACACCCAACTTACCGACGATTCGGTGACCAAGCCAATAACTTTTTTTTTCACCATAGAAACTTACCAAAGTGACCCATTTAACTCGAAATTTTACCAGAAATCTAAATCTGGTCTCCGTTTTGCGAAATTCCTGTAACTTTTATTTTAAATTGAAAGATCATCTTTAAAAAAACCGACGCTTTGACACTGGACACCCAACTTACCGACGATTCGGTGACCAAGCCAATAACTTTTTTTTTTTTTCACCCTACAAACTTACCAAAGTGACCCATTTAACTCGAAATTTTACCAGAAATCTAAATCTGGTCTCCGTTTTGCGAAATTCCTGTAACTTTTATTTTAAATTGAAAGATCATCTTTAAAAAACCGACGCTTTGACACTGGACACCCAACTTACCGACGATTCGGTGACCAAGCCAATAACTTTTTTTTCACCCTACAAACTTACCAAAGTGACCCATTTAACTCGAAATTTTACCAGAAATCTAAATCTGGTCTCCGTTTTGCGAAATTCCTGTAACTTTTATTTTAAATTGAAAGATCATCTTTAAAAAACCGACGCTTTGACACTGGACACCCAACTTACCGACGATTCGGTGACCAAGCCAATAACTTTTTTTTTCATTCTAGAAACTTACCAAAGTGACCCATTTAACTCGAAATTTTACCAGAAATCTAAATCTGGTCTCCGTTTTGCGAAATTCCTGTAACTTTTTTTTAAATTGAAAGATCATCTTTAAAAAAACCAACGCTTTGACGCTGGACACCCAACTTACCGACGATTCGGTGACCAAGCCAATAACTTTTTTTTTCACCATAGAAACTTACCAAAGTGACCCATTTAACTCGAAATTTTACCAGAAATCTAAATCTGGTCTCTGTTTTGCGAAATTCCTGTAACTTTTATTTTAAATTGAAAGATCATCTTTAAAAAAACCGACGCTTTGACACTGGACACCCAACTTACCGACGATTCGGTGACCAAGCCAATAACTTTTTTTTTTTTTTAACCCTAGAAACTTACCAAAGTGACCCATTTAACTCGAAATTTTACCAGAAATCTAAATCTGGTCTCCGTTTTGCGAAATTCCTGTAACTTTTATTTTAAATTGAAAGATCATCTTTAAAAAAACCAAAGCTTTGACTCTGGACACCCAACTTACCGACGATTCGGTGACCAAGCCAATAACTTTTTTTTTTCACCCTAGAAACTTACCAAAGTTACCCATTTAACTCGAAATTTTACCAGAAATCTAAATCTGGTCTCCGTTTTGCGAAATTCCTGTAACGGTTTTTTAAATTGAAAGATCATCTTTAAAAAAACCGACGCTTTGACGCTGGACACCCAACTTACCGACGATTCGGTGACCAAGCCAATAACTTTTTTTTTTTCACCATAGAAACTTACCAAAGTGACCCATTTAACTCGAAATTTTACCAGAAATCTAAATCTGGTCTCCGTTTTGCGAAATTCCTGTAAGTTTTATTTTAAATTG
Organism: Trichonephila clavipes; assembly: GCA_019973935.1. Lineage (NCBI taxonomy): Eukaryota > Metazoa > Arthropoda > Arachnida > Araneae > Nephilidae > Trichonephila > Trichonephila clavipes. The sequence goes on along the minus strand of BMAU01009571.1, from coordinate 13,833 downwards.
AAAGATCATCTTTAAAAAACCGACGCTTTGACACTGGACACCCAACTTACCGACGATTCGGTGACCAAGCCAATAACTTTTTTTTCACCCTACAAACTTACCAAAGAAACCCATTTAACTCGAAATTTTACCAGAAATCTAAATCTGGTCTCCGTTTTGCGAAATTCCTGTAACTTTTATTTTAAATTGAAAGATCATCTTAAAAAAACCAACGCTTTGACGCTGGACACCCTACTTACCGTCGATTCGGTGACCAAGCCAATAACTTTTTTTTTCACCCTAGAAAATTACTAAAGTGACCCATTTAACTCGAAAATTTTCCTGAAATCTAAATCTGGTCTCGGTTTTGCGAAATTCCTGTAACTTTTTTTTAAATTGAAAGATCATATTTAAAAAAACTGACGCTTTGACGCTGGACACCCAACTTACCGACGATTCGGTGACCAAGCCAATAACTTTTTTTTTTCCACCATAGAAACTTACCAAAGTGACCCATTTAACTCGAAATTTTACCAGAAATCTAAATCTGGTCTCCGTTTTGCGAAATTCCTGTAACTTTTATTTTAAATTGAAAGATCATCTTTAAAAATCGACGCTTTGACACTGGACACCCTACTTACCGTCGATTCGGTGACCAAGCCAATAACTTTTTTTTTTTCACCCTACAAACTTACCAAAGCGACCCATTTAACTCGAAATTTTACCAGAAATCTAAATCTGGTCTGCGTTTTGCGAAATTCCTGTAACGGTTTTTTTAAATTGAAAGATCATCTTAAAAAAACCAACGCTTTGACGCTGGACACCCTACTTACCGTCGATTCGGTGACCAAGCCAATAACTTTTTTTTCACCCTAGAAAATTACCAAAGTGACCCATTTAACTCGAAATTTTACCAGAAATCTAAATCTGGTCTCGGTTTTGCGAAATTCCTGTAACTTTTTTTTTAAATTGAAAGATCATCTTTAAAAAAACCGACGCTTTGACACTGGACACCCAACTTACCGACGATTCGGTGACCAAGCCAATAACTTTTTTTTTCACCCTACAAACTTACCAAAGCGACCCATTTAACTCGAAATTTTACCAGAAATCTAAATCTGGTCTCCGTTTTGCGAAATTCCTGTAACGGTTTTTTAAATTGAAAGATCATCTTTAAAAAAACCTACGCTTTGACGCTGGACACCCAACTTACCGTCGATTCGGTGACCAAGCCAATAACTTTTTTTTCACCCTAGAAAATTACCAAAGTGACCCATTTAACTCGAAATTTTACCAGAAATCTAAATCTGGTCTCGGTTTTGCGAAATTCCTGTAACTTTTTTTTAAATTGAAAGATCATTTAAAAAAACCGACGCTTTGACGCTGGACACCCAACTTACCGACGATTCGGTGACCAAGCCAATAACTTTTTTTTTTTCACCCTACAAACTTACCAAAGACACCCATTTAACTCGAAATTTTACCAGAAATCTAAATCTGGTCTCCGTTTTGCGAAATTCCTGTAAGTTTTATTTTAAATTGAAAGATCATCTTTAAAAAAACCGACGCTTTGACACTGGACACCCAACTTACCGACGATTCGGTGACCAAGCCAATAACTTTTTTTTTTTTGCACCCTACAAACTTACCAAAGCGACCCATTTAACTCGAAATTTTACCAGAAATCTAAATCTGGTCTCCGTTTTGCGAAATTCCTGTAACTTTTATTTTAAATTGAAAGATCATCTTAAAAAAACCAACGCTTTGACGCTGGACACCCAACTTACCGTCGATTCGGTGACCAAGCCAATAACTTTTTTTTTTCACCCTAGAAACTTACCAAAGTGACCCATTTAACTCGAAATTTTACCAGAAATCTAAATCTGGTCTCCGTTTTGCGAAATTCCTGTAAGTTTTATTTTAAATTGAAAGATCATCTTTAAAAAAACCGACGCTTTGACACTGGACACCCAACTTACCGACGATTCGGTGACCAAGCCAATAACTTTTTTTTTTTCACCCTACAAACTTACCAAAGAAACCCATTTAACTCGAAATTTTACCAGAAATCTAAATCTGGTCTCCGTTTTGCGAAATTCCTGTAACTTTTATTTTAAATTGAAAGATCATCTTAAAAAAACCAACGCTTTGACGCTGGACACCCTACTTACCGTCGATTCGGTGACCAAGCCAATAACTTTTTTTCACCCTAGAAAATTACTAAAGTGACCCATTTAACTCGAAAATTTTCCTGAAATCTAAATCTGGTCTCGGTTTTGCGAAATTCCTGTAACTTTTTTTTTAAATTGAAAGATCATCTTTAAAAAAACCGACGCTTTGACGCTGGACACCCAACTTACCGACGATTCGGTGACCAAGCCAATAACTTTTTTTTTTTCCAACCATAGAAACTTACCAAAGTGACCCATTTAACTCGAAATTTTACCAGAAATCTAAATCTGGTCTCCGTTTTGCGAAATTCCTGTAAGTTTTATTTTAAATTGAAAGATCATCTTTAAAAAAACCGACGCTTTGACACTGGACACCCAACTTACCGACGATTCGGTGACCAAGCCAATAACTTTTTTTTTTCACCCTACAAACTTACCAAAGAAACCCATTTAACTCGAAATTTTACCAGAAATCTAAATCTGGTCTCCGTTTTGCGAAATTCCTGTAACTTTTATTTTAAATTGAAAGATCATCTTAAAAAAACCAACGCTTTGACGCTGGACACCCTACTTACCGTCGATTCGGTGACCAAGCCAATAACTTTTTTTTTTCACCCTAGAAAATTACTAAAGTGACCCATTTAACTCGAAAATTTTCCTGAAATCTAAATCTGGTCTCGGTTTTGCGAAATTCCTGTAACTTTTTTTTAAATTGAAAGATCATATTTAAAAAAACTGACGCTTTGACGCTGGACACCCAACTTACCGACGATTCGGTGACCAAGCCAATAACTTTTTTTCCACCATAGAAACTTACCAAAGTGACCCATTTAACTCGAAATTTTACCAGAAATCTAAATCTGGTCTCCGTTTTGCGAAATTCCTCTAACTTTTATTTTAAATTGAAAGATCATCTTTAAAAAAACCGACGCTTTGACACTGGACACCCAACTTACCGACGATTCGGTGACCAAGCCAATAACTTTTTTTTTCACCCTACAAACTTACCAAAGCGACCCATTTAACTCGAAATTTTACCAGAAATCTAAATCTGGTCTGCGTTTTGCGAAATTCCTGTAACGGTTTTTTTAAATTGAAAGATCATCTTAAAAAAACCAACGCTTTGACGCTGGACACCCTACTTACCGTCGATTCGGTGACCAAGCCAATAACTTTTTTTTTCACCCTAGAAAATTACCAAAGTGACCCATTTAACTCGAAATTTTACCAGAAATCTAAATCTGGTCTCCGTTTTGCGAAATTCCTGTAAGTTTTATTTTAAATTGAAAGATCATCTTTAAAAAAACCGACGCTTTGACACTGGACACCCAACTTACCGACGATTCGGTGACCAAGCCAATAACTTTTTTTTTCACCCTACAAACTTACCAAAGTGACCCATTTAACTCGAAATTTTACCAGAAATCTAAATCTGGTCTCCGTTTTGCGAAATTCCTGTAACTTTTATTTTAAATTGAAAGATCATCTTAAAAAAACCAACGCTTTGACGCTGGACACCCAACTTACCGTCGATTCGGTGACCAAGCCAATAACTTTTTTTTTCACCCTAGAAAATTACCAAAGTGACCCATTTAACTCGAAATTTTACCAGAAATCTAAATCTGGTCTCCGTTTTGCGAAATTCCTGTAACTTTTATTTTAAATTGAAAGATCATCTTTAAAAAAACCGACGCTTTGACACTGGACACCCAACTTACCGACGATTCGGTGACCAAGCCAATAACTTTTTTTTTTTTCACCCTAAAACTTACCAAAGTGACCCATTTAACTCGAAATTTTACCAGAAATCTAAATCTGGTCTCCGTTTTGCGAAATTCCTGTAACTTTTATTTTAAATTGAAAGATCATCTTTAAAAAAACCAACGCTTTGACACTGGACACCCAACTTACCGACGATTCGGTGACCAAGCCAATAACTTTTTTTTTTCACCCTAGAAACTTACCAAAGTGACCCATTTAACTCGAAATTTTACCAGAAATCTAAATCTGGTCTCCGTTTTGCGAAATTCCTGTAACTTTTATTTTAAATTGAAAGATCATCTTTAAAAAAACCGACGCTTTGACACTGGACACCCAACTTACCGACGATTCGGTGACCAAGCCAATAACTTTTTTTTTCACCCTAGAAACTTACCAAAGTGACCCATTTAACTCGAAATTTTACCAGAAATCTAAATCTGGTCTCCGTTTTGCGAAATTCCTGTAACTTTTATTTTAAATTGAAAGATCATCTTTAAAAAAACCAACGCTTTGACACTGGACACCCAACTTACCGACGATTCGGTGACCAAGCCAATAACTTTTTTTTTCACCCTAGAAACTTACCAAAGTGACCCATTTAACTCGAAATTTTACCAGAAATCTAAATCTGGTCTCCGTTTTGCGAAATTCCTGTAACTTTTTTTTTTAAATTGAAAGATCATCTTTAAAAAAACCAACGCTTTGACGCTGGACACCCAACTTACCGACGATTCGGTGACCAAGCCAATAACTTTTTTTTTCACCCTAGAAACTTACCAAAGTGACCCATTTAACTCGAAATTTTACCAGAAATCTAAATCTGGTCTCCGTTTTGCGAAATTCCTGTAACTTTTATTTTAAATTGAAAGATCATCTTTAAAAAAACCGACGCTTTGACACTGGACACCCAACTTACCGACGATTCGGTGACCAAGCCAATAACTTTTTTTTTTCACCCTACAAACTTACCAAAGAAACCCATTTAACTCGAAATTTTACCAGAAATCTAAATCTGGTCTCCGTTTTGCGAAATTCCTGTAACGGTTTTTTTAAATTGAAAGATCATCTTAAAAAAACCAACGCTTTGACGCTGGACACCCTACTTACCGTCGATTCGGTGACCAAGCCAATAACTTTTTTTTTTTTCACCCTAGAAAATTACTAAAGTGACCCATTTAACTCGAAAATTTTCCTGAAATCTAAATCTGGTCTCGGTTTTGCGAAATTCCTGTAACTTTTTTATTAAATTGAAAGATCATATTTAAAAAAACTGACGCTTTGACGCTGGACACCCAACTTACCGACGATTCGGTGACCAAGCCAATAACTTTTTTTTTTTCCACCATAGAAACTTACCAAAGTGACCCATTTAACTCGAAATTTTACCAGAAATCTAAATCTGGTCTCCGTTTTGCGAAATTCCTCTAACTTTTATTTTAAATTGAAAGATCATCTTTAAAAAAACCGACGCTTTGACACTGGACACCCAACTTACCGACGATTCGGTGACCAAGCCAATAACTTTTTTTTTTCACCCTACAAACTTACCAAAGCGACCCATTTAACTCGAAATTTTACCAGAAATCTAAATCTGGTCTGCGTTTTGCGAAATTCCTGTAACGGTTTTTTTAAATTGAAAGATCATCTTAAAAAAACCAACGCTTTGACGCTGGACACCCTACTTACCGTCGATTCGGTGACCAAGCCAATAACTTTTTTTTTTTTCACCCTAGAAAATTACCAAAGTGACCCATTTAACTCGAAATTTTACCAGAAATCTAAATCTGGTCTCCGTTTTGCGAAATTCCTGTAAGTTTTATTTTAAATTGAAAGATCATCTTTAAAAAAACCGACGCTTTGACACTGGACACCCAACTTACCGACGATTCGGTGACCAAGCCAATAACTTTTTTTTTTTCACCCTACAAACTTACCAAAGCGACCCATTTAACTCGAAATTTTACCAGAAATCTAAATCTGGTCTCCGTTTTGCGAAATTCCTGTAACTTTTATTTTAAATTGAAAGATCATCTTAAAAAAACCAACGCTTTGACGCTGGACACCTAACTTACCGTCGATTCGGTGACCAAGCCAATAACTTTTTTTTCACCCTAGAAAATTACCAAAGTGACCCATTTAACTCGAAATTTTACCAGAAATCTAAATCTGGTCTCCGTTTTGCGAAATTCCTGTAAGTTTTATTTTAAATTGAAAGATCATCTTTAAAAAAACCGACGCTTTGACACTGGACACCCAACTTACCGACGATTCGGTGACCAAGCCAATAACTTTTTTTTTTTCACCCTACAAACTTACCAAAGTGACCCATTTAACTCGAAATTTTACCAGAAATCTAAATCTGGTCTCCGTTTTGCGAAATTCCTGTAACTTTTATTTTAAATTGAAAGATCATCTTAAAAAAACCAACGCTTTGACGCTGGACACCCAACTTACCGACGATTCGGTGACCAAGCCAATAACTTTTTTTTTTTTTCACCCTAGAAACTTACCAAAGTGACCCATTTAACTCGAAATTTTACCAGAAATCTAAATCTGGTCTCCGTTTTGCGAAATTCCTGTAACTTTTATTTTAAATTGAAAGATCATCTTAAAAAAACCGACGCTTTGACGCTGGACACCCAACTTACCGACGATTCGGTGACCAAGCCAATAACTTTTTTTTCACCATAGAAACTTACAAAGTGACCCATTTAACTCGAAATTTTACCAGAAATCTAAATCTGGTCTCCGTTTTGCGAAATTCCTGTAAGTTTTATTTTAAATTGAAAGATCATCTTTAAAAAAACCGACGCTTTGACACTGGACACCCAACTTACCGACGATTCGGTGACCAAGCCAATAACTTTTTTTTTTTTCACCCTACAAACTTACCAAAGAAACCCATTTAACTCGAAATTTTACCAGAAATCTAAATCTGGTCTCCGTTTTGCGAAATTCCTGTAACTTTTATTTTAAATTGAAAGATCATCTTAAAAAAACCAACGCTTTGACGCTGGACACCCTACTTACCGTCGATTCGGTGACCAAGCCAATAACTTTTTTTCACCCTAGAAAATTACTAAAGTGACCCATTTAACTCGAAAATTTTCCTGAAATCTAAATCTGGTCTCGGTTTTGCGAAATTCCTGTAACTTTTTTTAAATTGAAAGATCATATTTAAAAAAACTGACGCTTTGACGCTGGACACCCAACTTACCGACGATTCGGTGACCAAGCCAATAACTTTTTTTTTCCACCATAGAAACTTACCAAAGTGACCCATTTAACTCGAAATTTTACCAGAAATCTAAATCTGGTCTCCGTTTTGCGAAATTCCTCTAACTTTTATTTTAAATTGAAAGATCATCTTTAAAAAAACCGACGCTTTGACACTGGACACCCAACTTACCGACGATTCGGTGACCAAGCCAATAACTTTTTTTTTTCACCCTACAAACTTACCAAAGCGACCCATTTAACTCGAAATTTTACCAGAAATCTAAATCTGGTCTGCGTTTTGCGAAATTCCTGTAACGGTTTTTTTTAAATTGAAAGATCATCTTAAAAAAACCAACGCTTTGACGCTGGACACCCTACTTACCGTCGATTCGGTGACCAAGCCAATAACTTTTTTTTTCACCCTAGAAAATTACCAAAGTGACCCATTTAACTCGAAATTTTACCAGAAATCTAAATCTGGTCTCCGTTTTGCGAAATTCCTGTAACTTTTATTTTAAATTGAAAGATCATCTTTAAAAAAACCGACGCTTTGACACTGGACACCCAACTTACCGACGATTCGGTGACCAAGCCAATAACTTTTTTTTTCACCCTACAAACTTACCAAAGCGACCCATTTAACTCGAAATTTTACCAGAAATCTAAATCTGGTCTCCGTTTTGCGAAATTCCTGTAACTTTTATTTTAAATTGAAAGATCATCTTAAAAAAACCAACGCTTTGACGCTGGACACCCTAACTTACCGTCGATTCGGTGACCAAGCCAATAACTTTTTTTTTTTTTGCACCCTAGAAAATTACCAAAGTGACCCATTTAACTCGAAATTTTACCAGAAATCTAAATCTGGTCTCCGTTTTGCGAAGTTCCTGTAACTTTTTTATTAAATTGAAAGATCATCTTTAAAAAAACCGACGCTTTGACGCTGGACACCCAACTTACCGACGATTCGGTGACCAAGCCAATAACTTTTTTTTTTTCACCCTACAAACTTACCAAAGTGACCCATTTAACTCGAAATTTTACCAGAAATCTAAATCTGGTCTCCGTTTTGCGAAATTCCTGTAACTTTTATTTTAAATTGAAAGATCATCTTTAAAAAAACCGACGCTTTGACACTGGACACCCAACTTACCGACGATTCGGTGACCAAGCCAATAACTTTTTTTCACCCTAGAAACTTACCAAAGTGACCCATTTAACTCGAAATTTTACCAGAAATCTAAATCTGGTCTCCGTTTTGCGAAATTCCTGTAAGTTTTATTTTAAATTGAAAGATCATCTTTAAAAAAACCGACGCTTTGACGCTGGACACCCAACTTACCGACGATTCGGTGACCTCGCCAATAACTTTTTTTTTCACCCTAGAAACTTACCAAAGTGACCCATTTAACTCGAAATTTTACCAGAAATCTAAATCTGGTCTCCGTTTTGCGAAATTCCTGTAACTTTTATTTTAAATTGAAAGATCATCTTTAAAAAAACCTGGACACGCTTTGACACTGGACACCCAACTTACCGACGATTCGGTGACCAAGCCAATAACTTTTTTTTTTTGAAAGATCATCTTTAAAAAACCAACACCCTACAAACTTACCAAAGTGACCCATTTAACTCGAAATTTTACCAGAAATCTAAATCTGGTCTCCGTTTTGCGAAATTCCTGTAACTTTTATTTTAAATTGAAAGATCATCTTTAAAAAAACCAACGCTTTGACGCTGGACACCCAACTTACCGACGATTCGGTGACCAAGCCAATAACTTTTTTTTTCACCCTAGAAAATTACCAAAGTGACCCATTTAACTCGAAATTTTACCAGAAATCTAAATCTGGTCTCCGTTTTGCGAAATTCCTGTAAGTTTTATTTTAAATTGAAAGATCATCTTTAAAAAAACCGACGCTTTGACACTGGACACCCAACTTACCGACGATTCGGTGACCAAGCCAATAACTTTTTTTTTTTTTACCCTACAAACTTACTTACCAAAGAAACCCATTTAACTCGAAATTTTACCAGAAATCTAAATCTGGTCTCCGTTTTGCGAAATTCCTGTAACTTTTATTTTAAATTGAAAGATCATCTTAAAAAAACCAACGCTTTGACGCTGGACACCCTACTTACCGTCGATTCGGTGACCAAGCCAATAACTTTTTTTCACCCTAGAAAATTACTAAAGTGACCCATTTAACTCGAAAATTTTCCTGAAATCTAAATCTGGTCTCGGTTTTGCGAAATTCCTGTAACTTTTTTATTAAATTGAAAGATCATCTTTAAAAAAACCGACGCTTTGACGCTGGACACCCAACTTACCGACGATTCGGTGACCAAGCCAATAACTTTTTTTTTTTTTTAAACCATAGAAACTTACCAAAGTGACCCATTTAACTCGAAATTTTACCAGAAATCTAAATCTGGTCTCTGTTTTGCGAAATTCCTGTAAGTTTTATTTTAAATTGAAAGATCATCTTTAAAAAAACCGACGCTTTGACACTGGACACCCAACTTACCGACGATTCGGTGACCAAGCCAATAACTTTTTTTTTTTTCACCCTACAAACTTACCAAAGAAACCCATTTAACTCGAAATTTTACCAGAAATCTAAATCTGGTCTCCGTTTTGCGAAATTCCTGTAACTTTTATTTTAAATTGAAAGATCATCTTAAAAAAACCAACGCTTTGACGCTGGACACCCTACTTACCGTCGATTCGGTGACCAAGCCAATAACTTTTTTTTTTTCACCCTAGAAAATTACCAAAGTGACCCATTTAACTCGAAAATTTTCCTGAAATCTAAATCTGGTCTCGGTTTTGCGAAATTCCTGTAACTTTTTTTTAAATTGAAAGATCATATTTAAAAAAACTGACGCTTTGACACTGGACACCCAACTTACCGACGATTCGGTGACCAAGCCAATAACTTTTTTTTTTTTTCCACCATAGAAACTTACCAAAGTGACCCATTTAACTCGAAATTTTACCAGAAATCTAAATCTGGTCTCCGTTTTGCGAAATTCCTCTAACTTTTATTTTAAATTGAAAGATCATCTTTAAAAAACCGACGCTTTGACACTGGACACCCAACTTACCGACGATTCGGTGACCAAGCCAATAACTTTTTTTTTTTTTTTTTCACCCTACAAACTTACCAAAGCGACCCATTTAACTCGAAATTTTACCAGAAATCTAAATCTGGTCTGCGTTTTGCGAAATTCCTGTAACGGTTTTTTTTAAATTGAAAGATCATCTTAAAAAAACCAACGCTTTGACGCTGGACACCCTACTTACCGTCGATTCGGTGACCAAGCCAATAACTTTTTTTTTTCACCCTAGAAAATTACCAAAGTGACCCATTTAACTCGAAATTTTACCAGAAATCTAAATCTGGTCTCCGTTTTGCGAAATTCCTGTAAGTTTTATTTTAAATTGAAAGATCATCTTTAAAAAAACCGACGCTTTGACACTGGACACCCAACTTACCGAGGATTCAGTGAACAAGCCAATAACTTTTTTTCACCCTACAAACTTACCAAAGCGACCCATTTAACTCGAGTATTTTACCAGAAATCTAAATCTGGTCTCCGTTTTGCGAAATTCCTGTAACTTTTATTTTAAATTGAAAGATCATCTTAAAAAAACCAACGGTTTGAGGCTGGACACCTAACTTACCGTCGATTCGGTGACCAAGCCAATATCTTTTTTTTTCACCCTAGAAAATTACCAAAGTGACCCATTTAACTCGAATTTTACCAGAAATCTAAATCTGGTCTCCGTTTTGCGAAATTCCTGTAAGTTTTATTTTAAATTGAAAGATCATCTTTAAAAAAACCGACGCTTTGACACTGGACACCCAACTTACCGACGATTCGGTGACCAAGCCAATAACTTTTTTTTCACCCTACAAACTTACCAAATGACCCATTTAACTCGAAATTTTACCAGAAATCTAAATCTGGTCTCCGTTTTGCGAAATTCCTGTAACTTTTATTTTAAATTGAAAGATCATCTTAAAAAAACCAACGCTTTGACACTGGACACCCAACTTACCGAGGATTCGGTGACCAAGCCAATAACTTTTTTTTCACCCTAGAAACTTACCAAAGTGACCCATTTAACTCGAAATTTTTACCTGAAATCTAAATCTGGTCTCCGTTTTGCGAAATTCCTGTAAGTTTTATTTTAAATTGAAAGATCATCTTTAAAAAAACCGACGCTTTGACGCTGGACACCCAACTTACCGACGATTCGGTGACCAAGCCAATAACTTTTTTTTTTCACCATAGAAACTTACCAAAGTGACCCATTTAACTCGAAATTTTACCAGAAATCTAAATCTGGTCTCCGTTTTGCGAAATTCCTGTAAGTTTTATTTTAAATTGAAAGATCATCTTTAAAAAAACCGACGCTTTGACACTGGACACCCAACTTACCGACGATTCGGTGACCAAGCCAATAACTTTTTTTTTTAAACCCTACAAACTTACCAAAGTGACCCATTTAACTCGAAATTTTACCAGAAATCTAAATCTGGTCTCCGTTTTGCGAAATTCCTGTAACTTTTATTTTAAATTGAAAGATCATCTTTAAAAAAACCGACGCTTTGACACTGGACACCCAACTTACCGACGATTCGGTGACCAAGCCAATAACTTTTTTTTTTTTTTCACCCTACAAACTTACCAAAGTGACCCATTTAACTCGAAATTTTACCAGAAATCTAAATCTGGTCTCCGTTTTGCGAAATTCCTGTAACTTTTTTTTTAAATTGAAAGATCATCTTAAAAAAACCAACGCTTTGACGCTGGACACCCTACTTACCGTCGATTCGGTGACCAAGCCAATAACTTTTTTTTTCACCCTAGAAAATTACTAAAGTGACCCATTTAACTCGAAAATTTTCCTGAAATCTAAATCTGGTCTCGTTTTGCGAAATTCCTGTAACTTTTTTATTAAATTGAAAGATCATATTTAAAAAAACTGACGCTTTGACGCTGGACACCCAACTTACCGACGATTCGGTGACCAAGCCAATAACTTTTTTTTTTCACCATAGAAACTTACCAAAGTGACCCATTTAACTCGAAATTTTACCAGAAATCTAAATCTGGTCTGCGTTTTGCGAAATTCCTGTAACGGTTTTTTTAAATTGAAAGATCATCTTAAAAAAACCAACGCTTTGACGCTGGACACCCTACTTACCGTCGATTCGGTGACCAAGCCAATAACTTTTTTTTCACCCTAGAAAATTACTAAAGTGACCCATTTAACTCGAAAATTTTCCTGAAATCTAAATCTGGTCTCGGTTTTGCGAAATTCCTGTAACTTTTTTATTAAATTGAAAGATCATATTTAAAAAAACTGACGCTTTGACGCTGGACACCCAACTTACCGACGATTCGGTGACCAAGCCAATAACTTTTTTTTTTCACCATAGAAACTTACCAAAGTGACCCATTTAACTCGAAATTTTACCAGAAATCTAAATCTGGTCTCCGTTTTGCGAAATTCCTGTAACTTTTATTTTAAATTGAAAGATCATCTTAAAAAAACCAACGCTTTGACGCTGGACACCCTACTTACCGTCGATTCGGTGACCAAGCCAATAACTTTTTTTTCACCCTAGAAAATTACTAAAGTGACCCATTTAACTCGAAAATTTTCCTGAAATCTAAATCTGGTCTCGGTTTTGCGAAATTCCTGTAACTTTTTTATTAAATTGAAAGATCATATTTAAAAAAACTGACGCTTTGACGCTGGACACCCAACTTACCGACGATTCGGTGACCAAGCCAATAACTTTTTTTCCACCATAGAAACTTACCAAAGTGACCCATTTAACTCGAAATTTTACCAGAAATCTAAATCTGGTCTCCGTTTTGCGAAATTCCTCTAACTTTTATTTTAAATTGAAAGATCATCTTTAAAAAAACCGACGCTTTGACACTGGACACCCAACTTACCGACGATTCGGTGACCAAGCCAATAACTTTTTTCACCCTACAAACTTACCAAAGCGACCCATTTAACTCGAAATTTTACCAGAAATCTAAATCTGGTCTGCGTTTTGCGAAATTCCTGTAACGGTTTTTTTTAAATTGAAAGATCATCTTAAAAAAACCAACGCTTTGACGCTGGACACCCTACTTACCGTCGATTCGTCGACCAAGCCAATAACTTTTTTTTTCACCCTAGAAAATTACCAAAAAACCGACGCTTTGACACTGGACACCAACTTACCGAGGATTCGGTGAACAAGCCAATAACTTTTTTTTTCACCCTACAAACTTACCAAAATGACCCATTTAACTCGAAATTTTTACCAGAAATCTAAATCTGGTCTCCGTTTTGCGAAATTCCTGTAACTTTTATTTTAAATTGAAAGATCATTTTTAAAAAACTGACGCTTTGACGCTGACAGCCAACTTTCCGACGATTCGGTGACCAAGCCAATAACTTTTTTTTTAACCATAGAAACTTACCAAAGTGACCCATTTAATCTCGAAATTTTACCAGAAATCTAAATCTGGTCTCCGTTTTGCGAAATTCCTCTAACTTTTATTTTAAATTGAAAGATCATCTTTAAAAACCGACGCTTTGACACTGGACAATCTTTCAACTTACCGACGATTCGGTGACCAAGCCAATAACTTTTCACCCTACAAACTTACCAAGCGACCCATTTAA
>BMAU01009568.1:0-76481 GCA_019973935.1 Trichonephila clavipes | reverse complement strand
ACCTACTTACCGTCGATTCGGTGACCAAGCCAATAACTTTTTTTTCACCCTAGAAAATTACTAAAGTGACCCATTTAACTCGACAATTTTCCTGAAATCTAAATCTGGTCTCGGTTTTGCGAAATTCCTGTAACTTTTTTATTAAATTGAAAGATCATATTTAAAAAAACTGACGCTTTGACGCTGGACACCCAACTTACCGACGATTCGGTGACCAAGCCAATAACTTTTTTTTTCCACCATAGAAACTTACCAAAGTGACCCATTTAACTCGAAATTTTACCAGAAATCTAAATCTGGTCTCCGTTTTGCGAAATTCCTCTAACTTTTATTTTAAATTGAAAGATCATCTTTAAAAAAACCGACGCTTTGACACTGGACACCCAACTTACCGACGATTCGGTGACCAAGCCAATAACTTTTTTTCACCCTACAAACTTACCAAAGCGACCCATTTAACTCGAAATTTTACCAGAAATCTAAATCTGGTCTGCGTTTTGCGAAATTCCTGTAACGGTTTTTTTAAATTGAAAGATCATCTTAAAAAAACCAACGCTTTGACGCTGGACACCCTACTTACCGTCGATTCGGTGACCAAATCAATAACTTTTTTTTCACCCTAGAAAATTACCAAAGTGACCCATTTAACTCGAAATTTTACCAGAAATCTAAATCTGGTCTCCGTTTTGCGAAATTCCTGTAACTTTTATTTTAAATTGAAAGATCATCTTAAAAAAACCAACGGTTTGAGGCTGGACACCTAACTTACCGTCGATTCGGTGATTCCAAGCCAATATCTTTTTTTTTTTTTCCTAGAAAATTACCAAAGTGACCCATTTAACTCGAAATTTTACCAGAAATCTAAATCTGGTCTCCGTTTTGCGAAATTCCTGTAAGTTTTATTTTAAATTGAAAGATCATCTTTAAAAAAACCGACGCTTTGACACTGGACACCCAACTTACCGAGGATTCGGTGACCAAGCCAATAACTTTTTTCACCCTACAAACTTACCAAAGAAACCCATTTAACTCGAAATTTTACCAGAAATCTAAATCTGGTCTCCGTTTTGCGAAATTCCTGTAACTTTTATTTTAAATTGAAAGATCATCTTAAAAAAACCAACGCTTTGACGCTGGACACCCTACTTACCGTCGATTCGGTGACCAAGCCAATAACTTTTTTTTTTTTTTTTTTCACCCTAGAAAATTACTAAAGTGACCCATTTAACTCGAAAATTTTCCTGAAATCTAAATCTGGTCTCGGTTTTGCGAAATTCCTGTAACTTTTTTATTAAATTGAAAGATCATATTTAAAAAAACTGACGCTTTGACGCTGGACACCCAACTTTCCGACGATTCGGTGACCAAGCCAATAACTTTTTTTTTCCACCATAGAAACTTACCAAAGTGACCCATTTAACTCGAAATTTTACCAGAAATCTAAATCTGGTCTCCGTTTTGCGAAATTCCTGTAACGGTTTTTTAAATTGAAAGATCATCTTAAAAAAACCAACGCTTTGACGCTGGACACCCTACTTACCGTCGATTCGGTGACCAAGCCAATAACTTTTTTTTCACCCTAGAAAATTACCAAAGTGACCCATTTAACTCGAAATTTAACCAGAAATCTAAATCTGGTCGTCATTTTGCGAAATTCCTCTAACTTTTTTTTAAATTGAAAGATCATTTTTAAAAAAACCGATGCTTTGACGCTGGACAGCCACTTTACCGACGATTCGGTGACCAAGCCAATAACTTTTTTTTAGCCTTAGAAACTTACCAAGTGACCCATTTAACTCGAAATTTTAGCAGAAATCTAAATCTGGTCTCCGTTTTGTGAAATTCCTGTAACTTTTTTTTTAAATTGAAAGATCATCTTTAAAAAACCCGACGCTTTGAAGCTGAGCCAACTTATCGACTATTGGGTGACCAAGCCAATAACTTTTTTTTTCCACCCTAGAAACTTACCAAAATGATCCATTTAACCCGAAATTTTAGCAGAAATCTAAATCTGGTCTCCGTTCTGCGAAATTACTGTAACTTTTTTTTTAAATTGAAGGATCATTTTTAAAAAAAACCGACGCTTTGACGCTCGACAGCCACTTTACCGACGATTCGGTGACCAAGCCATTAACTTTTTTTTTTAGAATTAGAAACTTACCAAAGTGACCCATTTAACCCGAAATTTTACCAGAAATCTAAATCTGGTCTCCGTTTTGCGAAATTCCTCTAACTTTTATTTTAAATTGAAAGATCATCTTTAAAAAAACCGACGCTTTGACACTGGACACCCAACTTACCGACGATTCGGTGACCAAGCCAATAACTTTTTTTTTTCACCCTACAAACTTACCAAAGCGACCCATTTAACTCGAAATTTTACCAGAAATCTAAATCTGGTCTGCGTTTTGCGAAATTCCTGTAACGGTTTTTTTTAAATTGAAAGATCATCTTAAAAAAACCAACGCTTTGACGCTGGACACCCTACTTACCGTCGATTCGGTGACCAAGCCAATAACTTTTTTTTTTTCACCCTAGAAAATTACCAAAGTGACCCATTTAACTCGAAATTTTACCAGAAATCTAAATCTGGTCTGCGTTTTGCGAAATTCCTGTAACGGTTTTTTTAAATTGAAAGATCATCTTAAAAAAACCAACGCTTTGACGCTGGACACCCTACTTACCGTCGATTCGGTGACCAAGCCAATAACTTTTTTTTTTCACCCTAGAAAATTACCAAAGTGACCCATTTAACTCGAAATTTTACCAGAAATCTAAATCTGGTCGTCGTTTTGCGAAATTCCTATAACTTTTTTTTAAATTGAAAGATCATTTTTAAAAAAACCGATGCTTTGACGCTGGACAGCCACTTTACCGACGATTCGGTGACCAAGCCAATAACTTTTTTTTAGCCTTAGAAACTTACCAAAAGTGACCCATTTAACTCGAAATTTTAGCAGAAATCTAAATCTGGTCTCCGTTTTGTGAAATTCCTGTAACTTTTTTTTTAAATTGAAAGATCATCTTTAAAAAACCCGACGCTTTGAAGCTGAGCCAACTTATCGACTATTGGGTGACCAAGAAAATAACTTTTTTTTTCCACCCTAGAAACTTACCAAAATGATCCATTTAACCCGAAATTTTAGCAGAAATCTAAATCTGGTCTCCGTTCTGCGAAATTACTGTAACTTTTTTTTTAAATTGAAGGATCATTTTTAAAAAAAACCGACGCTTTGACGCTCGACAGCCACTTTACCGACGATTCGGTGACCAAGCCATTAACTTTTTTTTTTAGAATTAGAAACTTACCAAAGTGACCCATTTAACCCGAAATTTTAGCAGAAATCTAAATCTGGTCTCCGTTTTGTGAAATTCCTGTAACTTTTTTTTTAAATTGAAAGAAAATCTTTAAAAAAAACCGACGCTTTGAAGCTATTATCGACGATTCGGTGACCAAGCCTATAACTTTTTTTTCCACCCTAGAAACTTACCAAAGTGACCCATTTAACCCGAAATTTTACCAGAAATCTAAATCTGGTCTCCGTTTTGCGAAATTCCAATAACTTTTTTTTAAATTGAAAGATCATTTTTAAGAAAACCGACGCTTTGACGCTGGACAGCCACTTTACCGACGATTCGGTGACCAAGCCAATAACTTTTTTTTTTAGACTTTGAGACTTACCAAAGTGACCCATTTAACCCGAAATTTTACCAGAAATCTAAATCTGGTCTCCGTTTTGCGAAATTCCTGTAACTTTTATTTTAAATTGAAAGATCATCTTTAAAAAAACCGACGCTTTGACACTGGACAGCCAACTTACCGACGATTCATTGACCAAGCCAATAACTTTTTTTTTCACCCTAGAAACTTACCAAAGTGACCCATTTAACTCGAAATTTTACCAGAAATCTAAATCTGGTCTCCGTTTTGCGAAATTCCGGTAACTTTTTTTTAAATTGAAAGATCATCTTTAAAAAAACCGACGCTTTGACGCTGGACACCCAACTTACCGACGATTCGGTGACCAAGCCAATAACTTTTTTTTTTTCACCCTAGAAACTTACCAAAGTGACCCATTTAACTCGAAATTTTACCAGAAATCTAAATCTGGTCTCCGTTTTGCGAAATTCCTGTAAGTTTTATTTTAAATTGAAAGATCATCTTTAAAAAAACCGACGCTTTGACACTGGACACCCAACTTACCGAGGATTCAGTGAACAAGCCAATAACTTTTTTTTTTCACCCTATAAACTTACCAAAGCGACCCATTTAACTCGAGTTTTTTACCAGAAATCTAAATCTGGTCTCCGTTTTGCGAAATTCCTGTAACTTTTATTTTAAATTGAAAGATCATCTTAAAAAAACCAACGGTTTGAGGCTGGACACCTAACTTACCGTCGATTCGGTGACCAAGCCAATATCTTTTTTTTTTTCACCCTAGAAAATTACCAAAGTGACCCATTTAACTCGAAATTTTACCAGAAATCTAAATCTGGTCTCCGTTTTGCGAAATTCCTGTAAGTTTTATTTTAAATTGAAAGATCATCTTTAAAAAAACCGACGCTTTGACACTGGACACCCAACTTACCGAGGATTCTGTGACCAAGCCAATAACTTTTTTTTTCACCCTACAAACTTACCAAAGAAACCCATTTAACTCGAAATTTTACCAGAAATCTAAATCTGGTCTCCGTTTTGCGAAATTCCTGTAACTTTTATTTTAAATTGAAAGATCATCTTAAAAAAACCAACGCTTTGACGCTGGACACCCTACTTACCGTCGATTCGGTGACCAAGCCAATAACTTTTTTTTCACCCTAGAAAATTACTAAAGTGACCCATTTAACTCGAAAATTTTCCTGAAATCTAAATCTGGTCTCGTTTTGCGAAATTCCTGTAACTTTTTTTTTAAATTGAAAGATCATCTTTAAAAAAACCGACGCTTTGACGCTGGACACCCAACTTACCGACGATTCGGTGACCAAGCCAATAACTTTTTTTTTTTTCCACCATAGAAACTTACCAAAGTGACCCATTTAACTCGAAATTTTACCAGAAATCTAAATCTGGTCTCCGTTTTGCGAAATTCCTCTAACTTTTATTTTAAATTGAAAGATCATCTTTAAAAAAACCGACGCTTTGACACTGGACACCCAACTTACCGACGATTCGGTGACCAAGCCAATAACTTTTTTTTTTCACCCTAGAAACTTACCAAAGTGACCCATTTAACTCGAAATTTTACCAGAAATCTAAATCTGGTCTGCGTTTTGCGAAATTCCTGTAACGGTTTTTTTAAATTGAAAGATCATCTTAAAAAAACCAACGCTTTGACGCTGGACACCCTACTTACCGTCGATTCGGTGACCAAGCCAATAACTTTTTTTTTCACCCTAGAAAATTACCAAAGTGACCCATTTAACTCGAAATTTTACCAGAAATCTAAATCTGGTCTCGTTTTGCGAAATTCCTGTAACTTTTTTTTAAATTGAAAGATCATCTTAAAAAAACCCACGCTTTGACGCTGGACACCCAACTTACCGACGATTCGGTGACCAAGCCAATAACTTTTTTTTTTCCACCATAGAAACTTACCAAAGTGACCCATTTAACTCGAAATTTTACCAGAAATCTAAATCTGGTCTCCGTTTTGCGAAATTCCTGTAACTTTTTTTTAAATTGAAAGATCATCTTTAAAAAAACCGACGCTTTGACGCTGGACACCCAACTTACCGACGATTCGGTGACCAAGCCAATTTTTTTTTCACCCTAGAAACTTACCAAAGTGACCCATTTAACTCGAAATTTTACCAGAAATCTAAATCTGGTCTCCGTTTTGCGAAATTCCTGTAACTTTTTTTTAAATTGAAAGATCATCTTTAAAAAAACCGACGCTTTGACGCTGGACACCCAACTTACCGACGATTCGGTGACCAAGCCAATAACTTTTTTTTTCACCCTAGAAACTTACCAAAGTGACCCATTTAACTCGAAATTTTACCAGAAATCTAAATCTGGTCTCCGTTTTGCGAAATTCCTGTAACTTTTTTTTTTTAAATTGAAAGATCATCTTTAAAAAAACCGACGCTTTGACGCTGGACACCCAACTTACCGACGATTCGGTGACCAAGCCAATAACTTTTTTTTTTTTTTTTTGTCACCCTAGAAAACTTACCAAAGTGACCCATTTAACTCGAAATTTTACCAGAAATCTAAATCTGGTCTCCGTTTTGCGAAATTCCTGTAACTTTTATTTTAAATTGAAAGATCATCTTTAAAAAAACCGACGCTTTGACACTGGACACCCAACTTACCGACGATTCGGTGACCAAGCCAATAACTTTTTTTTTCACCCTACAAACTTACCAAAGTGACCCATTTAACTCGAAATTTTACCAGAAATCTAAATCTGGTCTCCGTTTTGCGAAATTCCTGTAACTTTTATTTTAAATTGAAAGATCATCTTTAAAAAAACCGACGCTTTGACACTGGACACCCAACTTACCGACGATTCGGTGACCAAGCCAATAACTTTTTTTTTCACCCTAGAAAATTACCAAAGTGACCCATTTAACTCGAAATTTTACCAGAAATCTAAATCTGGTCTCCGTTTTGCGAAATTCCTGTAACTTTTATTTTAAATTGAAAGATCATCTTTAAAAAAACCGACGCTTTGACGCTGGACACCCAACTTACCGACGATTCGGTGACCAAGCCAATAACTTTTTTTTTTTTCACCCTAGAAAATTACCAAAGTGACCCATTTAACTCGAAATTTTACCAGAAATCTAAATCTGGTCTCCGTTTTGCGAAATTCCTGTAACTTTTATTTTAAATTGAAAGATCATCTTTAAAAAAACCGACGCTTTGACACTGGACACCCAACTTACCGACGATTCGGTGACCAAGCCAATAACTTTTTTTTTTTCACCCTACAAACTTACCAAAGTGACCCATTTAACTCGAAATTTTACCAGAAATCTAAATCTGGTCTCCGTTTTGCGAAATTCCTGTAACTTTTATTTTAAATTGAAAGATCATCTTAAAAAAACCAACGCTTTGACGCTGGACACCCTAACTTACCGTCGATTCGGTGACCAAGCCAATAACTTTTTTTTTTTTTAGAAAATTACCCTAGAAAATTACCAAAGTGACCCATTTAACTCGAAATTTTACCAGAAATCTAAATCTGGTCTCGGTTTTGCGAAATTCCTGTAACTTTTATTTTAAATTGAAAGATCATCTTAAAAAAACCGACGCTTTGACGCTGGACACCCAACTTCCGACGATTCGGTGACCAAGCCAATAACTTTTTTTTTCACCATAGAAACTTACCAAAGTGACCCATTTAACTCGAAATTTTACCAGAAATCTAAATCTGGTCTCCGTTTTGCGAAATTCCTGTAACTTTTATTTTAAATTGAAAGATCATCTTTAAAAAAACCAACGCTTTGACGCTGGACACCCAACTTACCGACGATTCGGTGACCAAGCCAATAACTTTTTTTTTCACCCTAGAAACTTACCAAAGTGACCCATTTAACTCGAAATTTTACCAGAAATCTAAATCTGGTCTCCGTTTTGCGAAATTCATGTAACTTTTTTTTTAAATTGAAAGATCATCTTTAAAAAAACCGACGCTTTGACGCTGGACACCCAACTTACCGACGATTCGGTGACCAAGCCAATAACTTTTTTTTTTTCACCCTAGAAACTTACCAAAGTGACCCATTTAACTCGAAATTTTACCAGAAATCTAAATCTGGTCTCCGTTTTGCGAAATTCCTGTAACTTTTATTTTAAATTGAAAGATCATCTTTAAAAAAACCAACGCTTTGACGCTGGACACCCAACTTACCGACGATTCGGTGACCAAGCCAATAACTTTTTTTTTCACCCTAGAAACTTACCAAAGTGACCCATTTAACTCGAAATTTTACCAGAAATCTAAATCTGGTCTCCGTTTTGCGAAATTCCTGTAACTTTTTTTTAAATTGAAAGATCATCTTAAAAAAAACCGACGCTTTGACGCTGGACACCCAACTTACCGACGATTCGGTGACCAAGCCAATAACTTTTTTTTTTCACCCTAGAAACTTACCAAAGTGACCCATTTAACTCGAAATTTTACCAGAAATCTAAATCTGGTCTCCGTTTTGCGAAATTCCTGTAACTTTTATTTTAAATTGAAAGATCATCTTTAAAAAAACCGACGCTTTGACACTGGACACCCAACTTACCGACGATTCGGTGACCAAGCCAATAACTTTTTTTTTCCCCTACAAACTTACCAAAGTGACCCATTTAACTCGAAATTTTACCAGAAATCTAAATCTGGTCTCCGTTTTGCGAAATTCCTGTAACTGTTTTTTTTTAAATTGAAAGATCATCTTAAAAAAACCAACGCTTTGACGCTGGACACCCTAACTTACCGTCGATTCGGTGACCAAGCCAATAACTTTTTTTTTTTTCACCCTAAAAAATTACCAAAGTGACCCATTTAACTCGAAATTTTACCAGAAATCTAAATCTGGTCTCCGTTTTGCGAAATTCCTGTAACTTTTTTTTTAAATTGAAAGATCATCTTTAAAAAAACCAACGCTTTGACGCTGGACACCCAACTTACCGACGATTCGGTGACCAAGCCAATAACTTTTTTTTTCACCCTAGAAACTTACCAAAGTGACCCATTTAACTCGAAATTTTACCAGAAATCTAAATCTGGTCTCCGTTTTGCGAAATTCCTGTAACTTTTATTTTAAATTGAAAGATCATCTTTAAAAAAACCGACGCTTTGACGCTGGACACCCAACTTACCGACGATTCGGTGACCAAGCCAATAACTTTTTTTTTCACCCTAGAAACTTACCAAAGTGACCCATTTAACTCGAAATTTTACCAGAAATCTAAATCTGGTCTCCGTTTTGCGAAATTCCTGTAACTTTTATTTTAAATTGAAAGATCATCTTTAAAAAAACCAACGCTTTGACGCTGGACACCCAACTTACCGACGATTCGGTGACCAAGCCAATAACTTTTTTTTTTTTCACCCTAGAAACTTACCAAAGTGACCCATTTAACTCGAAATTTTACCAGAAATCTAAATCTGGTCTCCGTTTTGCGAAATTCCTGTAACTTTTTTTTAAATTGAAAGATCATCTTTAAAAAAACCGACGCTTTGACGCTGGACACCCAACTTACCGACGATTCGGTGACCAAGCCAATAACTTTTTTTTTTCACCCTAGAAACTTACCAAAGTGACCCATTTAACTCGAAATTTTACCAGAAATCTAAATCTGGTCTCCGTTTTGCGAAATTCCTGTAACTTTTATTTTAAATTGAAAGATCATCTTTAAAAAAACCGACGCTTTGACACTGGACACCCAACTTACCGACGATTCGGTGACCAAGCCAATAACTTTTTTTTTTTCACCCTAGAAACTTACCAAAGTGACCCATTTAACTCGAAATTTTACCAGAAATCTAAATCTGGTCTCCGTTTTGCGAAATTCCTGTAACTTTTTTTTAAATTGAAAGATCATCTTTAAAAAAACCGACGCTTTGACGCTGGACACCCAACTTACCGACGATTCGGTGACCAAGCCAATAACTTTTTTTTTTTTTTTTTTCACCCTAGAAACTTACCAAAGTGACCCATTTAACTCGAAATTTTACCAGAAATCTAAATCTGGTCTCCGTTTTGCGAAATTCCTGTAACTTTTATTTTAAATTGAAAGATCATCTTTAAAAAAACCGACGCTTTGACGCTGGACACCCAACTTACCGACGATTCGGTGACCAAGCCAATAACTTTTTTTTTCACCCTAGAAACTTACCAAAGTGACCCATTTAACTCGAAATTTTACCAGAAATCTAAATCTGGTCTCCGTTTTGCGAAATTCCTGTAACTTTTATTTTAAATTGAAAGATCATCTTTAAAAAAACCGACGCTTTGACACTGGACACCCAACTTACCGACGATTCGGTGACCAAGCCAATAACTTTTTTTTTTTTTCACCCTAGAAACTTACCAAAGTGACCCATTTAACTCGAAATTTTACCAGAAATCTAAATCTGGTCTCCGTTTTGCGAAATTCCTGTAACTTTTATTTTAAATTGAAAGATCATCTTTAAAAAAACCGACGCTTTGACACTGGACACCCAACTTACCGACGATTCGGTGACCAAGCCAATAACTTTTTTTTTCACCCTACAAACTTACCAAAGTGACCCATTTAACTCGAAATTTTACCAGAAATCTAAATCTGGTCTCCGTTTTGCGAAATTCCTGTAACTTTTATTTTAAATTGAAAGATCATCTTAAAAAAACCAACGCTTTGACGCTGGACACCTAACTTACCGTCGATTCGGTGACCAAGCCAATATCTTTTTTTTTTTCACCCTAGAAAATTACCAAAGTGACCCATTTAACTCGAAATTTTACCAGAAATCTAAATCTGGTCTCCGTTTTGCGAAATTCCTGTAACTTTTATTTTAAATTGAAAGATCATCTTTAAAAAAACCGACGCTTTGACACTGGACACCCAACTTACCGACGATTCGGTGACCAAGCCAATAACTTTTTTTTTCACCCTACAAACTTACCAAAGTGACCCATTTAACTCGAAATTTTACCAGAAATCTAAATCTGGTCTCCGTTTTGCGAAATTCCTGTAACTTTTATTTTAAATTGAAAGATCATCTTAAAAAAACCAACGCTTTGACGCTGGACACCCTACTTACCGTCGATTCGGTGACCAAGCCAATAACTTTTTTTTTTCACCCTAGAAAATTACCAAAGTGACCCATTTAACTCGAAATTTTACCAGAAATCTAAATCTGGTCTCCGTTTTGCGAAATTCCTGTAACTTTTTTATTTTAAATTGA
The DNA here is from genome assembly GCA_019973935.1 of Trichonephila clavipes. NCBI lineage: Eukaryota > Metazoa > Arthropoda > Arachnida > Araneae > Nephilidae > Trichonephila > Trichonephila clavipes. Next base: position 65,592 of record BMAU01009568.1, on the reverse strand, counting down.
AAGATCATCTTTAAAAAAACCGACGCTTTGACGCTGGACACCCAACTTACCGACGATTCGGTGACCAAGCCAATAACTTTTTTTTTTCACCCTAGAAACTTACCAAAGTGACCCATTTAACTCGAAATTTTACCAGAAATCTAAATCTGGTCTCCGTTTTGCGAAATTCCTGTAACTTTTATTTTAAATTGAAAGATCATCTTTAAAAAAACCGACGCTTTGACACTGGACACCCAACTTACCGACGATTCGGTGACCAAGCCAATAACTTTTTTTTTTTTTCACCCTACAAACTTACCAAAGTGACCCATTTAACTCGAAATTTTACCAGAAATCTAAATCTGGTCTCCGTTTTGCGAAATTCCTGTAACTTTTATTTTAAATTGAAAGATCATCTTAAAAAAACCGCTTTGACGCTGGACACCCTACTTACCGTCGATTCGGTGACCAAGCCAATAACTTTTTTTTTCACCCTAGAAAATTACCAAAGTGACCCATTTAACTCGAAATTTTACCAGAAATCTAAATCTGGTCTCCGTTTTGCGAAATTCCTGTAACTTTTTTTTAAATTGAAAGATCATCTTTAAAAAAACCGACGCTTTGACGCTGGACACCCAACTTACCGACGATTCGGTGACCAAGCCAATAACTTTTTTTTTTTCACCCTAGAAACTTACCAAAGTGACCCATTTAACTCGAAATTTTACCAGAAATCTAAATCTGGTCTCCGTTTTGCGAAATTCCTGTAACTTTTATTTTAAATTGAAAGATCATCTTTAAAAAAACCGACGCTTTGACACTGGACACCCAACTTACCGACGATTCGGTGACCAAGCCAATAACTTTTTTTTTTTTTTAGAATACAAACTTACCAAAGTGACCCATTTAACTCGAAATTTTACCAGAAATCTAAATCTGGTCTCCGTTTTGCGAAATTCCTGTAACTTTTTTTTTAAATTGAAAGATCATCTTTAAAAAAACCGACGCTTTGACACTGGACACCCAACTTACCGACGATTCGGTGACCAAGCCAATAACTTTTTTCACCCTAGAAACTTACCAAAGTGACCCATTTAACTCGAAATTTTACCAGAAATCTAAATCTGGTCTCCGTTTTGCGAAATTCCTGTAACTTTTATTTTAAATTGAAAGATCATCTTTAAAAAACCGACGCTTTGACACTGGACACCCAACTTACCGACGATTCGGTGACCAAGCCAATAACTTTTTTTTTTTTTTCACCCTAGAAACTTACCAAAGTGACCCATTTAACTCGAAATTTTACCAGAAATCTAAATCTGGTCTCCGTTTTGCGAAATTCCTGTAACTTTTATTTTAAATTGAAAGATCATCTTTAAAAAAACCGACGCTTTGACACTGGACACCCAACTTACCGACGATTCGGTGACCAAGCCAATAACTTTTTTTTCCACCCTAGAAACTTACCAAAGTGACCCATTTAACTCGAAATTTTACCAGAAATCTAAATCTGGTCTCCGTTTTGCGAAATTCCTGTAACTTTTATTTTAAATTGAAAGATCATCTTTAAAAAAACCGACGCTTTGACACTGGACACCCAACTTACCGACGATTCGGTGACCAAGCCAATAACTTTTTTTTTTTTCACCCTAGAAACTTACCAAAGTGACCCATTTAACTCGAAATTTTACCAGAAATCTAAATCTGGTCTCCGTTTTGCGAAATTCCTGTAACTTTTTTTTAAATTGAAAGATCATCTTTAAAAAAACCGACGCTTTGACGCTGGACACCCAACTTACCGACGATTCGGTGACCAAGCCAATAACTTTTTTTTTTTCACCATAGAAACTTACCAAAGTGACCCATTTAACTCGAAATTTTACCAGAAATCTAAATCTGGTCTCCGTTTTGCGAAATTCCTCTAACTTTTATTTTAAATTGAAAGATCATCTTTAAAAAAACCGACGCTTTGACACTGGACACCCAACTTACCGACGATTCGGTGACCAAGCCAATAACTTTTTTTTTCACCCTACAAACTTACCAAAGTGACCCATTTAACTCGAAATTTTACCAGAAATCTAAATCTGGTCTCCGTTTTGCGAAATTCCTGTAACGGTTATTTTAAATTGAAAGATCATCTTTAAAAAACCGACGCTTTGACACTGGACACCCAACTTACCGACGATTCGGTGACCAAGCCAATAACTTTTTTTTTCACCCTAGAAACTTACCAAAGTGACCCATTTAACTCGAAATTTTACCAGAAATCTAAATCTGGTCTCCGTTTTGCGAAATTCCTGTAACTTTTATTTTAAATTGAAAGATCATCTTAAAAAAACCAACGCTTTGACACTGGACACCTAACTTACCGTCGATTCGGTGACCAAGCCAATATCTTTTTTTTTCACCCTAGAAAATTACCAAAGTGACCCATTTAACTCGAAATTTTACCAGAAATCTAAATCTGGTCTCCGTTTTGCGAAATTCCTGTAAGTTTTATTTTAAATTGAAAGATCATCTTTAAAAAAACCGACGCTTTGACACTGGACACCCAACTTACCGAGGATTCGGTGACCAAGCCAATAACTTTTTTTTTTTCACCCTACAAACTTACCAAAGAAACCCATTTAACTCGAAATTTTACCAGAAATCTAAATCTGGTCTCCGTTTTGCGAAATTCCTGTAACTTTTATTTTAAATTGAAAGATCATCTTAAAAAAACCAACGCTTTGACGCTGGACACCCTACTTACCGTCGATTCGGTGACCAAGCCAATAACTTTTTTTTTTCACCCTAGAAAATTACTAAAGTGACCCATTTAACTCGAAAATTTTCCTGAAATCTAAATCTGGTCTCGGTTTTTTGCGAAATTCCTGTAACTTTTTTTTAAATTGAAAGATCATATTAAAAAACCGATATTTAAAAAACTGACGCTTTGACGCTGGACACCCAACTTACCGACGATTCGGTGACCAAGCCAATAACTTTTTTTTTTTTTCCACCATAGAAACTTACCAAAGTGACCCATTTAACTCGAAATTTTACCAGAAATCTAAATCTGGTCTCCGTTTTGCGAAATTCCTCTAACTTTTATTTTAAATTGAAAGATCATCTTTAAAAAAACCGACGCTTTGACACTGGACACCCAACTTACCGACGATTCGGTGACCAAGCCAATAACTTTTTTTTTTTTCACCCTACAAACTTACCAAAGCGACCCATTTAACTCGAAATTTTACCAGAAATCTAAATCTGGTCTGCGTTTTGCGAAATTCCTGTAACGGTTTTTTTAAATTGAAAGATCATCTTAAAAAAACCAACGCTTTGACGCTGGACACCCTACTTACCGTCGATTCGGTGACCAAGCCAATAACTTTTTTTTTCACCCTAGAAAATTACCAAAGTGACCCATTTAACTCGAAATTTTACCAGAAATCTAAATCTGGTCTCCGTTTTGCGAAATTCCTGTAACTTTTATTTTAAATTGAAAGATCATCTTTAAAAAAACCGACGCTTTGACGCTGGACACCCAACTTACCGACGATTCGGTGACCAAGCCAATAACTTTTTTTTCACCCTAGAAACTTACCAAAGTGACCCATTTAACTCGAAAATTTTCCAGAAATCTAAATCTGGTCTCCGTTTTGCGAAATTCCTGTAACTTTTATTTTAAATTGAAAGATCATCTTTAAAAAAACCGACGCTTTGACACTGGACACCCACTTACCGACGATTCGGTGACCAAGCCAATAACTTTTTTTTTTTACCCTAGAAAATTACCAAAGTGACCCATTTAACTCGAAATTTTACCAGAAATCTAAATCTGGTCTCCGTTTTGCGAAATTCCTGTAACTTTTTTTTAAATTGAAAGATCATCTTTAAAAAAACCGACGCTTTGACGCTGGACACCCAACTTACCGACGATTCGGTGACCAAGCCAATAACTTTTTTTTTTTTTGCGAAATTCCTGTAACCTAGAAACTTACCAAAGTGACCCATTTAACTCGAAATTTTACCAGAAATCTAAATCTGGTCTCCGTTTTGCGAAATTCCTGTAACTTTTTTTTTAAATTGAAAGATCATCTTTAAAAAAACCGACGCTTTGACGCTGGACACCCAACTTACCGACGATTCGGTGACCAAGCCAATAACTTTTTTTCACCCTAGAAACTTACCAAAGTGACCCATTTAACTCGAAATTTTACCAGAAATCTAAATCTGGTCTCCGTTTTGCGAAATTCCTGTAACTTTTATTTTAAATTGAAAGATCATCTTTAAAAAAACCAACGCTTTGAGGCTGGACACCTAACTTACCGTCGATTCGGTGACCAAGCCAATAACTTTTTTTTTCCACCATAAAAACTTAACAAAGTGACCCATATAACTCGAAATTTTACCAGAAATCTAAATCTGGTCTCCGTTTTGCGAAATTCCTCTAACTTTTATTTTAAATTGAAAGATCATCTTTAAAAAAACCGACGCTTTGACACTGGACACCCAACTTACCGACGATTCGGTGACCAAGCCAATAACTTTTTTTTTCCACCATAGAAACTTACCAAAGTGACCCATATAACTCGAAATTTTACCAGAAATCTTAATCTGGTCTCCGTTTTGCGAAATTCCTGTAACTTTTTTATTAAATTGAAAGATCATATTTAAAAAACCGACGCTTTGACGCTGGACACCCAACTTACCGACGATTCGGTGACCAAGCCAATAACTTTTTTTTTTTCCACCATAGAAACTTACCAAAGTGACCCATTTAACTCGAAATTTTACCAGAAATCTAAATCTGGTCTCCGTTTTGCGAAATTCCCTAACTTTTATTTTAAATTGAAAGATCATCTTTAAAAAAACCGACGCTTTGACACTGGACACCCAACTTACCGACGATTCGGTGACCAAGCCAATAACTTTTTTTTTCACCCTAGAAACTTACCAAAGTGAACCATTTAACTCGAAAATTTTCCAGAAATCTAAATCTGGTCTCCGTTTTGCGAAATTCTTGTAAGTTTTATTTTAAATTAAAAGATCATCTTTAAAAAAACCGACGCTTTGACACTGGACACCCAACTTACCGAGGATTCAGTGAACAAGCCAATAATTTTTTTTTCACCCTACAAACTTACCAAATCGACCCATTTAACTCGAAATTTTACCAGAAATCTAAATCTGGTCTCCGTTTTGCGAAATTCCTGTAACTTTTATTTTAAATTGAAAGATCATCTTAAAAAAACCAACGCTTTGAGGCTGGACACCTAACTTACCGTCGATTCGGTGACCAAGCCAATAACTTTTTTTTTGTCCACCATAGAAACTTAACAAAATGACCCATATAACTCGAAATTTTACCAGAAATCTAAATCTGGTCTCCGTTTTGCGAAATTCCTGTAACTTTTATTTTAAATTGAAAGATCATCTTTAAAAAAACCGACGCTTTGACACTGGACACCCAACTTACCGACGATTCGGTGACCAAGCCAATAACTTTTTTTTTCACCCTACAAACTTACCAAAGCGACCCATTTAACTCGAAATTTTACCAGAAATCTAAATCTGGTCTGCGTTTTGCGAAATTCCTGTAACGGTTTTTTTTAAATTGAAAGATCATCTTAAAAAAACCAACGCTTTGACGCTGGACACCCTACTTACCGTGGATTCGGTGACCAAGCCAATAACTTTTTTTTTTTTCACCCTAGAAAATTACCAAAGTGACCCATTTAACTCGAAATTTTACCAGAAATCTAAATCTGGTCTCCGTTTTGCGAAATTCCTGTAACTTTTATTTTAAATTGAAAGATCATCTTTAAAAAAACCGACGCTTTGACACTGGACACCCAACTTACCGAGGATTCAGTGAACAAGCCAATAACTTTTTTTTTTTCACCCTACAAAATTACCAAATCGCCCCATTTAACTCGCTTATTTTACCAGAAATCTAAATCTGGTCTCCGTTTTGCGAAATTCCTGTAACTTTTATTTTAAATTGAAAGATCATCTTAAAAAAACCAACGGTTTGAGGCTGGACACCTAACTTACCGTCGATTCGGTGACCAAGCCAATATCTTTTTTTTTTCACCCTAGAAAATTACCAAAGTGACCCATTTAACTCGAAATTTTAACAGAAATCTAAATCTGGTCTCCGTTTTGCGAAATTCCTGTAACTTTTATTTTAAATTGAAAGATCATCTTAAAAAAACCAACGCTTTGACGCTGGACACCCTACTTACCGTCGATTCGGTGACCAAGCCAATAACTTTTTTTTTCACCCTAGAAAATTACTAAAGTGACCCATTTAACTCGAAAATTTTCCTGAAATCTAAATCTGGTCTCGGTTTTGCGAAATTCCTTTAACTTTTATTTTAAATTGAAAGATCATATTTAAAAAAACTGACGCTTTGACGCTGGACACCCAACTTACCGACGATTCGGTAACCAAGCCAATAACTTTTTTTTTTCCACCATAGAAACTTACCAAAGTGACCCATTTAACTCGAAATTTTACCAGAAATCTAAATCTGGTCTCTGTTTTCCGAAATTCCTCTAACTTTTATTTTAAATTGAAAGATCATCTTTAAAAAAACCGACGCTTTGACACTGGACACCCAACTTACCGACGATTCGGTGACCAAGCCAATAACTTTTTTTTTTTTCACCCTACAAACTTACCAAAGTGACCCATTAAACTCGAAATTTTACCAGAAATCTAAATCTGGTCTCCGTTTTGCGAAATTCCTGTAAGTTTTATTTTAAATTGAAAGATCATCTTTAAAAAAACCGACGCTTTGACACTGGACACCCAACTTACCGAGGATTCAGTGAACAAGCCAATAACTTTTTTTCACCCTACAAACTTACCAAAGCGACCCATTTAACTCGAGTATTTTACCAGAAATCTAAATCTGGTCTCCGTTTTGCGAAATTCCTGTAACTTTTATTTTAAATTGAAAGATCATCTTAAAAAAACCAACGGTTTGAGGCTGGACACCTAACTTACCGTCGATTCGGTGACCAAGCCAATATCTTTTTTTTCACCCTAGAAAATTACCAAAGTGACCCATTTAACTCGAAATTTTACCAGAAATCTAAATCTGGTCTCCGTTTTGCGAAATTCCTGTAAGTTTTATTTTAAATTGAAAGATCATCTTTAAAAAAACCGACGCTTTGACACTGGACACCCAACTTACCGACGATTCGGTGACCAAGCCAATAACTTTTTTTTTCACCCTACAAACTTACCAAAGAAACCCATTTAACTCGAAATTTTACCAGAAATCTAAATCTGGTCTCCGTTTTGCGAAATTCCTGTAACTTTTATTTTAAATTGAAAGATCATCTTAAAAAAACCAACGCTTTGACGCTGGACAACCTACTTACCGTCGATTCGGTGACCAAGCCAATAACGTTTTTTTCACCCTAGAAAATTACTAAAGTGACCCATTTAACTCGACAATTTTCCTGAAATCTAAATCTGGTCTCGGTTTTGCGAAATTCCTGTAACTTTTTTATTAAATTGAAAGATCATATTTAAAAAAACTGACGCTTTGACGCTGGACACCCAACTTACCGACGATTCGGTGACCAAGCCAATAACTTTTTTTTTTTTTTCCACCATAGAAACTTACCAAAGTGACCCATTTAACTCGAAATTTTACCAGAAATCTAAATCTGGTCTCCGTTTTGCGAAATTCCTCTAACTTTTATTTTAAATTGAAAGATCATCTTTAAAAAAACCGACGCTTTGACACTGGACACCCAACTTACCGACGATTCGGTGACCAAGCCAATAACTTTTTTTTTCACCCTACAAACTTACCAAAGCGACCCATTTAACTCGAAATTTTACCAGAAATCTAAATCTGGTCTGCGTTTTGCGAAATTCCTGTAACGGTTTTTTAAATTGAAAGATCATCTTTAAAAAAACCGACGCTTTGACGCTGGACACCCAACTTACCGTCGATTCGGTGACCAAGCCAATAACTTTTTTTCACCCTAGAAAATTACCAAAGTGACCCATTTAACTCGAAATTTTACCAGAAATCTAAATCTGGTCTCCGTTTTGCGAAATTCCTGTAACTTTTATTTTAAATTGAAAGATCATCTTAAAAAAACCAACGCTTTGACGCTGGACACCCTAACTTACCGTCGATTCGGTGACCAAGCCAATAACTTTTTTTTTCACCCTAGAAAATTACCAAAGTGACCCATTTAACTCGAAATTTTACCAGAAATCTAAATCTGGTCTCCGTTTTGCGAAATTCCTGTAAGTTTTATTTTAAATTGAAAGATCATCTTTAAAAAAACCGACGCTTTGACACTGGACACCCAACTTACCGAGGATTCGGTGACCAAGCCAATAACTTTTTTTTTTCACCCTACAAACTTACAAGAAACCCATTTAACTCGAAATTTTACCAGAAATCTAAATCTGGTCTCCGTTTTGCGAAATTCCTGTAACTTTTATTTTAAATTGAAAGATCATCTTAAAAAAACCAACGCTTTGACGCTGGACACCCTACTTACCGTCGATTCGGTGACCAAGCCAATAACTTTTTTTTTCACCCTAGAAAATTACCAAAGTGACCCATTTAACTCGAAAATTTTACCAGAAATCTAAATCTGGTCTCCGTTTTGCGAAATTCCTGTAACTTTTATTTTAAATTGAAAGATCATCTTTAAAAAAACCGACGCTTTGACGCTGGACACCCAACTTACCGACGATTCGGTGACCAAGCCAATAACTTTTTTTTTTTTCACCCTAGAAACTTACCAAAGTGACCCATTTAACTCGAAATTTTACCAGAAATCTAAATCTGGTCTCCGTTTTGCGAAATTCCTGTAACTTTTATTTTAAATTGAAAGATCATCTTAAAAAAACCAACGCTTTGACGCTGGACACCCAACTTACCGTCGATTCGGTGACCAAGCCAATAACTTTTTTTTTCCACCATAGAAACTTACCAAAGTGACCCATTTAACTCGAAATTTTACCAGAAATCTAAATCTGGTCTCCGTTTTGCGAAATTCCTGTAAGTTTTATTTTAAATTGAAAGATCATCTTTAAAAAAACCGACGCTTTGACGCTGGACACCCAACTTACCGACGATTCGGTGACCAAGCCAATAACTTTTTTTTTTTCACCCTAGAAACTTACCAAAGTGACCCATTTAACTCGAAATTTTACCAGAAATCTAAATCTGGTCTCCGTTTTGCGAAATTCCTGTAACTTTTATTTTAAATTGAAAGATCATCTTTAAAAAAACCGACGCTTTGACGCTGGACACCCAACTTACCGACGATTCGGTGACCAAGCCAATAACTTTTTTTTTTTCACCCTAGAAACTTACCAAAGTGACCCATTTAACTCGAAATTTTACCAGAAATCTAAATCTGGTCTCCGTTTTTGCGAAATTCCTGTAACTTTTATTTTAAATTGAAAGATCATCTTTAAAAAACCGACGCTTTGACACTGGACACCCAACTTACCGACGATTCGGTGACCAAGCCAATAACTTTTTTTTTTTCACCCTAGAAACTTACCAAAGTGACCCATTTAACTCGAAATTTTACCAGAAATCTAAATCTGGTCTCCGTTTTGCGAAATTCCTGTAACTTTTATTTTAAATTGAAAGATCATCTTTAAAAAAACCGACGCTTTGACACTGGACACCCAACTTACCGACGATTCGGTGACCAAGCCAATAACTTTTTTTTTCACCCTAGAAACTTACCAAAGTGACCCATTTAACTCGAAATTTTACCAGAAATCTAAATCTGGTCTCCGTTTTGCGAAATTCCTGTAACTTTTATTTTAAATTGAAAGATCATCTTTAAAAAAACGACGCTTTGACACTGGACACCCAACTTACCGACGATTCGGTGACCAAGCCAATAACTTTTTTTTTTCACCCTAGAAACTTACCAAAGTGACCCATTTAACTCGAAATTTTACCAGAAATCTAAATCTGGTCTCCGTTTTGCGAAATTCCTGTAACTTTTATTTTAAATTGAAAGATCATCTTTAAAAAAACCGACGCTTTGACGCTGGACACCCAACTTACCGACGATTCGGTGACCAAGCCAATAACTTTTTTTTTCACCCTAGAAACTTACCAAAGTGACCCATTTAACTCGAAATTTTACCAGAAATCTAAATCTGGTCTCCGTTTTGCGAAATTCCTGTAACTTTTATTTTAAATTGAAAGATCATCTTAAAAAAACCGACGCTTTGACACTGGACACCCAACTTACCGACGATTCGGTGACCAAGCCAATAACTTTTTTTTTCACCCTAGAAAATTACCAAAGTGACCCATTTAACTCGAAATTTTACCAGAAATCTAAATCTGGTCTCCGTTTTGCGAAATTCCTGTAACTTTTATTTTAAATTGAAAGATCATCTTTAAAAAACCGACGCTTTGACACTGGACACCCAACTTACCGACGATTCGGTGACCAAGCCAATAACTTTTTTTTTTCACCCTACAAACTTACCAAAGTGACCCATTTAACTCGAAATTTTACCAGAAATCTAAATCTGGTCTCCGTTTTGCGAAATTCCTGTAACTTTTATTTTAAATTGAAAGATCATCTTAAAAAAACCAACGCTTTGACGCTGGACACCCTACTTACCGTCGATTCGGTGACCAAGCCAATAACTTTTTTTTTCACCCTAGAAAATTAACAAAGTGACCCATTTAACTCGAAATTTTCCAGAAATCTAAATCTGGTCTCGTTTTTGCGAAATTCCTGTAACTTTTTTTTAAATTGAAAGATCATCTTTAAAAAAACGACGCTTTGACGCTGGACACCCAACTTACCGACGATTCGGTGACCAAGCCAATAACTTTTTTTCACCATAGAAACTTACCAAAGTGACCCATTTAACTCGAAATTTTACCAGAAATCTAAATCTGGTCTCCGTTTTGCGAAATTCCTGTAACTTTTATTTTAAATTGAAAGATCATCTTTAAAAAAACCGACGCTTTGACACTGGACACCCAACTTACCGACGATTCGGTGACCAAGCCAATAACTTTTTTTCACCCTAGAAACTTACCAAAGTGACCCATTTAACTCGAAATTTTACCAGAAATCTAAATCTGGTCTCCGTTTTGCGAAATTCCTGTAACTTTTATTTTAAATTGAAAGATCATCTTTAAAAAAACCAACGCTTTGACACTGGACACCCAACTTACCGACGATTCGGTGACCAAGCCAATAACTTTTTTTTTTCACCCTAGAAAATTACCAAAGTGACCCATTTAACTCGAAATTTTACCAGAAATCTAAATCTGGTCTCCGTTTTGCGAAATTCCTGTAACTTTTATTTTAAATTGAAAGATCATCTTTAAAAAAACCGACGCTTTGACACTGGACACCCAACTTACCGACGATTCGGTGACCAAGCCAATAACTTTTTTTTTTTTTCACCCTAGAAACTTACCAAAGTGACCCATTTAACTCGAAATTTTACCAGAAATCTAAATCTGGTCTCCGTTTTGCGAAATTCCTGTAACTTTTATTTTAAATTGAAAGATCATCTTTAAAAAAACCGACGCTTTGACACTGGACACCCAACTTACCGACGATTCGGTGACCAAGCCAATAACTTTTTTTTTTTTCACCCTAGAAACTTACCAAAGTGACCCATTTAACTCGAAATTTTACCAGAAATCTAAATCTGGTCTCCGTTTTGCGAAATTCCTGTAACTTTTATTTTAAATTGAAAGATCATCTTTAAAAAAACCGACGCTTTGACACTGGACACCCAACTTACCGACGATTCGGTGACCAAGCCAATAACTTTTTTTTTTTTAACCCTACAAACTTACCAAAGTGACCCATTTAACTCGAAATTTTACCAGAAATCTAAATCTGGTCTCCGTTTTGCGAAATTCCTGTAACTTTTATTTTAAATTGAAAGATCATCTTAAAAAAACCAACGCTTTGACGCTGGACACCCAACTTACCGTCGATTCGGTGACCAAGCCAATAACTTTTTTTTTTTCACCCTAGAAAATTACCAAAGTGACCCATTTAACTCGAAATTTTACCAGAAATCTAAATCTGGTCTCCGTTTTGCGAAATTCCTGTAACTTTTATTTTAAATTGAAAGATCATCTTTAAAAAAACCGACGCTTTGACACTGGACACCCAACTTACCGACGATTCGGTGACCAAGCCAATAACTTTTTTTTTCACCCTACAAACTTACCAAAGTGACCCATTTAACTCGAAATTTTACCAGAAATCTAAATCTGGTCTCCGTTTTGCGAAATTCCTGTAACTTTTATTTTAAATTGAAAGATCATCTTTAAAAAAACCAACGCTTTGACACTGGACACCCAACTTACCGACGATTCGGTGACCAAGCCAATAACTTTTTTCACCCTAGAAACTTACCAAAGTGACCCATTTAACTCGAAATTTTACCAGAAATCTAAATCTGGTCTCCGTTTTGCGAAATTCCTGTAACTTTTATTTTAAATTGAAAGATCATCTTTAAAAAAACCGACGCTTTGACACTGGACACCCAACTTACCGACGATTCGGTGACCAAGCCAATAACTTTTTTTTTCACCCTAGAAACTTACCAAAGTGACCCATTTAACTCGAAATTTTACCAGAAATCTAAATCTGGTCTCCGTTTTGCGAAATTCCTCTAACTTTTATTTTAAATTGAAAGATCATCTTTAAAAAAACCGACGCTTTGACACTGGACACCCAACTTACCGACGATTCGGTGACCAAGCCAATAACTTTTTTTTTCACCCTACAAACTTACCAAAGTGACCCATTTAACTCGAAATTTTACCAGAAATCTAAATCTGGTCTCCGTTTTGCGAAATTCCTGTAACTTTTATTTTAAATTGAAAGATCATCTTTAAAAAAACCGACGCTTTGACACTGGACACCCAACTTACCGACGATTCGGTGACCAAGCCAATAACTTTTTTTTTTCACCCTAGAAACTTACCAAAGTGACCCATTTAACTCGAAATTTTACCAGAAATCTAAATCTGGTCTCCGTTTTGCGAAATTCCTGTAACTTTTATTTTAAATTGAAAGATCATCTTTAAAAAACCGACGCTTTGACGCTGGACACCCAACTTACCGACGATTCGGTGACCAAGCCAATAACTTTTTTTTTTTTTCACCCTAGAAACTTACCAAAGTGACCCATTTAACTCGAAATTTTACCAGAAATCTAAATCTGGTCTCCGTTTTGCGAAATTCCTGTAACTTTTATTTTAAATTGAAAGATCATCTTTTAAAAAAACCGACGCTTTGACACTGGACACCCAACTTACCGACGATTCGGTGACCAAGCCAATAACTTTTTTTTTTTTCACCCTAGAAACTTACCAAAGTGACCCATTTAACTCGAAATTTTACCAGAAATCTAAATCTGGTCTCCGTTTTGCGAAATTCCTGTAACTTTTATTTTAAATTGAAAGATCATCTTTAAAAAAACCGACGCTTTGACACTGGACACCCAACTTACCGACGATTCGGTGACCAAGCCAATAACTTTTTTTTTTTCACCCTAGAAACTTACCAAAGTGACCCATTTAACTCGAAATTTTACCAGAAATCTAAATCTGGTCTCCGTTTTGCGAAATTCCTGTAACTTTTATTTTAAATTGAAAGATCATCTTTAAAAAAACCGACGCTTTGACACTGGACACCCAACTTACCGAGGATTCGGTGACCAAGCCAATAACTTTTTTTTTTTCACCCTACAAACTTACCAAAGCGACCCATTTAACTCGAAATTTTACCAGAAATCTAAATCTGGTCTCCGTTTTGCGAAATTCCTGTAACTTTTATTTTAAATTGAAAGATCATCTTAAAAAAACCAACGCTTTGACGCTGGACACCCTAACTTACCGTCGATTCGGTGACCAAGCCAATAACTTTTTTTTTCACCCTAGAAAATTACCAAAGTGACCCATTTAACTCGAAATTTTACCAGAAATCTAAATCTGGTCTCCGTTTTGCGAAATTCCTGTAAGTTTTATTTTAAATTGAAAGATCATCTTTAAAAAAACCGACGCTTTGACACTGGACACCCAACTTACCGAGGATTCGGTGACCAAGCCAATAACTTTTTTTTTCACCCTACAAACTTACCAAAGTGACCCATTTAACTCGAAATTTTACCAGAAATCTAAATCTGGTCTCCGTTTTGCGAAATTCCTGTAACTTTTATTTTAAATTGAAAGATCATCTTAAAAAAACCAACGCTTTGACGCTGGACACCCTACTTACCGTCGATTCGGTGACCAAGCCAATAACTTTTTTTTTTCACCCTAGAAAATTACCAAAGTGACCCATTTAACTCGAAATTTTACCAGAAATCTAAATCTGGTCTCGGTTTTGCGAAATTCCTGTAACTTTTTTTTTAAATTGAAAGATCATCTTTAAAAAAACCGACGCTTTGACGCTGGACACCCAACTTACCGACGATTCGGTGACCAAGCCAATAACTTTTTTTTTCCACCATAGAAACTTACCAAAGTGACCCATTTAACTCGAAATTTTACCAGAAATCTAAATCTGGTCTCCGTTTTGCGAAATTCCTGTAACTTTTTATTTTAAATTGAAAGATCATCTTTAAAAAAACCGACGCTTTGACACTGGACACCCAACTTACCGACGATTCGGTGACCAAGCCAATAACTTTTTTTTCACCCTACAAACTTACCAAAGCGACCCATTTAACTCGAAATTTTACCAGAAATCTAAATCTGGTCTCCGTTTTGCGAAATTCCTGTAACTTTTATTTTAAATTGAAAGATCATCTTTAAAAAAAACCAACGCTTTGACGCTGGACACCCTACTTACCGTCGATTCGGTGACCAAGCCAATAACTTTTTTTCACCCTAGAAAATTACCAAAGTGACCCATTTAACTCGAAATTTTACCAGAAATCTAAATCTGGTCTCCGTTTTGCGAAATTCCTGTAACTTTTTTTTAAATTGAAAGATCATCTTTAAAAAAACCGACGCTTTGACGCTGGACACCCAACTTACCGACGATTCGGTGACCAAGCCAATAACTTTTTTTTTTTCCACCCTAGAAACTTACCAAAGTGACCCATTTAACTCGAAATTTTACCAGAAATCTAAATCTGGTCTCCGTTTTGCGAAATTCCTGTAACTTTTATTTTAAATTGAAAGATCATCTTTAAAAAAACCGACGCTTTGACACTGGACACCCAACTTACCGACGATTCGGTGACCAAGCCAATAACTTTTTTTTCACCCTACAAACTTACCAAAGTGACCCATTTAACTCGAAATTTTACCAGAAATCTAAATCTGGTCTCCGTTTTGCGAAATTCCTGTAACTTTTATTTTAAATTGAAAGATCATCTTTAAAAAAAACCGACGCTTTGACGCTGGACACCCAACTTACCGACGATTCGGTGACCAAGCCAATAACTTTTTTTTTCACCCTAGAAAATTACCAAAGTGACCCATTTAACTCGAAATTTTACCAGAAATCTAAATCTGGTCTCCGTTTTGCGAAATTCCTGTAACTTTTTTTTAAATTGAAAGATCATCTTTAAAAAAACCGACGCTTTGACGCTGGACACCCAACTTACCGACGATTCGGTGACCAAGCCAATAACTTTTTTTTCACCCTAGAAACTTACCAAAGTGACCCATTTAACTCGAAATTTTACCAGAAATCTAAATCTGGTCTCCGTTTTGCGAAATTCCTGTAACTTTTATTTTAAATTGAAAGATCATCTTTAAAAAACCGACGCTTTGACACTGGACACCCAACTTACCGACGATTCGGTGACCAAGCCAATAACTTTTTTTTTCACCCTACAAACTTACCAAAGCGACCCATTTAACTCGAAATTTTACCAGAAATCTAAATCTGGTCTCCGTTTGCGAAATTCCTGTAACTTTTATTTTAAATTGAAAGATCATATTTAAAAAAACCGACGCTTTGACACTGGACACCCAACTTACCGACGATTCGGTGACCAAGCCAATAACTTTTTTTTTCACCCTAGAAACTTACCAAAGTGACCCATTTAACTCGAAATTTTACCAGAAATCTAAATCTGGTCTCCGTTTTGCGAAATTCCTGTAACTTTTATTTTAAATTGAAAGATCATCTTTAAAAAAACCGACGCTTTGACACTGGACACCCAACTTACCGACGATTCGGTGACCAAGCCAATAACTTTTTTTTTCACCCTAGAAACTTACCAAAGTGACCCATTTAACTCGAAATTTTACCAGAAATCTAAATCTGGTCTCCGTTTTGCGAAATTCCTGTAACTTTTATTTTAAATTGAAAGATCATCTTTAAAAAAACCGACGCTTTGACACTGGACACCCAACTTACCGACGATTCGGTGACCAAGCCAATAACTTTTTTTTTCACCCTAGAAACTTACCAAAGTGACCCATTTAACTCGAAATTTTACCAGAAATCTAAATCTGGTCTCCGTTTTGCGAAATTCCTGTAACTTTTATTTTAAATTGAAAGATCATCTTTAAAAAACCGACGCTTTGACGCTGGACACCCAACTTACCGACGATTCGGTGACCAAGCCAATAACTTTTTTTCACCCTAGAAACTTACCAAAGTGACCCATTTAACTCGAAATTTTACCAGAAATCTAAATCTGGTCTCCGTTTTGCGAAATTCCTGTAACTTTTTTTTAAATTGAAAGATCATCTTAAAAAAACCAACGCTTTGACACTGGACACCCTACTTACCGTCGATTCGGTGACCAAGCCAATAACTTTTTTTTCACCCTAGAAAATTACCAAAGTGACCCATTTAACTCGAAATTTTACCAGAAATCTAAATCTGGTCTCCGTTTTGCGAAATTCCTGTAACTTTTATTTTAAATTGAAAGATCATCTTTAAAAAACCGACGCTTTGACACTGGACACCCAACTTACCGACGATTCGGTGACCAAGCCAATAACTTTTTTTTTCACCCTACAAACTTACCAAAGTGACCCATTTAACTCGAAATTTTACCAGAAATCTAAATCTGGTCTCCGTTTTGCGAAATTCCTGTAACTTTTATTTTAAATTGAAAGATCATCTTAAAAAAACCAACGCTTTGACACTGGACACCCTAACTTACCGTCGATTCGGTGACCAAGCAAATAACTTTTTTTCACCCTAGAAAATTACCAAAGTGACCCATTTAACTCGAAATTTTACCAGAAATCTAAATCTGGTCTCCGTTTTGCGAAATTCCTGTAACTTTTATTTTAAATTGAAAGATCATCTTTAAAAAAACCGACGCTTTGACACTGGACACCCAACTTACCGAGGATTCGGTGACCAAGCCAATAACTTTTTTTTTTTTTCACCCTAGAAACTTACCAAAGTGACCCATTTAACTCGAAATTTTACCAGAAATCTAAATCTGGTCTCCGTTTTGCGAAATTCCTGTAACTTTTATTTTAAATTGAAAGATCATCTTAAAAAAACCGACGCTTTGACGCTGGACACCCAACTTACCGACGATTCGGTGACCAAGCCAATAACTTTTTTTTTCACCCTACAAACTTACCAAAGCGACCCATTTAACTCGAAATTTTACCAGAAATCTAAATCTGGTCTCGTTTTTGCGAAATTCCTGTAACTTTTATTTTAAATTGAAAGATCATCTTTAAAAAAACCGACGCTTTGACGCTGGACACCCAACTTACCGACGATTCGGTGACCAAGCCAATAACTTTTTTTTGTTCACCATAGAAACTTACCAAAGTGACCCATTTAACTCGAAATTTTACCAGAAATCTAAATCTGGTCTCCGTTTTGCGAAATTCCTGTAACTTTTATTTTAAATTGAAAGATCATCTTTAAAAAAACCGACGCTTTGACGCTGGACACCCAACTTACCGACGATTCGGTGACCAAGCCAATAACTTTTTTTTTCACCCTAGAAACTTACCAAAGTGACCCATTTAACTCGAAATTTTACCAGAAATCTAAATCTGGTCTCCGTTTTGCGAAATTCCTGTAACTTTTATTTTAAATTGAAAGATCATCTTTAAAAAAACCGACGCTTTGACGCTGGACACCCAACTTACCGACGATTCGGTGACCAAGCCAATAACTTTTTTTCACCCTAGAAACTTACCAAAGTGACCCATTTAACTCGAAATTTTACCAGAAATCTAAATCTGGTCTCCGTTTTGCGAAATTCCTGTAACTTTTTTTTTAAATTGAAAGATCATCTTTAAAAAAACCGACGCTTTGACACTGGACACCCAACTTACCGACGATTCGGTGACCAAGCCAATAACTTTTTTTTCACCCTAGAAACTTACCAAAGTGACCCATTTAACTCGAAATTTTACCAGAAATCTAAATCTGGTCTCCGTTTTGCGAAATTCCTGTAACTTTTATTTTAAATTGAAAGATCATCTTTAAAAAAACCGACGCTTTGACACTGGACACCCAACTTACCGACGATTCGGTGACCAAGCCAATAACTTTTTTTTTTTTACCCTAGAAACTTACCAAAGTGACCCATTTAACTCGAAATTTTACCAGAAATCTAAATCTGGTCTCCGTTTTGCGAAATTCCTGTAACTTTTATTTTAAATTGAAAGATCATCTTTAAAAAAACCGACGCTTTGACACTGGACACCCAACTTACCGACGATTCGGTGACCAAGCCAATAACTTTTTTTTTTCACCCTAGAAACTTACCAAAGTGACCCATTTAACTCGAAATTTTACCAGAAATCTAAATCTG
This sequence comes from Trichonephila clavipes, assembly GCA_019973935.1. Lineage (NCBI taxonomy): Eukaryota > Metazoa > Arthropoda > Arachnida > Araneae > Nephilidae > Trichonephila > Trichonephila clavipes. The sequence continues at coordinate 46,847 of BMAU01009568.1, read as the reverse complement.
GTCTCCGTTTTGCGAAATTCCTGTAACTTTTATTTTAAATTGAAAGATCATCTTTAAAAAAACCGACGTTTTGACACTGGACACCCAACTTACCGAGGATTCGGTGACCAAGCCAATAACTTTTTTTTCACCCTACAAACTTACCAAAGTGACCCATTTAACTCGAAATTTTACCAGAAATCTAAATCTGGTCTCCGTTTTGCGAAATTCCTGTAACTTTTATTTTAAATTGAAAGATCATCTTTAAAAACCAACGCTTTGACACTGGACACCCAACTTACCGACGATTCGGTGACCAAGCCAATAACTTTTTTTTTCACCCTACAAACTTACCAAAGTGACCCATTTAACTCGAAATTTTACCAGAAATCTAAATCTGGTCTCCGTTTTGCGAAATTCCTGTAACTTTTATTTTAAATTGAAAGATCATCTTTAAAAAACCAACTCTTTGACGCTGGACACCCAACTTACCGTCGATTCGGTGACCAAGCCAATAACTTTTTTTTCACCCTAGAAACTTACCAAAGAGACCCATTTAACTCGAAATTTTACCAGAAATCTAAATCTGGTCTCCGTTTTGCTAAATTCCTGTAACTTTTATTTTAAATTGAAAGATCATCTTTAAAAAAACCGACGCTTTGACACTGGACACCCAACTTACCGACGATTCGGTGACCAAGCCAATAACTTTTTTTTTCACCATAGAAACTTACCAAAGTGACCCATTTAACTCGAAATTTTACCAGAAATCTAAATCTGGTCTCCGTTTTGCGAAATTCCTGTAACTTTTATTTTAAATTGAAAGATCATCTTTAAAAAAACCGACGCTTTGACACTGGACACCCAACTTACCGAGGATTCGGTGACCAAGCCAATAACTTTTTTTTTCACCCTAGAAAATTACCAAAGTGACCCATTTAACTCGAAATTTTACCAGAAATCTAAATCTGGTCTCCGTTTTGCGAAATTCCTGTAACTTTTATTTTAAATTGAAAGATCATCTTTAAAAAAACCGACGCTTTGACACTGGACACCCAACTTACCGACGATTCGGTGACCAAGCCAATAACTTTTTTTCACCCTACAAACTTACCAAAGCGACCCATTTAACTCGAAATTTTACCAGAAATCTAAATCTGGTCTGCGTTTTGCGAAATTCCTGTAACGGTTTTTTTTAAATTGAAAGATCATCTTAAAAAAACCAACGCTTTGACGCTGGACACCCTAACTTACCGTCGATTCGGTGACCAAGCCAATAACTTTTTTTTTTCACCCTAGAAAATTACCAAAGTGACCCATTTAACTCGAAATTTTACCAGAAATCTAAATCTGGTCTCCGTTTTGCGAAATTCCTGTAACTTTTATTTTAAATTGAAAGATCATCTTTAAAAAAACCGACGCTTTGACACTGGACACCCAACTTACCGAGGATTCGGTGACCAAGCCAATAACTTTTTTTTTCACCCTACAAACTTACCAAAGTGACCCATTTAACTCGAAATTTTACCAGAAATCTAAATCTGGTCTCCGTTTTGCGAAATTCCTGTAACTTTTATTTTAAATTGAAAGATCATCTTTAAAAAAACCGACGCTTTGACACTGGACACCTAACTTACCGAGGATTCGGTGACCAAGCCAATAACTTTTTTTTCACCCTAGAAACTTACCAAAGTGACCCATTTAACTCGAAATTTTACCAGAAATCTAAATCTGGTCTCCGTTTTGCGAAATTCCTGTAACTTTTTTTTAAATTGAAAGATCATCTTTAAAAAAACCGACGCTTTGACACTGGACACCCAACTTACCGACGATTCGGTGACCAAGCCAATAACTTTTTTTTTTTCACCCTAGAAACTTACCAAAGTGACCCATTTAACTCGAAATTTTACCAGAAATCTAAATCTGGTCTCCGTTTTGCGAAATTCCTGTAACTTTTTTTTAAATTGAAAGATCATCTTTAAAAAAACCGACGCTTTGACACTGGACACCCAACTTACCGACGATTCGGTGACCAAGCCAATAACTTTTTTTTTCACCCTACAAACTTACCAAAGTGACCCATTTAACTCGAAATTTTACCAGAAATCTAAATCTGGTCTCCGTTTTGCGAAATTCCTGTAACTTTTTATTTTAAATTGAAAGATCATCTTTAAAAAAACCGACGCTTTGACACTGGACACCCAACTTACCGAGGATTCGGTGACCAAGCCAATAACTTTTTTTTTTATTTTAACCCTACAAACTTACCAAAGTGACCCATTTAACTCGAAATTTTACCAGAAATCTAAATCTGGTCTCCGTTTTGCGAAATTCCTGTAACTTTTATTTTAAATTGAAAGATCATCTTTAAAAAAACGACGCTTTGACGCTGGACACCCAACTTACCGAGGATTCGGTGACCAAGCCAATAACTTTTTTTTTTTCACCCTAGAAAATTACCAAAGTGACCCATTTAACTCGAAATTTTACCAGAAATCTAAATCTGGTCTCCGTTTTGCGAAATTCCTGTAACTTTTATTTTAAATTGAAAGATCATCTTTAAAAAAACCGACGCTTTGACACTGGACACCCAACTTACCGAGGATTCGGTGACCAAGCCAATAACTTTTTTTTTTTCACCCTACAAACTTACCAAAGTGACCCATTTAACTCGAAATTTTACCAGAAATCTAAATCTGGTCTCCGTTTTGCGAAATTCCTGTAACTTTTATTTTAAATTGAAAGATCATCTTTAAAAAAACCGACGCTTTGACACTGGACACCCAACTTACCGAGGATTCGGTGACCAAGCCAATAACTTTTTTTTTTTCACCCTACAAACTTACCAAAGTGACCCATTTAACTCGAAATTTTACCAGAAATCTAAATCTGGTCTCCGTTTTGCGAAATTCCTGTAACTTTTATTTTAAATTGAAAGATCATCTTTAAAAAAACCGACGCTTTGACACTGGACACCCAACTTACCGTCGATTCGGTGACCAAGCCAATAACTTTTTTTTTTTCACCCTACAAACTTACCAAAGTGACCCATTTAACTCGAAATTTTACCAGAAATCTAAATCTGGTCTCCGTTTTGCGAAATTCCTGTAACTTTTATTTTAAATTGAAAGATCATCTTTAAAAAACCGACGCTTTGACACTGGACCCCCAACTTACCGAGGATTCGGTGACCAAGCCAATAACTTTTTTTTCACCCTAGAAACTTACCAAAGTGACCCATTTAACTCGAAATTTTACCAGAAATCTAAATCTGGTCTCCGTTTTGCGAAATTCCTGTAACTTTTTTTTAAATTGAAAGATCATCTTAAAAAAACCGACGCTTTGACACTGGACACCCAACTTACCGAGATTCGGTGACCAAGCCAATAACTTTTTTTTTTTTCACCCTAGAAACTTACCAAAGTGACCCATTTAACTCGAAATTTTACCAGAAATCTAAATCTGGTCTCCGTTTTGCGAAATTCCTGTAACTTTTATTTTAAATTAAAAGATCATCTTTAAAAAAACCGACGCTTTGACACTGGACACCCAACTTACCGAGGATTCGGTGACCAAGCCAATAACTTTTTTTTTTTCACCCTACAAACTTACCAAAGTGACCCATTTAACTCGAAATTTTACCAGAAATCTAAATCTGGTCTCCGTTTTGCGAAATTCCTGTAACTTTTTTTTAAATTAAAAGATCATCTTTAAAAAAACCAACGCTTTGACGCTGGACACCCTACTTACCGTCGATTCGGTGACCAAGCCAATAACTTTTTTTCACCCTAGAAAATTACCAAAGTGACCCATTTAACTCGAAATTTTACCAGAAATCTAAATCTGGTCTCCGTTTTGCGAAATTCCTGTAACTTTTATTTTAAATTGAAAGATCATCTTTAAAAAACCGACGCTTTGACACTGGACACCCAACTTACCGAGGATTCGGTGACCAAGCCAATAACTTTTTTTTTTCACCCTAGAAACTTACCAAAGTGACCCATTTAACTCGAAATTTTACCAGAAATCTAAATCTGGTCTCCGTTTTGCGAAATTCCTGTAACTTTTATTTTAAATTGAAAGATCATCTTTAAAAAAACCGACGCTTTGACACTGGACACCCAACTTACCGAGATTCGGTGACCAAGCCAATAACTTTTTTTCACCCTACAAACTTACCAAAGTGACCCATTTAACTCGAAATTTTACCAGAAATCTAAATCTGGTCTCCGTTTTGCGAAATTCCTGTAACTTTTTTTTAAATTGAAAGATCATCTTTAAAAAACCGACGCTTTGACACTGGACACCCAACTTACCGACGATTCGGTGACCAAGCCAATAACTTTTTTCACCCTAAAACTTACCAAAGTGACCCATTTAACTCGAAATTTTACCAGAAATCTAAATCTGGTCTCCGTTTTGCGAAATTCCTGTAACTTTTATTTTAAATTGAAAGATCATCTTTAAAAAAACCGACGCTTTGACACTGGACACCCAACTTACCGAGAATTCGGTGACCAAGCCAATAACTTTTTTTTTCACCCTAGAAACTTACCAAAGTGACCCATTTAACTCGAAATTTTACCAGAAATCTAAATCTGGTCTCCGTTTTGCGAAATTCCTGTAACTTTTATTTTAAATTGAAAGATCATCTTTAAAAAACCGACGCTTTGACACTGGACACCCAACTTACCGAGGATTCGGTGACCAAGCCAATAACTTTTTTTTTTTCACCCTACAAACTTACCAAAGTGACCCATTTAACTCGAAATTTTACCAGAAATCTAAATCTGGTCTCCGTTTTGCGAAATTCCTGTAACTTTTATTTTAAATTGAAAGATCATCTTTAAAAAAACCGACGCTTTGACACTGGACACCCAACTTACCGAGGATTCGGTGACCAAGCCAATAACTTTTTTTTCACCCTACAAACTTACCAAAGTGACCCATTTAACTCGAAATTTTACCAGAAATCTAAATCTGGTCTCCGTTTTGCGAAATTCCTGTAACTTTTATTTTAAATTGAAAGATCATCTTTAAAAAACCGACGCTTTGACACTGGACACCCAACTTACCGAGGATTCGGTGACCAAGCCAATAACTTTTTTTTTTCACCCTACAAACTTACCAAAGTGACCCATTTAACTCGAAATTTTACCAGAAATCTAAATCTGGTCTCCGTTTTGCGAAATTCCTGTAACGTTTTATTTTAAATTGAAAGATCATCTTTAAAAAAACCGACGCTTTGACACTGGACACCCAACTTACCGAGGATTCGGTGACCAAGCCAATAACTTTTTTTTTCACCCTAGAAACTTACCAAAGTGACCCATTTAACTCGAAATTTTACCAGAAATCTAAATCTGGTCTCCGTTTTGCGAAATTCCTGTAACTTTTATTTTAAATTGAAAGATCATCTTTAAAAAAACCGACGCTTTGACACTGGACACCCAACTTACCGAGGATTCGGTGACCAAGCCAATAACTTTTTTTTTTCACCCTACAAACTTACCAAAGTGACCCATTTAACTCGAAATTTTACCAGAAATCTAAATCTGGTCTCCGTTTTGCGAAATTCCTGTAAGTTTTTTTTAAATTGAAAGATCATCTTTAAAAAAACCGACGCTTTGACACTGGACACCCAACTTACCGAGGATTCGGTGACCAAGCCAATAACTTTTTTTTTCACCCTACAAACTTACCAAAGTGACCCATTTAACTCGAAATTTTACCAGAAATCTAAATCTGGTCTCCGTTTTGCGAAATTCCTGTAACTTTTATTTTAAATTGAAAGATCATCTTTAAAAAACCGACGCTTTGACGCTGGACACCCTAACTTACCGTCGATTCGGTGACCAAGCCAATAACTTTTTTTTTTTGTCACCCTAGAAACTTACCAAAGTGACCCATTTAACTCGAAATTTTACCAGAAATCTAAATCTGGTCTCCGTTTTGCGAAATTCCTGTAACTTTTATTTTAAATTGAAAGATCATCTTTAAAAAAACCGACGCTTTGACACTGGACACCCAACTTACCGAGGATTCGGTGACCAAGCCAATAACTTTTTTTTTTCACCCTACAAACTTACCAAAGTGACCCATTTAACTCGAAATTTTACCAGAAATCTAAATCTGGTCTCCGTTTTGCGAAATTCCTGTAACTTTTATTTTAAATTGAAAGATCATCTTTAAAAAAACCGACGCTTTGACACTGGACACCCAACATACCGAGGATTCGGTGACCAAGCCAATAACTTTTTTTTCACCCTACAAACTTACCAAAGTGACCCATTTAACTCGAAATTTTACCAGAAATTTAAATCTGGTCTCCGTTTTGCGAAATTCCTGTAACTTTTTTTTAAATTGAAAGATCATCTTGAAAAAACCGACGCTTTGACACTGGACACCCAACTTACCGAGGATTCGGTGACCAAGCCAATAACTTTTTTTTTCACCCTAGAAAATTACCAAAGTGACCCATTTTACTCGAAATTTTACCAGAAATCTAAATCTGGTCTCCGTTTTACGAAATTCCTGTAACTTTTTTTTTAAATTAAAAGATCATCTTTAAAAAAACCAACGCTTTGACGCTGGACACCCAACTTACCGTCGATTCGGTGACCAAGCCAATAACTTTTTTTTTTTCACCCTAGAAACTTACCAAAGTGACCCATTTAACTCGAAATTTTACCAGAAATCTAAATCTGGTCTCCGTTTTGCGAAATTCCTGTAAGTTTTATTTTAAATTGAAAGATCATCTTTAAAAAACCGACGCTTTGACACTGGACACCCAACTTACCGAGGATTCAGTGAACAAGCCAATAACTTTTTTTTTTTCACCCTACAAACTTACCAAAGTGACCCATTTAACTCGAAATTTTTTACCAGAAATCTAAATCTGGTCTCCGTTTTGCGAAATTCCTGTAACTTTTTTTTAAATTGAAAGATCATCTTTAAAAAAACCGACGCTTTGACACTGGACACCCAACTTACCGAGATTCGGTGACCAAGCCAATAACTTTTTTTTCACCCTACAAACTTACCAAAGTGACCCATTTAACTCGAAATTTTACCAGAAATCTAAATCTGGTCTCCGTTTTGCGAAATTCCTGTAAGTTTTATTTTAAATTGAAAGATCATCTTTAAAAAAACCGACGCTTTGACACTGGACACCCAACTTACCGAGGATTCGGTTACCAAGCCAATAACTTTTTTTTTCACCCTACAAACTTACCAAAGTGACCCATTTAACTCGAAATTTTACCAGAAATCTAAATCTGGTCTCCGTTTTGCGAAATTCCTGTAACTTTTATTTTAAATTGAAAGATCATCTTTAAAAAAACCGACGCTTTGACGCTGGACACCCAACTTACCGAGGATTCGGTGACCAAGCCAATAACTTTTTTCACCCTAGAAACTTACCAAAGTGACCCATTTAACTCGAAATTTTACCAGAAATCTAAATCTGGTCTCCGTTTTGCGAAATTCCTGTAACTTTTATTTTTAAATTGAAAGATCATCTTTAAAAAAACCGACGCTTTGACACTGGACACCCAACTTACCGAGATTCGGTGAACAAGCCAATAACTTTTTTTTTTTCACCCTACAAACTTACCAAAGAGACCCATTTAACTCGAAATTTTACCAGAAATCTAAATCTGGTCTCCGTTTTGCGAAATTCCTGTAACTTTTATTTTAAATTAAAAGATCATCTTTAAAAAAACCGACGCTTTGACACTGGACACCCAACTTACCGAGGATTCGGTGACCAAGCCAATACCTTTTTTTTTCACCCTAGAAACTTACCAAAGTGACCCATTTAACTCGAAATTTTACCAGAAATCTAAATCTGGTCTCCGTTTTGCGAAATTCCTGTAACTTTTATTTTAAATTGAAAGATCATCTTTTAAAAAACCGACGCTTTGACACTGGACACCCAACTTACCGACGATTCGGTGACCAAGCCAATAACTTTTTTTCACCCTAGAAACTTACCAAAGTGACCCATTTAACTCGAAATTTTACCAGAAATCTAAATCTGGTCTCCGTTTTGCGAAATTCCTGTAAGTTTTATTTTTAAATTGAAAGATCATCTTTAAAAAAACCGACGCTTTGACACTGGACACCCAACTTACCGAGGATTCGGTGACCAAGCCAATAACTTTTTTTCACCCTACAAACTTACCAAAGTGACCCATTTAACTCGAAATTTTACCAGAAATCTAAATCTGGTCTCCGTTTTGCGAAATTCCTGTAACTTTTATTTTAAATTGAAAGATCATCTTTAAAAAACCGACGCTTTGACACTGGACACCCAACTTACCGAGGATTCGGTGACCAAGCCAATAACTTTTTTTTTTCACCCTACAAACTTACCAAAGTGACCCATTTAACTCGAAATTTTACCAGAAATCTAAATCTGGTCTCCGTTTTGCGAAATTCCTGTAACGTTTTTTTTAAATTGAAAGATCATCTTTAAAAAAACCAACGCTTTGACACTGGACACCCAACTTACCGAGGATTCGGTGACCAAGCCAATAACTTTTTTTCACCCTAGAAACTTACCAAAGTGACCCATTTAACTCGAAATTTTACCAGAAATCTAAATCTGGTCTCCGTTTTGCGAAATTCCTGTAACTTTTATTTTAAATTGAAAGATCATCTTTAAAAAACCGACGCTTTGACACTGGACACCCAACTTACCGAGGATTCGGTGACCAAGCCAATAACTTTTTTTTTTTCACCCTACAAACTTACCAAAGTGACCCATTTAACTCGAAATTTTTCCAGAAATCTAAATCTGGTCTCCGTTTTGCGAAATTCCTGTAACTTTTATTTTAAATTGAAAGATCATCTTTAAAAAAACCAACGCTTTGACACTGGACACCCAACTTACCGAGATTCGGTGACCAAGCCAATAACTTTTTTTTCACCCTAGAAACTTACCAAAGTGACCCATTTAACTCGAAATTTTACCAGAAATCTAAATCTGGTCTCCGTTTTGCGAAATTCCTGTAAGTTTTATTTTAAATTGAAAGATCATCTTTAAAAAAACCGACGCTTTGACACTGGACACCCAACTTACCGAGGATTCGGTGACCAAGCCAATAACTTTTTTTTTTTCACCCTACAAACTTACCAAAGCGACCCATTTAACTCGAATATTTTACCAGAAATCTAAATCTGGTCTCCGTTTTGCGAAATTCCTGTAACTTTTATTTTAAATTGAAAGATCATCTTTAAAAAACCACGCTTTGACACTGGACACCCAACTTACCGTCGATTCGGTGACCAAGCCAATAACTTTTTTTTTCACCCTAGAAAATTACCAAAGTGACCCATTTAACTCGAAATTTTACCAGAAATCTAAATCTGGTCTCCGTTTTGCGAAATTCCTGTAAGTTTTATTTTAAATTGAAAGATCATCTTTAAAAAAACCGACGCTTTGACACTGGACACCCAACTTACCGAGGATTCGGTGACCAAGCCAATAACTTTTTTTTTCACCCTAGAAAATTACCAAAGTGACCCATTTAACTCGAAATTTTACCAGAAATCTAAATCTGGTCTCCGTTTTGCGAAATTCCTGTAACTTTTATTTTAAATTGAAAGATCATCTTTAAAAAAACCGACGCTTTGACACTGGACACCCAACTTACCGAGGATTCGGTGACCAAGCCAATAACTTTTTTTTCACCCTAGAAAATTACCAAAGTGACCCATTTAACTCGAAATTTTACCAGAAATCTAAATCTGGTCTCGTTTTGCGAAATTCCTGTAACTTTTATTTTAAATTGAAAGATCATCTTTAAAAAAACCGACGCTTTGACACTGGACACCCAACTTACCGACGATTCGGTGACCAAGCCAATACCTTTTTTTTTTCACCCTAGAAACTTACCAAAGTGACCCATTTAACTCGAAATTTTACCAGAAATCTAAATCTGGTCTCCGTTTTGCGAAATTCCTGTAAGTTTTATTTTAAATTGAAAGATCATCTTTAAAAAAACCGACGCTTTGACACTGGACACCCAACTTACCGAGGATTCGGTGACCAAGCCAATAACTTTTTTTTTCACCCTACAAACTTACCAAAGCGACCCATTTAACTCGAATATTTTACCAGAAATCTAAATCTGGTCTCCGTTTTGCGAAATTCCTGTAACTTTTATTTTAAATTGAAAGATCATCTTTAAAAAAACCGACGCTTTGACACTGGACACCCAACTTACCGAGGATTCGGTGACCAAGCCAATAACTTTTTTTTCACCCTAGAAACTTACCAAAGTGACCCATTTAACTCGAAATTTTACCAGAAATCTAAATCTGGTCTCCGTTTTGCGAAATTCTGTAAGTTTTATTTTAAATTGAAAGATCATCTTTAAAAAACCGACGCTTTGACACTGGACACCCAACTTACCGAGGATTCGGTGACCAAGCCAATAACTTTTTTCACCCTAGAAACTTACCAAAGTGACCCATTTAACTCGAAATTTTACCAGAAATCTAAATCTGGTCTCCGTTTTGCGAAATTCCTGTAAGTTTTTTTTTAAATTGAAAGATCATCTTTAAAAAAACCGACGCTTTGACACTGGACACCCAACTTACCGAGGATTCGGTGACCAAGCCAATAACTTTTTTTTTTCACCCTAGAAACTTACCAAAGTGACCCATTTAACTCGAAATTTTACCAGAAATCTAAATCTGGTCTCCGTTTTGCGAAATTCCTGTAAGTTTTATTTTAAATTGAAAGATCATCTTTAAAAAAACCGACGCTTTGACACTGGACACCCAACTTACCGAGGATTCGGTGACCAAGCCAATAACTTTTTTTTTCACCCTACAAACTTACAAGTGACCCATTTAACTCGAAAATTTTACCAGAAATCTAAATCTGGTCTCCGTTTTGCGAAATTCCTGTAACTTTTATTTTAAATTGAAAGATCATCTTTAAAAAAACCGACGCTTTGACACTGGACACCCAACTTACCGAGGATTCGGTGACCAAGCCAATAACTTTTTTTTTTTCACCCTACAAACTTACCAAAGTGACCCATTTAACTCGAAATTTTACCAGAAATCTAAATCTGGTCTCCGTTTTGCGAAATTCCTGTAAGTTTTATTTTAAATTGAAAGATCATCTTTAAAAAACCGACGCTTTGACACTGGACACCCTACTTACCGAGGATTCGGTGACCACAAGCCAATAACTTTTTTTTTTTAACCCTACAAACTTACCAAAGTGAACCATTTAACTCGAAATTTTACCAGAAATCTAAATCTGGTCTCCGTTTTGCGAAATTCCTGTAACTTTTATTTTAAATTGAAAGATCATCTTTAAAAAAACCGACGTTTTGACACTGGACACCCAACTTACCGAGGATTCGGTGACCAAGCCAATAACTTTTTTTTTTCACCCTACAAACTTACCAAAGCGACCCATTTAACTCGAAATTTTACCAGAAATCTAAATCTGGTCTGCGTTTTGCGAAATTCCTGTAACTTTTTTTTAAATTGAAAGATCATCTTAAAAAAACCAACGCTTTGACGCTGGACACCCTACTTACCGTCGATTCGGTGACCAAGCCAATAACTTTTTTTTTCACCCTAGAAAATTACCAAAGTGACCCATTTAACTCGAAATTTTACCAGAAATCTAAATCTGGTCTCCGTTTTGCGAAATTCCTGTAAGTTTTATTTTAAATTGAAAGATCATCTTTAAAAAAACCGACGCTTTGACACTGGACACCCAACTTACCGAGGATTCAGTGAACAAGCCAATAACTTTTTCACCCTACAAACTTACCAAAGCGACCCATTTAACTCGAATATTTTACCAGAAATCTAAATCTGGTCTCCGTTTTGCGAAATTCCTGTAACTTTTATTTTAAATTGAAAGATCATCTTAAAAAAACCAACGCTTTGAGGCTGGACACCTAACTTACCGTCGATTCGGTGACCAAGCCAATAACTTTTTTCACCCTAGAAAATTACCAAAGTGACCCATTTAACTCGAAATTTTACCAGAAATCTAAATCTGGTCTCCGTTTTGCGAAATTCCTGTAAGTTTTATTTTAAATTGAAAGATCATCTTTAAAAAAACCGACGCTTTGACACTGGACACCCAACTTACCGAGATTCGGTGACCAAGCCAATAACTTTTTTTTTCACCCTACAAACTTACCAAAGTGACCCATTTAACTCGAAAATTTTACCAGAAATCTAAATCTGGTCTCGGTTTTGCGAAATTCCTGTAACTTTTATTTTAAATTGAAAGATCATCTTTAAAAAAACCAACGCTTTGACGCTGGACACCCAACTTACCGTCGATTCGGTGACCAAGCCAATAACTTTTTTTTCACCCTAGAAACTTACCAAAGAGACCCATTTAACTCGAAATTTTACCAGAAATCTAAATCTGGTCTCCGTTTTGCGAAATTCCTGTAACTTTTATTTTAAATTGAAAGATCATCTTTAAAAAACCGACGCTTTGACACTGGACACCCAACTTACCGAGGATTCGGTGACCAAGCCAATAACTTTTTTTTTCACCCTACAAACTTACCAAAGTGACCCATTTAACTCGAAATTTTACCAGAAATCTAAATCTGGTCTCCGTTTTGCGAAATTCCTGTAACTTTTATTTTAAATTGAAAGATCATCTTTAAAAAAACCGACGCTTTGACACTGGACACCCAACTTACCGAGGATTCGGTGACCAAGCCAATAACTTTTTTTTTTTTTTGTTCACCCTACAAACTTACCAAAGCGACCCATTTAACTCGAAATTTTACCAGAAATCTAAATCTGGTCTCCGTTTTGCGAAATTCCTGTAACTTTTATTTTAAATTGAAAGATCATCTTTAAAAAACCGACGCTTTGACACTGGACACCCAACTTACCGTCGATTCGGTGACCAAGCCAATAACTTTTTTTTCACCCTAGAAAATTACCAAAGTGACCCATTTAACTCGAAATTTTACCAGAAATCTAAATCTGGTCTCCGTTTTGCGAAATTCCTGTAACTTTTATTTTAAATTGAAAGATCATCTTTAAAAAAACCGACGCTTTGACACTGGACACCCAACTTACCGAGGATTCGGTGACCAAGCCAATAACTTTTTTTTTTCACCCTAGAAACTTACCAAAGTGACCCATTTAACTCGAAATTTTACCAGAAATCTAAATCTGGTCTCCGTTTTGCGAAATTCCTGTAAGTTTTATTTTAAATTGAAAGATCATCTTTAAAAAAACCGACGCTTTGACACTGGACACCCAACTTACCGAGGATTCGGTGACCAAGCCAATAACTTTTTTTTTTCACCCTACAAACTTACCAAAGTGACCCATTTAACTCGAAATTTTACCAGAAATCTAAATCTGGTCTCCGTTTTGCGAAATTCCTGTAACTTTTATTTTAAATTGAAAGATCATCTTTAAAAAAACCGACGCTTTGACACTGGACACCCAACTTACCGAGGATTCGGTGACCAAGCCAATAACTTTTTTTTTTTTTCACCCTACAAACTTACCAAAGTGACCCATTTAACTCGAAATTTTACCAGAAATCTAAATCTGGTCTCGTTTTGCGAAATTCCTGTAACGTTTTATTTTAAATTGAAAGATCATCTTTAAAAAAACCAACGCTTTGACACTGGACACCCAACTTACCGAGATTCGGTGACCAAGCCAATAACTTTTTTTTTCACCCTAGAAACTTACCAAAGTGACCCATTTAACTCGAAATTTTACCAGAAATCTAAATCTGGTCTCCGTTTTGCGAAATTCCTGTAACGTTTTATTTTAAATTGAAAGATCATCTTTAAAAAAACCGACGCTTTGACACTGGACACCCAACTTACCGAGGATTCGGTGACCAAGCCAATAACTTTTTTTTTTCACCCTAGAAACTTACCAAAGTGACCCATTTAACTCGAAATTTTACCAGAAATCTAAATCTGGTCTCCGTTTTGCGAAATTCCTGTAAGTTTTATTTTAAATTGAAAGATCATCTTTAAAAAAACCGACGCTTTGACACTGGACACCCAACTTACCGAGGATTCGGTGACCAAGCCAATAACTTTTTTTTTCACCCTACAAACTTACCAAAGTGACCCATTTAACTCGAAATTTTACCAGAAATCTAAATCTGGTCTCCGTTTTGCGAAATTCCTGTAAGTTTTTATTTTAAATTGAAAGATCATCTTTAAAAAAACCTACGCTTTGACACTGGACACCCAACTTACCGTCGATTCGGTGACCAAGCCAATAACTTTTTTTTTCACCCTACAAACTTACCAAAGTGACCCATTTAACTCGAAATTTTACCAGAAATCTAAATCTGGTCTCCGTTTTGCGAAATTCCTGTAACTTTTATTTTAAATTGAAAGATCATCTTTAAAAAAACCGACGCTTTGACACTGGACACCCAACTTACCGAGGATTCGGTGACCAAGCCAATAACTTTTTTTTTTCACCCTAGAAACTTACCAAAGTGACCCATTTAACTCGAAATTTTACCAGAAATCTAAATCTGGTCTCCGTTTTGCGAAATTCCTGTAACTTTTATTTTAAATTGAAAGATCATCTTTAAAAAAACCGACGCTTTGACACTGGACACCCAACTTACCGAGGATTCGGTGACCAAGCCAATAACTTTTTTTTTTCACCCTAGAAACTTACCAAAGTGACCCATTTAACTCGAAATTTTACCAGAAATCTAAATCTGGTCTCCGTTTTGCGAAATTCCTGTAACTTTTATTTTAAATTGAAAGATCATCTTTAAAAAAACCGACGCTTTGACACTGGACACCCAACTTACCGAGGATTCGGTGACCAAGCCAATAACTTTTTTTTTTTCACCCTACAAACTTACCAAAGTGACCCATTTAACTCGAAATTTTACCAGAAATCTAAATCTGGTCTCCGTTTTGCGAAATTCCTTTAACTTTTTTTTTAAATTGAAAGATCATATTTAAAAAACCAACGCTTTGACGCTGGACACCCAACTTACCGAGGATTCGGTGACCAAGCCAATAACTTTTTTTTTCACCCTAGAAACTTACCAAAGTGACCCATTTAACTCGAAATTTTACCAGAAATCTAAATCTGGTCTCCGTTTTGCGAAATTCCTGTAAGTTTTATTTTAAATTGAAAGATCATCTTTAAAAAAACCGACGCTTTGACACTGGACACCCAACTTACCGAGGATTCGGTGACCAAGCCAATAACTTTTTTTTTTTTCACCCTACAAACTTACCAAAGTGACCCATTTAACTCGAAATTTTACCAGAAATCTAAATCTGGTCTCCGTTTTGCGAAATTCCTGTAACTTTTATTTTAAATTGAAAGATCATCTTTAAAAAAACCGACGCTTTGACACTGGACACCTAACTTACCGAGGATTCGGTGACCAAGCCAATAACTTTTTTTTTTTTCACCCTAGAAACTTACCAAAGTGACCCATTTAACTCGAAATTTTACCAGAAATCTAAATCTGGTCTCCGTTTTGCGAAATTCCTGTAAGTTTTATTTTAAATTGAAAGATCATCTTTAAAAAAACCGACGCTTTGACACTGGACACCCAACTTACCGAGGATTCGGTGACCAAGCCAATAACTTTTTTTTTTTTTCCCTAGAAACTTACCAAAGTGACCCATTTAACTCGAAAATTTTACCAGAAATCTAAATCTGGTCTCCGTTTTGCGAAATTCCTGTAACTTTTATTTTAAATTGAAAGATCATCTTTAAAAAAACCGACGCTTTGACACTGGACACCCAACTTACCGAGGATTCGGTGACCAAGCCAATAACTTTTTTTTTTTTTCACCCTAGAAACTTACCAAAGTGACCCATTTAACTCGAAATTTTACCAGAAATCTAAATCTGGTCTCGTTTTGCGAAATTCCTGTAACGTTTTATTTTAAATTGAAAGATCATCTTTAAAAAACCGACGCTTTGACACTGGACACCCAACTTACCGAGATTCGGTGACCAAGCCAATAACTTTTTTTTTTCACCCTAGAAACTTACCAAAGTGACCCATTTAACTCGAAATTTTACCAGAAATCTAAATCTGGTCTCCGTTTTGCGAAATTCCTGTAAGTTTTATTTTAAATTGAAAGATCATCTTTAAAAAAACCGACGCTTTGACACTGGACACCCAACTTACCGAGGATTCGGTGACCAAGCCAATAACTTTTTTTTTTTCACCCTACAAACTTACCAAAGTGACCCATTTAACTCGAAATTTTACCAGAAATCTAAATCTGGTCTCCGTTTTGCGAAATTCCTGTAACTTTTATTTTAAATTGAAAGATCATCTTAAAAAAAACCAACGCTTTGACACTGGACACCCTAACTTACCGTCGATTCGGTGACCAAGCCAATAACTTTTTTTTTTTCACCCTAGAAAATTACCAAAGTGACCCATTTAACTCGAAATTTTACCAGAAATCTAAATCTGGTCTCCGTTTTGAAATTCCTGTAAGTTTTATTTTAAATTGAAAGATCATCTTTAAAAAAACCGACGCTTTGACACTGGACACCCAACTTACCGAGGATTCGGTGACCAAGCCAATAACTTTTTTTTTCACCCTACAAACTTACCAAAGTGACCCATTTAACTCGAAATTTTACCAGAAATCTAAATCTGGTCTCCGTTTTGCGAAATTCCTGTAACTTTTTTTTTAAATTGAAAGATCATCTTAAAAAAACCAACGCTTTGACGCTGGACACCCTACTTACCGTCGATTCGGTGACCAAGCCAATAACTTTTTTTTTTCACCCTAGAAAATTACCAAAGTGACCCATTTAACTCGAAATTTTACCAGAAATCTAAATCTGGTCTCCGTTTTGCGAAATTCCTGTAAGTTTTATTTTAAATTGAAAGATCATCTTTAAAAAAACCGACGCTTTGACACTGGACACCCAACTTACCGAGGATTCGGTGACCAAGCCAATAACTTTTTTTTTTGGACACCCTACAAACTTACCAAAGCGACCCATTTAACTCGAAATTTTACCAGAAATCTAAATCTGGTCTCCGTTTTGCGAAATTCCTGTAACGGTTTATTTTAAATTGAAAGATCATCTTTAAAAAAACCAACGCTTTGACGCTGGACACCCTACTTACCGTCGATTCGGTGACCAAGCCAATAACTTTTTTTTTTCACCCTAGAAACTTACCAAAGTGACCCATTTAACTCGAAATTTTTACCAGAAATCTAAATCTGGTCTCCGTTTTGCGAAATTCCTGTAAGTTTTATTTTAAATTGAAAGATCATCTTTAAAAAACCGACGCTTTGACACTGGACACCCAACTTACCGAGGATTCGGTGACCAAGCCAATAACTTTTTTTCACCCTACAAACTTACCAAAGTGACCCATTTAACTCGAAATTTTACCAGAAATCTAAATCTGGTCTCCGTTTTGCGAAATTCCTGTAACTTTTATTTTAAATTGAAAGATCATCTTTAAAAAAACCGACGCTTTGACACTGGACACCCAACTTACCGAGGATTCGGTGACCAAGCCAATAACTTTTTTTTTTCACCCTACAAACTTACCAAAGTGACCCATTTAACTCGAAATTTTACCAGAAATCTAAATCTGGTCTCCGTTTTGCGAAATTCCTGTAACGGTTTTTTTTTAAATTGAAAGATCATCTTTAAAAAACCAACGCTTTGACGCTGGACACCCAACTTACCGTCGATTCGGTGACCAAGCCAATAACTTTTTTTTTTCACCCTAGAAAATTACCAAAGTGACCCATTTAACTCGAAATTTTACCAGAAATCTAAATCTGGTCTCCGTTTTGCGAAATTCCTGTAAGTTTTATTTTAAATTGAAAGATCATCTTTAAAAAAACCGACGCTTTGACACTGGACACCCAACTTACCGAGGATTCGGTGACCAAGCCAATAACTTTTTTTTTCACCCTAGAAACTTACCAAAGTGACCCATTTAACTCGAAATTTTTACCAGAAATCTAAATCTGGTCTCCGTTTTGCGAAATTCCTTTAACTTTTATTTTAAATTGAAAGATCATCTTTAAAAAAACCGACGCTTTGACACTGGACACCCAACTTACCGAGGATTCGGTGACCAAGCCAATAACTTTTTTTTTTGCACCCTAGAAACTTACCAAAGTGACCCATTTAACTCGAAATTTTACCAGAAATCTAAATCTGGTCTCCGTTTTGCGAAATTCCTGTAAGTTTTATTTTAAATTGAAAGATCATCTTTAAAAAAACCGACGCTTTGACACTGGACACCCAACTTACCGAGGATTCGGTGACCAAGCCAATAACTTTTTTTTTCACCCTACAAACTTACCAAAGTGACCCATTTAACTCGAAATTTTACCAGAAATCTAAATCTGGTCTCCGTTTTGCGAAATTCCTGTAACTTTTATTTTAAATTGAAAGATCATCTTTAAAAAAACCAACGCTTTGACGCTGGACACCCAACTTACCGACGATTCGGTGACCAAGCCAATAACTTTTTTTTTCACCCTAGAAACTTACCAAAGTGACCCATTTAACTCGAAATTTTACCAGAAATCTAAATCTGGTCTCCGTTTTGCGAAATTCCTGTAAGTTTTATTTTTAAATTAAAAGATCATCTTTAAAAAAACCGACGCTTTGACACTGGACACCCAACTTACCGAGGATTCGATCACCAAGCCAATAACTTTTTTTTTCACCCTACAAACTTACCAAAGGGACCCATTTAACTCGAAATTTTACCAGAAATCTAAATCTGGTCTCCGTTTTGCGAAATTCCTGTAACTTTTATTTTAAATTGACAGATCCTCTTTTAAAAAACCGACGCTTTGACACTGGACACCCAACTTACCGAGGATTCGGTGACCAAGCCAATAACTTTTTTTCACCTTACAAACTTACCAAAGTGACCCATTTAACTCGAAATTTTACCAGAAATCTAAATCTGGTCTCCGTTTTGCGAAATTCCTGTAACTTTTATTTTAAATTGAAAGATCATCTTTTAAAAAACCGACGCTTTGACACTGGACACCCAACTTACCGAGGATTCGGTGACCAAGCCAATAACTTTTTTTTTTTCCCTAGAAACTTACCAAAGTGACCCATTTAACTCGAAAATTTTACCAGAAATCTAAATCTGGTCTCCGTTTTGCGAAATTCCTGTAACTTTTATTTTAAATTGAAAGATCATCTTTAAAAAAACCGACGCTTTGACACTGGACACCCAACTTACCGAGGATTCGGTGACCAAGCCAATAACTTTTTTTTTTTCACCCTAGAAACTTACCAAAGTGACCCATTTAACTCGAAATTTTACCAGAAATCTAAATCTGGTCTCCGTTTTGCGAAATTCCTGTAAGTTTTATTTTAAATTGAAAGATCATCTTTAAAAAACCGACGCTTTGACACTGGACACCCAACTTACCGAGGATTCGTGACCAAGCCAATAACTTTTTTTTCACCCTACAAACTTACCAAAGTGACCCATTTAACTCGAATATTTTACCAGAAATCTAAATCTGGTCTCCGTTTTGCGAAATTCCTGTAACTTTTATTTTAAATTGAAAGATCATCTTTAAAAAAACCGACGCTTTGACACTGGACACCCAACTTACCGAGGATTCGGTGACCAAGCCAATAACTTTTTTTTTCACCCTACAAACTTACCAAAGCGACCCATTTAACTCGAAATTTTACCAGAAATCTAAATCTGGTCTCCGTTTTGCGAAATTCCTGTAACGGTTTTTTTAAATTGAAAGATCATCTTAAAAAAACCAACGCTTTGACACTGGACACCCTACTTACCGTCGATTCGGTGACCAAGCCAATAACTTTTTTTTTTTACCCTAGAAAATTACCAAAGTGACCCATTTAACTCGAAATTTTACCAGAAATCTAAATCTGGTCTCCGTTTTGCGAAATTCCTGTAAGTTTTATTTTAAATTGAAAGATCATCTTTAAAAAAACCGACGCTTTGACACTGGACACCCAACTTACCGAGGATTCGGTGACCAAGCCAATAACTTTTTTTTCACCCTAGAAACTTACCAAAGTGACCCATTTAACTCGAAATTTTACCAGAAATCTAAATCTGGTCTCCGTTTTGCGAAATTCCTGTAACTTTTATTTTAAATTGAAAGATCATCTTTAAAAAAACCGACGCTTTGACACTGGACACCCTACTTACCGAGGATTCGGTGACCAAGCCAATAACTTTTTCACCCTAGAAACTTACCAAAGTGACCCATTTAACTCGAAATTTTACCAGAAATCTAAATCTGGTCTCCGTTTTGCGAAATTCCTGTAAGTTTTATTTTAAATTGAAAGATCATCTTTAAAAAAACCGACGCTTTGACACTGGACACCCAACTTACCGAGGATTCGGTGACCAAGCCAATAACTTTTTTTTTCACCCTAGAAACTTACCAAAGCGACCCATTTAACTCGAAATTTTACCAGAAATCTAAATCTGGTCTCCGTTTTGCGAAATTCCTGTAACGGTTTTTTTAAATTGAAAGATCATCTTAAAAAAACCAACGCTTTGACGCTGGACACCCTACTTACCGTCGATTCGGTGACCAAGCCAATAACTTTTTTTCACCCTAGAAAATTACCAAAGTGACCCATTTAACTCGAAATTTTACCAGAAATCTAAATCTGGTCTCCGTTTTGCGAAATTCCTGTAAGTTTTATTTTAAATTGAAAGATCATCTTTAAAAAAACCGACGCTTTGACACTGGACACCCAACTTACCGAGGATTCAGTGAACAAGCCAATAACTTTTTTTTTTCACCCTACAAACTTACCAAAGCGACCCATTTAACTCGAATATTTTACCAGAAATCTAAATCTGGTCTCCGTTTTGCGAAATTCCTGTAACTTTTATTTTAAATTGAAAGATCATCTTTAAAAAAACCAACGCTTTGACACTGGACACCCAACTTACCGAGGATTCGGTGACCAAGCCAATAACTTTTTTTTTCACCCTACAAAATTACCAAAGTGACCCATTTAACTCGAAATTTTACCAGAAATCTAAATCTGGTCTCCGTTTTGCGAAATTCCTGTAACGGTTTTTTAAATTGAAAGATCATCTTTAAAAAAACCGACGCTTTGACACTGGACACCCAACTTACCGAGGATTCGGTGACCAAGCCAATAACTTTTTTTCACCCTAGAAACTTACCAAAGTGACCCATTTAACTCGAAATTTTACCAGAAATCTAAATCTGGTCTCCGTTTTGCGAAATTCCTGTAAGTTTTATTTTAAATTGAAAGATCATCTTTAAAAAAACCGACGCTTTGACACTGGACACCCAACTTACCGAGGATTCGGTGACCAAGCCAATAACTTTTTTTTTTCACCCTACAAACTTACCAAAGTGACCCATTTAACTCGAAATTTTACCAGAAATCTAAATCTGGTCTCCGTTTTGCGAAATTCCTGTAACTTTTATTTTAAATTGAAAGATCATCTTTAAAAAACCAACGCTTTGACGCTGGACACCCAACTTACCGTCGATTCGGTGACCAAGCCAATAACTTTTTTTCACCCTAGAAACTTACCAAAGTGACCCATTTAACTCGAAATTTTACCAGAAATCTAAATCTGGTCTCCGTTTTG
This sequence comes from Trichonephila clavipes, assembly GCA_019973935.1. NCBI lineage: Eukaryota > Metazoa > Arthropoda > Arachnida > Araneae > Nephilidae > Trichonephila > Trichonephila clavipes. The sequence continues at coordinate 25,237 of BMAU01009568.1, read as the reverse complement.
CGAAATTCCTGTAACTTTTATTTTAAATTGAAAGATCATCTTTAAAAAAACCGACGCTTTGACACTGGACACCCAACTTACCGAGGATTCGGTGACCAAGCCAATAACTTTTTCACCCTAGAAACTTACCAAAGTGACCCATTTAACTCGAAATTTTACCAGAAATCTAAATCTGGTCTCCGTTTTGCGAAATTCCTGTAACTTTTATTTTAAATTGAAAGATCATCTTTAAAAAAACCGACGCTTTGACACTGGACACCCAACTTACCGAGGATTCGGTGACCAAGCCAATAACTTTTTTTTTCACCCTAGAAACTTACCAAAGTGACCCATTTAACTCGAAATTTTACCAGAAATCTAAATCTGGTCTCCGTTTTGCGAAATTCCTGTAAGTTTTATTTTAAATTGAAAGATCATCTTTAAAAAAACCGACGCTTTGACACTGGACACCCAACTTACCGAGGATTCGGTGACCAAGCCAATAACTTTTTTCACCCTACAAACTTACCAAAGTGACCCATTTAACTCGAAATTTTACCAGAAATCTAAATCTGGTCTCCGTTTTGCGAAATTCCTGTAACTTTTTTTTAAATTGAAAGATCATCTTTAAAAAAACCGACGCTTTGACACTGGACACCCAACTTACCGAGGATTCGGTGACCAAGCCAATAACTTTTTTTTTTTGTTTTTTCCTACAAACTTACCAAAGTGACCCATTTAACTCGAAATTTTACCAGAAATCTAAATCTGGTCTCCGTTTTGCGAAATTCCTGTAACTTTTTTTTAAATTGAAAGATCATCTTTAAAAAACCGACGCTTTGACACTGGACACCCAACTTACCGAGGATTCGGTGACCAAGCCAATAACTTTTTTTTTTTTCCCTAGAAACTTACCAAAGTGACCCATTTAACTCGAAATTTTACCAGAAATCTAAATCTGGTCTCGTTTTGCGAAATTCCTGTAACGGTTTTTTTTTAAATTGAAAGATCATCTTTAAAAAAACCGACGCTTTGACACTGGACACCCAACTTACCGACGATTCGGTGACCAAGCCAATAACTTTTTTTTTTTTCACCCTAGAAACTTACCAAAGTGACCCATTTAACTCGAAATTTTACCAGAAATCTAAATCTGGTCTCCGTTTTGCGAAATTCCTGTAACCTTTATTTTAAATTGAAAGATCATCTTTAAAAAAACCGACGCTTTGACACTGGACACCCAACTTACCGAGGATTCGGTGACCAAGCCAATAACTTTTTTTTTTCACCCTACAAACTTACCAAAGCGACCCATTTAACTCGAAATTTTACCAGAAATCTAAATCTGGTCTCCGTTTTGCGAAATTCCTGTAACTTTTTTTTAAATTGAAAGATCATCTTAAAAAAACCAACGCTTTGACACTGGACACCCTACTTACCGTCGATTCGGTGACCAAGCCAATAACTTTTTTTTTTCACCCTAGAAAATTACCAAAGTGACCCATTTAACTCGAATTTTTACCAGAAATCTAAATCTGGTCTCCGTTTTGCGAAATTCCTGTAACGTTTTATTTTAAATTGAAAGATCATCTTTAAAAAAACCGACGCTTTGACACTGGACACCCAACTTACCGAGGATTCGGTGACCAAGCCAATAACTTTTTTTTTTTTTCACCCTAGAAACTTACCAAAGTGACCCATTTAACTCGAAATTTTACCAGAAATCTAAATCTGGTCTCCGTTTTGCGAAATTCCTGTAACTTTTATTTTAAATTGAAAGATCATCTTTAAAAAAACCGACGCTTTGACACTGGACACCCAACTTACCGAGGATTCGGTGACCAAGCCAATAACTTTTTTTCACCCTAGAAACTTACCAAAGTGACCCATTTAACTCGAAATTTTACCAGAAATCTAAATCTGGTCTCCGTTTTGCGAAATTCCTGTAACTTTTATTTTAAATTGAAAGATCATCTTTAAAAAACCAACGCTTTGACACTGGACACCCAACTTACCGAGGATTCGGTGACCAAGCCAATAACTTTTTTTTTTTTTCACCCTAGAAACTTACCAAAGTGACCCATTTAACTCGAAATTTTACCAGAAATCTAAATCTGGTCTCCGTTTTGCGAAATTCCTGTAACTTTTATTTTAAATTGAAAGATCATCTTTAAAAAAACCGACGCTTTGACACTGGACACCCAACTTACCGAGGATTCGGTGACCAAGCCAATAACTTTTTTTTTTTCACCCTACAAACTTACCAAAGTGACCCATTTAACTCGAAATTTTACCAGAAATCTAAATCTGGTCTCCGTTTTTGCGAAATTCCTGTAACTTTTATTTTAAATTGAAAGATCATCTTTAAAAAAACCGACGCTTTGACACTGGACACCCAACTTACCGAGGATTCGGTGACCAAGCCAATAACTTTTTTTTTCACCCTAGAAACTTACCAAAGTGACCCATTTAACTCGAAATTTTACCAGAAATCTAAATCTGGTCTCCGTTTTGCGAAATTCCTGTAACTTTTATTTTAAATTGAAAGATCATCTTTAAAAAAACCAACGCTTTGACACTGGACACCCAACTTACCGTCGATTCGGTGACCAAGCCAATAACTTTTTTTCACCCTAGAAACTTACCAAAGTGACCCATTTAACTCGAAATTTTACCAGAAATCTAAATCTGGTCTCCGTTTTGCGAAATTCCTGTAACTTTTATTTTAAATTGAAAGATCATCTTTAAAAAAAACCGACGCTTTGACACTGGACACCCAACTTACCGAGGATTCGGTGACCAAGCCAATAACTTTTTTTTTTCACCCTACAAACTTACCAAAGTGACCAATTTAACTCGAAAATTTACCAGAAATCTAAATCTGGTCTCCGTTTTTGCGAAATTCCTGTAACTTTTATTTTAAATTGAAAGATCATCTTTAAAAAACCGACGCTTTTACACTGGACACCCAACTTACCGAGGATTCGGTGACCAAGCCAATAACTTTTTTTTTCACCCTAGAAACTTACCAAAGTGACCCATTTAACTCGAAATTTTACCAGAAATCTAAATCTGGTCTCCGTTTTGCGAAATTCCTGTAACTTTTATTTTAAATTGAAAGATCATCTTTAAAAAAACCGACGCTTTGACACTGGACACCCAACTTACCGAGGATTCGGTGACCAAGCCAATAACTTTTTTTTTCACCCTACAAACTTACCAAAGTGACCCATTTAACTCGAAATTTTACCAGAAATCTAAATCTGGTCTCCGTTTTGCGAAATTCCTGTAACTTTTATTTTAAATTGAAAGATCATCTTTAAAAAAACCGACGCTTTGACACTGGACACCCAACTTACCGAGGATTCGGTGACCAAGCCAATAACTTTTTTTTTCACCCTACAAACTTACCAAAGTGACCCATTTAACTCGAAATTTTACCAGAAATCTAAATCTGGTCTCCGTTTTGCGAAATTCCTGTAACTTTTTTTTAAATTGAAAGATCATCTTTAAAAAAACCGACGCTTTGACGCTGGACACCCAACTTACCGTCGATTCGGTGACCAAGCCAATAACTTTTTTTTTCACCCTAGAAAATTACCAAAGTGACCCATTTAACTCGAAATTTTACCAGAAATCTAAATCTGGTCTCCGTTTTGCGAAATTCCTGTAAGTTTTATTTTAAATTGAAAGATCATCTTTAAAAAAACCGACGCTTTGACACTGGACACCCAACTTACCGAGGATTCAGTGAACAAGCCAATAACTTTTTTTTTTTCACCCTACAAACTTACCAAAGCGACCCATTTAACTCGAAATTTTACCAGAAATCTAAATCTGGTCTCCGTTTTGCGAAATTCCTGTAACTTTTATTTTAAATTGAAAGATCATCTTAAAAAAAACCAACGCTTTGACGCTGGACACCCAACTTACCGTCGATTCGGTGACCAAGCCAATAACTTTTTTTTCACCCTAGAAAATTACCAAAGTGACCCATTTAACTCGAAATTTTACCAGAAATCTAAATCTGGTCTCCGTTTTGCGAAATTCCTGTAACTTTTATTTTAAATTGAAAGATCATCTTTAAAAAACCGACGCTTTGACACTGGACACCCAACTTACCGACGATTCGGTGACCAAGCCAATAACTTTTTTTTTTCACCATAGAAACTTACCAAAGTGACCCATTTAACTCGAAATTTTACCAGAAATCTAAATCTGGTCTCCGTTTTGCGAAATTCCTGTAAGTTTTATTTTAAATTGAAAGATCATCTTTAAAAAACCGACGCTTTGACACTGGACACCCAACTTACCGAGGATTCGGTGAACAAGCCAATAACTTTTTTTTTTCACCCTACAAACTTACCAAAGTGACCCATTTAACTCGAATATTTTACCAGAAATCTAAATCTGGTCTCCGTTTTGCGAAATTCCTGTAACTTTTATTTTAAATTGAAAGATCATCTTTAAAAAAACCGACGCTTTGACACTGGACACCCAACTTACCGAGGATTCGGTGACCAAGCCAATAACTTTTTTTTCACCCTAGAAACTTACCAAAGTGACCCATTTAACTCGAAATTTTACCAGAAATCTAAATCTGGTCTCCGTTTTGCGAAATTCCTGTAAGTTTTATTTTAAATTGAAAGATCATCTTTAAAAAACCGACGCTTTGACACTGGACACCCAACTTACCGAGGATTCGGTGACCAAGCCAATAACTTTTTTTTTCACCCTACAAACTTACCAAAGTGACCCATTTAACTCGAAATTTTACCAGAAATCTAAATCTGGTCTCCGTTTTGCGAAATTCCTGTAACTTTTATTTTAAATTGAAAGATCATCTTTAAAAAAACTGACGCTTTGACACTGGACACCCAACTTACCGAGGATTCGGTGACCAAGCCAATAACTTTTTTTTCACCCTACAAACTTACCAAAGTGACCCATTTAACTCGAAATTTTACCAGAAATCTAAATCTGGTCTCCGTTTTGCGAAATTCCTGTAACTTTTATTTTAAATTGAAAGATCATCTTTAAAAAAACCGACGCTTTGACACTGGACACCCAACTTACCGAGGATTCGGTGACCAAGCCAATAACTTTTTTTTCACCCTACAAACTTACCAAAGTGACCCATTTAACTCGAAATTTTACCAGAAATCTAAATCTGGTCTCCGTTTTGCGAAATTCCTGTAACTTTTATTTTAAATTGAAAGATCATCTTTAAAAAAACCGACGCTTTGACACTGGACACCCTACTTACCGAGGATTCGGTGACCAAGCCAATAACTTTTTTTTCACCCTAGAAAATTACCAAAGTGACCCATTTAACTCGAAATTTTCCAGAAATCTAAATCTGGTCTCGGTTTTGCGAAATTCCTGTAACTTTTATTTTAAATTGAAAGATCATCTTTAAAAAAACCGACGCTTTGACGCTGGACACCCAACTTACCGACGATTCGGTGACCAAGCCAATAACTTTTTTTTTCACCATAGAAACTTACCAAAGTGACCCATTTAACTCGAAATTTTACCAGAAATCTAAATCTGGTCTCCGTTTTGCGAAATTCCTGTAAGTTTTATTTTAAATTGAAAGATCATCTTTAAAAAAACCGACGCTTTGACACTGGACACCCAACTTACCGAGGATTCAGTGAACAAGCCAATAACTTTTTTTTTTCACCCTACAAACTTACCAAAGCGACCCATTTAACTCGAATATTTTACCAGAAATCTAAATCTGGTCTCCGTTTTGCGAAATTCCTGTAAGTTTTATTTTAAATTGAAAGATCATCTTTAAAAAACCGACGCTTTGACACTGGACACCCAACTTACCGAGGATTCGGTGACCAAGCCAATAACTTTTTTTTTTTTTACCCTACAAACTTACCAAAGTGACCAATTTAACTCGAAATTTTACCAGAAATCTAAATCTGGTCTCCGTTTTGCGAAATTCCTGTAACTTTTATTTTAAATTGAAAGATCATCTTAAAAAAAACCAACGCTTTGACGCTGGACACCCTAACTTACCGTCGATTCGGTGACCAAGCCAATAACTTTTTTTTTCACCCTAGAAAATTACCAAAGTGACCCATTTAACTCGAAAATTTTACCAGAAATCTAAATCTGGTCTCCGTTTTGCGAAATTCCTGTAACTTTTTTTTAAATTGAAAGATCATCTTTAAAAAAAACCGACGCTTTGACACTGGACACCCAACTTACCGAGGATTCAGTGACCAAGCCAATAACTTTTTTTTTTCACCCTAGAAAATTACCAAAGTGACCCATTTAACTCGAAATTTTACCAGAAATCTAAATCTGGTCTCCGTTTTGCGAAATTCCTGTAACTTTTATTTTAAATTGAAAGATCATCTTTAAAAAACCGACGCTTTGACACTGGACACCCAACTTACCGACGATTCGGTGACCAAGCCAATAACTTTTTTTTTTCACCATACAAACTTACCAAAGTGACCCATTTAACTCGAAATTTTACCAGAAATCTAAATCTGGTTTCCGTTTTGCGAATTTCCTGTAAGTTTTATTTTAAATTGAAAGATCATCTTTAAAAAAACCGACGCTTTGACACTGGACACCCAACTTACCGAGGATTCGGTGACCAAGCCAATAACTTTTTTTTCACCCTAGAAACTTACCAAAGTGACCCATTTAACTCGAAATTTTACCAGAAATCTAAATCTGGTCTCCGTTTTGCGAAATTCCTGTAACTTTTATTTTAAATTGAAAGATCATCTTTAAAAAACCGACGCTTTGACACTGGACACCCAACTTACCGAGGATTCGGTGACCAAGCCAATAACTTTTTTTTTTTTTTTTCCTACAAACTTACCAAAGTGACCCATTTAACTCGAAATTTTACCAGAAATCTAAATCTGGTCTCCGTTTTGCGAAATTCCTGTAACGGTTTATTTTAAATTGAAAGATCATCTTTAAAAAAAAACCGACGCTTTGACACTGGACACCCAACTTACCGAGGATTCGGTGACCAAGCCAATAACTTTTTTTCACCCTAGAAACTTACCAAAGTGACCCATTTAACTCGAAATTTTACCAGAAATCTAAATCTGGTCTCCGTTTTGCGAAATTCCTGTAAGTTTTATTTTAAATTGAAAGATCATCTTTAAAAAACCGACGCTTTGACACTGGACACCCAACTTACCGAGATTCGGTGACCAAGCCAATAACTTTTTTTTTCACCCTACAAACTTACCAAAGTGACCCATTTAACTCGAAATTTTACCAGAAATCTAAATCTGGTCTCCGTTTTGCGAAATTCCTGTAACTTTTATTTTAAATTGAAAGATCATCTTTAAAAAAACCAACGCTTTGACGCTGGACACCCTAACTTACCGAGGATTCGGTGACCAAGCCAATAACTTTTTTTTTCACCCTACAAACTTACCAAAGTGACCCATTTAACTCGAAATTTTACCAGAAATCTAAATCTGGTCTCCGTTTTGCGAAATTCCTGTAACTTTTATTTTAAATTGAAAGATCATCTTTAAAAAAACCGACGCTTTGACCCTGGACACCCAACTTACCGAGGATTCGGTGACCAAGCCAATAACTTTTTTTTTTTCACCCTACAAACTTACCAAAGTGACCCATTTAACTCGAAATTTTACCAGAAATCTAAATCTGGTCTCCGTTTTGCGAAATTCCTGTAACTTTTTATTTTAAATTGAAAGATCATCTTTAAAAAAACCGACGCTTTGACGCTGGACACCCAACTTACCGACGATTCGGTGACCAAGCCAATAACTTTTTTTTTCACCCTAGAAACTTACCAAAGTGACCCATTTAACTCGAAATTTTTCCAGAAATCTAAATCTGGTCTCCGTTTTGCGAAATTCCTGTAAGTTTTATTTTAAATTGAAAGATCATCTTTAAAAAAACCGACGCTTTGACACTGGACACCCAACTTACCGAGGATTCGGTGACCAAGCCAATAACTTTTTTTTTTCACCCTACAAACTTACCAAAGGGACCCATTTAACTCGAAATTTTACCAGAAATCTAAATCTGGTCTCCGTTTTGCGAAATTCCTGTAACTTTTTTTTAAATTGAAAGATCATCTTTAAAAAAAACCGACGCTTTGACGCTGGACACCCAACTTACCGAGGATTCGGTGACCAAGCCAATAACTTTTTTCACCCTAGAAACTTACCAAAGTGACCCATTTAACTCGAAATTTTACCAGAAATCTAAATCTGGTCTCCGTTTTGCGAAATTCCTGTAAGTTTTATTTTAAATTGAAAGATCATCTTTAAAAAACCGACGCTTTGACACTGGACACCCAACTTACCGAGGATTCGGTGACAAGCCAATAACTTTTTTTTTTTCCCTACAAACTTACCAAAGCGACCCATTTAACTCGAAATTTTACCAGAAATCTAAATCTGGTCTCCGTTTTGCGAAATTCCTGTAACTTTTATTTTAAATTGAAAGATCATCTTAAAAAAACCAACGCTTTGACGCTGGACACCCAACTTACCGTCGATTCGGTGACCAAGCCAATAACTTTTTTTTTTTCACCCTAGAAACTTACCAAAGTGACCCATTTAACTCGAAATTTTACCAGAAATCTAAATCTGGTCTCCGTTTTGCGAAATTCCTGTAAGTTTTATTTTAAATTGAAAGATCATCTTTAAAAAAACCGACGCTTTGACACTGGACACCCAACTTACCGAGGATTCGGTGACCAAGCCAATAACTTTTTTTTTTTCACCCTACAAACTTACCAAAGCGACCCATTTAACTCGAAATTTTACCAGAAATCTAAATCTGGTCTCCGTTTTGCGAAATTCCTGTAACTTTTATTTTAAATTGAAAGATCATCTTTAAAAAAAAACCGACGCTTTGACACTGGACACCCAACTTACCGAGGATTCGGTGACCAAGCCAATAACTTTTTTTCACCCTAGAAACTTACCAAAGTGACCCATTTAACTCGAAATTTTACCAGAAATCTAAATCTGGTCTCCGTTTTGCGAAATTCCTGTAAGTTTTATTTTAAATTGAAAGATCATCTTTAAAAACCGACGCTTTGACACTGGACACCCAACTTACCGAGGATTCGGTGACCAAGCCAATAACTTTTTTTTTTCCACCATAGAAACTTACCAAAGTGACCCATTTAACTCGAAAATTTTACCAGAAATCTAAATCTGGTCTCCGTTTTGCGAAATTCCTGTAACCTTTATTTTAAATTGAAAGATCATCTTTAAAAAAACCGACGCTTTGACACTGGACACCCAACTTACCGAGGATTCGGTGACCAAGCCAATAACTTTTTTTTTTCACCCTACAAAATTACCAAAGTGACCCATTTAACTCGAAATTTTACCAGAAATCTAAATCTGGTCTCCGTTTTGCGAAATTCCTGTAACGGTTATTTTAAATTGAAAGATCATCTTTAAAAAAACCGACGCTTTGACACTGGACACCCAACTTACCGTCGATTCGGTGACCAAGCCAATAACTTTTTTTTTCACCCTAGAAAATTACCAAAGTGACCCATTTAACTCGAAATTTTACCAGAAATCTAAATCTGGTCTCGGTTTTGCGAAATTCCTGTAACTTTTATTTTAAATTGAAAGATCATCTTTAAAAAAACCGACGCTTTGACACTGGACACCCAACTTACCGACGATTCGGTGACCAAGCCAATAACTTTTTTTTTTTCACCTACAAACTTACCAAAGTGACCCATTTAACTCGAAATTTTACCAGAAATCTAAATCTGGTCTCCGTTTTGCGAAATTCCTGTAACTTTTATTTTAAATTGAAAGATCATCTTTAAAAAAACCGACGCTTTGACACTGGACACCCTACTTACCGAGGATTCGGTGAACAAGCCAATAACTTTTTTTTTTTTTTTCACCCTACAAACTTACCAAAGCGACCCATTTAACTCGAAATTTTACCAGAAATCTAAATCTGGTCTCCGTTTTGCGAAATTCCTGTAACTTTTATTTTAAATTGAAAGATCATCTTTAAAAAAACCGACGCTTTGACACTGGACACCCAACTTACCGAGGATTCGGTGACCAAGCCAATAACTTTTTTCACCCTAGAAACTTACCAAAGTGACCCATTTAACTCGAAATTTTACCAGAAATCTAAATCTGGTCTCCGTTTTGCGAAATTCCTGTAACTTTTTTTTAAATTGAAAGATCATCTTTAAAAAAACCGACGCTTTGACACTGGACACCCAACTTACCGAGGATTCGGTGACCAAGCCAATAACTTTTTTTTCACCCTAGAAACTTACCAAAGTGACCCATTTAACTCGAAATTTTACCAGAAATCTAAATCTGGTCTCCGTTTTGCGAAATTCCTGTAACGTTTTTTTTAAATTGAAAGATCATCTTTAAAAAAACCGACGCTTTGACACTGGACACCCAACTTACCGAGGATTCGGTGACCAAGCCAATAACTTTTTTTTTCACCCTAGAAACTTACCAAAGTGACCCATTTAACTCGAAATTTTACCAGAAATCTAAATCTGGTCTCCGTTTTGCGAAATTCCTGTAACGGTATTTTAAATTGAAATATCATCTTTAAAAAAACCGACGCTTTGACACTGGACACCCAACTTACCGACGATTCGGTGACCAAGCCAATAACTTTTTTTTTCACCCTAGAAAATTACCAAAGTGACCCATTTAACTCGAAATTTTACCAGAAATCTAAATCTGGTCTCCGTTTTGCGAAATTCCTGTAACGTTTTATTTTAAATTGAAAGATCATCTTTAAAAAAACCGACGCTTTGACACTGGACACCCAACTTACCGAGGATTCGGTGACCAAGCCAATAACTTTTTTTTTTTTCCCTAGAAACTTACCAAAGTGACCCATTTAACTCGAAATTTTACCAGAAATCTAAATCTGGTCTCGTTTTGCGAAATTCCTGTAACTTTTATTTTAAATTGAAAGATCATCTTTAAAAAAACCGACGCTTTGACGCTGGACACCCAACTTACCGAGGATTCGGTGACCAAGCCAATAACTTTTTTTCACCCTAGAAACTTACCAAAGTGACCCATTTAACTCGAAAATTTTACCAGAAATCTAAATCTGGTCTCCGTTTTGCGAAATTCCTGTAACTTTTTTTTAAATTGAAAGATCATCTTTAAAAAAAACGCTTTGACACTGGACACCCAACTTACCGAGGATTCGGTGACCAAGCCAATAACTTTTTTTTTTCACCCTAGAAACTTACCAAAGTGACCCATTTAACTCGAAATTTTACCAGAAATCTAAATCTGGTCTCCGTTTTGCGAAATTCCTGTAAGTTTTATTTTAAATTGAAAGATCATCTTTAAAAAAACCGACGCTTTGACACTGGACACCCAACTTACCGAGGATTCGGTGACCAAGCCAATAACTTTTTTTTTCACCCTACAAAACTTACCAAAGCGACCCATTTAACTCGAAATTTTACCAGAAATCTAAATCTGGTCTCCGTTTTGCGAAATTCCTGTAACTTTTATTTTAAATTGAAAGATCATCTTTAAAAAACCAACGCTTTGACGCTGGACACCCAACTTACCGACGATTCGGTGACCAAGCCAATAACTTTTTTTTCACCCTAGAAACTTACCAAAGTGACCCATTTAACTCGAAATTTTACCAGAAATCTAAATCTGGTCTCCGTTTTGCGAAATTCCTGTAAGTTTTATTTTTAAATTGAAAGATCATCTTTAAAAAAACCGACGCTTTGACACTGGACACCCAACTTACCGAGGATTCGGTGACCAAGCCAATAACTTTTTTTTTCACCCTAGAAACTTACCAAAGTGACCCATTTAACTCGAAATTTTACCAGAAATCTAAATCTGGTCTCGTTTTGCGAAATTCCTGTAACTTTTATTTTAAATTGAAAGATCATCTTTAAAAAACCGACGCTTTGACACTGGACACCCAACTTACCGAGGATTCGGTGACCAAGCCAATAACTTTTTTTTTCACCCTACAAACTTACCAAAGCGACCCATTTAACTCGAAATTTTACCAGAAATCTAAATCTGGTCTCCGTTTTGCGAAATTCCTGTAACTTTTTTTTTAAATTGAAAGATCATCTTTAAAAAACCGACGCTTTGACACTGGACACCCAACTTACCGAGGATTCGGTGACCAAGCCAATAACTTTTTTTTTTCACCCTAGAAACTTACCAAAGTGACCCATTTAACTCGAAATTTTACCAGAAATCTAAATCTGGTCTCCGTTTTGCGAAATTCCTGTAACTTTTATTTTAAATTGAAAGATCATCTTTAAAAAACCGACGCTTTGACACTGGACACCCAACTTACCGAGATTCGGTGACCAAGCCAATAACTTTTTTTTTTTTCACCCTACAAACTTACCAAAGTGACCCATTTAACTCGAAATTTTACCAGAAATCTAAATCTGGTCTCCGTTTTGCGAAATTCCTGTAAGTTTTATTTTAAATTGAAAGATCATCTTTAAAAAAACCGACGCTTTGACACTGGACACCCTACTTACCGAGGATTCGGTGACCAAGCCAATAACTTTTTTTTTCACCCTAGAAAATTACCAAAGTGACCCATTTAACTCGAAATTTTACCAGAAATCTAAATCTGGTCTCCGTTTTGCGAAATTCCTGTAACTTTTATTTTAAATTGAAAGATCATCTTTAAAAAAACCGACGCTTTGACACTGGACACCCAACTTACCGAGGATTCGGTGACCAAGCCAATAACTTTTTTTTCACCCTAGAAACTTACCAAAGTGACCCATTTAACTCGAAATTTTACCAGAAATCTAAATCTGGTCTCCGTTTTGCGAAATTCCTGTAACTTTTATTTTAAATTGAAAGATCATCTTTAAAAAAACCGACGCTTTGACACTGGACACCCTAACTTACCGAGGATTCGGTGACCAAGCCAATAACTTTTTTTTCACCCTAGAAACTTACCAAAGTGACCCATTTAACTCGAAATTTTACCAGAAATCTAAATCTGGTCTCCGTTTTGCGAAATTCCTGTAACTTTTATTTTAAATTGAAAGATCATCTTTAAAAAAACCGACGCTTTGACACTGGACACCCAACTTACCGACGATTCGGTGACCAAGCCAATAACTTTTTTTTTTTCACCCTAGAAACTTACCAAAGTGACCCATTTAACTCGAAATTTTTACCAGAAATCTAAATCTGGTCTCGGTTTTGCGAAATTCCTGTAACTTTTATTTTAAATTGAAAGATCATCTTTAAAAAAACCGACGCTTTGACGCTGGACACCCAACTTACCGACGATTCGGTGACCAAGCCAATAACTTTTTTTTTCACCCTAGAAACTTACCAAAGTGACCCATTTAACTCGAAATTTTACCAGAAATCTAAATCTGGTCTCCGTTTTGCGAAATTCCTGTAAGTTTTATTTTAAATTGAAAGATCATCTTTAAAAAAACCGACGCTTTGACACTGGACACCCAACTTACCGAGGATTCAGTGAACAAGCCAATAACTTTTTTTTTTTCACCCTACAAACTTACCAAAGTGACCCATTTAACTCGAAATTTTACCAGAAATCTAAATCTGGTCTCCGTTTTGCGAAATTCCTGTAACTTTTAATTTAAATTGAAAGATCATCTTTAAAAAAACCGACGCTTTGACACTGGACACCCAACTTACCGAGGATTCGGTGACCAAGCCAATAACTTTTTTTCACCCTAGAAACTTACCAAAGTGACCCATTTAACTCGAAATTTTACCAGAAATCTAAATCTGGTCTCGTTTTGCGAAATTCCTGTAAGTTTTATTTTAAATTGAAAGATCATCTTTAAAAAACCAACGCTTTGACACTGGACACCCAACTTACCGAGGATTCGGTGACCAAGCCAATAACTTTTTTTTTCACCCTACAAACTTACCAAAGTGACCCATTTAACTCGAAATTTTACCAGAAATCTAAATCTGGTCTCCGTTTTGCGAAATTCCTGTAAGTTTTATTTTAAATTGAAAGATCATCTTTAAAAAAACCGACGCTTTGACACTGGACACCCAACTTACCGAGGATTCGGTGACCAAGCCAATAACTTTTTTTCACCCTACAAACTTACCAAAGTGACCCATTTAACTCGAAATTTTACCAGAAATCTAAATCTGGTCTCCGTTTTGCGAAATTCCTGTAACTTTTATTTTAAATTGAAAGATCATCTTAAAAAAACCAACGCTTTGACGCTGGACACCCAACTTACCGTCGATTCGGTGACCAAGCCAATAACTTTTTTTTTCACCCTAGAAAATTACCAAAGTGACCCATTTAACTCGAAATTTTACCAGAAATCTAAATCTGGTCTCCGTTTTGCGAAATTCCTGTAACTTTTTTTTTAAATTGAAAGATCATCTTTAAAAAAACCGACGCTTTGACACTGGACACCCAACTTACCGAGGATTCGGTGACCAAGCCAATAACTTTTTTTTTTTCACCCTAGAAAATTACCAAAGTGACACATTTAACTCGAAATTTTACCAGAAATCTAAATCTGGTCTCCGTTTTACGAAATTCCTGTAACTTTTTTTTAAATTGAAAGATCATCTTAAAAAAACCAACGCTTTGACGCTGGACACCCAACTTACCGTCGATTCGGTGACCAAGCCAATAACTTTTTTTTTTTTTTTTTCACCCTAGAAACTTACCAAAGTGACCCATTTAACTCGAAATTTTACCAGAAATCTAAATCTGGTCTCCGTTTTGCGAAATTCCTGTAAGTTTTATTTTAAATTGAAAGATCATCTTTAAAAAAACCGACGCTTTGACACTGGACACCCAACTTACCGAGGATTCGGTGAACAAGCCAATAACTTTTTTTTTTTTCACCCTACAAACTTACCAAAGTGACCCATTTAACTCGAAATTTTACCAGAAATCTAAATCTGGTCTCCGTTTTGCGAAATTCCTGTAACTTTTATTTTAAATTGAAAGATCATCTTTAAAAAAACCGACGCTTTGACACTGGACACCCAACTTACCGAGGATTCGGTGACCAAGCCAATAACTTTTTTTTTCACCCTACAAACTTACCAAAGTGACCCATTTAACTCGAAATTTTACCAGAAATCTAAATCTGGTCTGCGTTTTGCGAAATTCCTGTAACGGTTTTTTAAATTGAAAGATCATCTTTAAAAAAACCAACGCTTTGACGCTGGACACCCTACTTACCGACGATTCGGTGACCAAGCCAATAACTTTTTTCACCCTAGAAAATTACCAAAGTGACCCATTTAACTCGAAATTTTACCAGAAATCTAAATCTGGTCTCCGTTTTGCGAAATTCCTGTAAGTTTTATTTTAAATTGAAAGATCATCTTTAAAAAAACCGACGCTTTGACACTGGACACCCAACTTACCGAGGATTCGGTGACCAAGCCAATAACTTTTTTTTTCACCCTAGAAACTTACCAAAGTGACCCATTTAACTCGAAATTTTACCAGAAATCTAAATCTGGTCTCCGTTTTGCGAAATTCCTGTAACTTTTATTTTAAATTGAAAGATCATCTTAAAAAAACCAACGCTTTGACACTGGACACCCTACTTACCGAGGATTCGGTGACCAAGCCAATATCTTTTTTTTCACCCTAGAAAATTACCAAAGTGACCCATTTAACTCGAAATTTTACCAGAAATCTAAATCTGGTCTCCGTTTTGCGAAATTCCTGTAAGTTTTATTTTAAATTGAAAGATCATCTTTAAAAAAACCGACGCTTTGACACTGGACACCCAACTTACCGACGATTCGGTGACCAAGCCAATAACTTTTTTTTTCACCCTAGAAACTTACCAAAGTGACCCATTTAACTCGAAATTTTACCAGAAATCTAAATCTGGTCTCCGTTTTGCGAAATTCCTGTAACTTTTATTTTAAATTGAAAGATCATCTTTAAAAAAACCAACGCTTTGACACTGGACACCCAACTCACCGACGATTCGGTGACCAAGCCAATAACTTTTTTTTTTTTTCACCCTAGAAACTTACCAAAGTGACCCATTTAACTCGAAATTTTACCAGAAATCTAAATCTGGTCTCCGTTTTGCGAAATTCCTGTAACTTTTATTTTAAATTGAAAGATCATCTTTAAAAAAACCGACGCTTTGACACTGGACACCCAACTTACCGAGGATTCGGTGACCAAGCCAATAACTTTTTTTTTCCACCCTAGAAACTTACCAAAGCGACCCATTTAACTCGAAATTTTACCAGAAATCTAAATCTGGTCTCCGTTTTGCGAAATTCCTGTAAGTTTTATTTTAAATTGAAAGATCATCTTTAAAAAACCAACGCTTTGACACTGGACACCCAACTTACCGTCGATTCGGTGACCAAGCCAATAACTTTTTTTTTCACCCTACAAACTTACCAAAGTGACCCATTTAACTCGAAATTTTACCAGAAATCTAAATCTGGTCTCCGTTTTGCGAAATTCCTGTAAGTTTTATTTTAAATTGAAAGATCATCTTTAAAAAAACCAACGCTTTGACGCTGGACACCCAACTTACCGAGATTCGGTGACCAAGCCAATAACTTTTTTTTTCACCCTAGAAACTTACCAAAGTGACCCATTTAACTCGAAATTTTACCAGAAATCTAAATCTGGTCTCCGTTTTGCGAAATTCCTGTAACTTTTATTTTAAATTGAAAGATCATCTTTAAAAAAACCAACGCTTTGACACTGGACACCCAACTTACCGACGATTCGGTGACCAAGCCAACAACTTTTTTTTTTCACCCTAGAAACTTACCAAAGTGACCCATTTAACTCGAAATTTTACCAGAAATCTAAATCTGGTCTCCGTTTTGCGAAATTCCTGTAACTTTTATTTTAAATTGAAAGATCATCTTTAAAAAAAACCGACGCTTTGACACTGGACACCCAACTTACCGACGATTCGGTGACCAAGCCAATAACTTTTTTTTTGCTTCACCCTACAAACTTACCAAAGTGACCCATTTAACTCGAAATTTTACCAGAAATCTAAATCTGGTCTCCGTTTTGCGAAATTCCTGTAACTTTTATTTTAAATTGAAAGATCATCTTAAAAAAACCGACGCTTTGACGCTGGACACCCTACTTACCGTCGATTCGGTGACCAAGCCAATAACTTTTTTTTTTTCACCCTACAAAATTACCAAAGTGACCCATTTAACTCGAAATTTTACCAGAAATCTAAATCTGGTCTCCGTTTTGCGAAATTCCTGTAACTTTTTTTTTAAATTGAAAGATCATCTTTAAAAAAACCGACGCTTTGACACTGGACACCCAACTTACCGACGATTCGGTGACCAAGCCAATAACTTTTTTTTTTTTTCACCCTAGAAACTTACCAAAGTGACCCATTTAACTCGAAATTTTACCAGAAATCTAAATCTGGTCTCCGTTTTGCGAAATTCCTGTAACTTTTATTTTAAATTGAAAGATCATCTTTAAAAAAACCGACGCTTTGACACTGGACACCCAACTTACCGACGATTCGGTGACCAAGCCAATAACTTTTTTTTTTCACCCTACAAACTTACCAAAGCGACCCATTTAACTCGAAATTTTACCAGAAATCTAAATCTGGTCTCCGTTTTGCGAAATTCCTGTAACGTTTTATTTTAAATTGAAAGATCATCTTTAAAAAACCAACGCTTTGACACTGGACACCCAACTTACCGTCGATTCGGTGACCAAGCCAATAACTTTTTTTTTTTTCACCCTAGAAACTTACCAAAGTGACCCATTTAACTCGAAATTTTACCAGAAATCTAAATCTGGTCTCCGTTTTGCGAAATTCCTGTAACTTTTTTTTTAAATTGAAAGATCATCTTTAAAAAAACCGACGCTTTGACGCTGGACACCCAACTTACCGACGATTCGGTGACCAAGCCAATAACTTTTTTTTTTCACCCTAGAAACTTACCAAAGTGACCCATTTAACTCGAAATTTTACCAGAAATCTAAATCTGGTCTCCGTTTTGCGAAATTCCTGTAACTTTTATTTTAAATTGAAAGATCATCTTTAAAAAAAACCGACGCTTTGACACTGGACACCCAACTTACCGACGATTCGGTGACCAAGCCAATAACTTTTTTTTTTTCACCCTAGAAACTTACCAAAGTGACCCATTTAACTCGAAATTTTACCAGAAATCTAAATCTGGTCTCCGTTTTGCGAAATTCCTCTAACTTTTATTTTAAATTGAAAGATCATCTTTAAAAAAACCGACGCTTTGACACTGGACACCCAACTTACCGAGGATTCGGTGACCAAGCCAATAACTTTTTTTTTTCCCCCTAGAAACTTACCAAAGTGACCCATTTAACTCGAAATTTTACCAGAAATCTAAATCTGGTCTCCGTTTTGCGAAATTCCTGTAACTTTTATTTTTAAATTGAAAGATCATCTTTAAAAAAACCAACGCTTTGACGCTGGACACCCAACTTACCGACGATTCGGTGACCAAGCCAATAACTTTTTTTTTCACCCTAGAAACTTACCAAAGTGACCCATTTAACTCGAAATTTTACCAGAAATCTAAATCTGGTCTCCGTTTTGCGAAATTCCTGTAACTTTTATTTTAAATTGAAAGATCATCTTTAAAAAAACCGACGCTTTGACGCTGGACACCCAACTTACCGACGATTCGATGACCACGCCAATAACTTTTTTTTCACCCTAGAAACTTACCAAAGTGACCCATTTAACTCGAAATTTTACCAGAAATCTAAATCTGGTCTCCGTTTTGCGAAATTCCTGTAACTTTTATTTTAAATTGAAAGATCATCTTTAAAAAACCGACGCTTTGACCCTGGACACCCAACTTACCGAGGATTCGGTGACCAAGCCAATAACTTTTTTTTTCACCCTACAAACTTACCAAAGTGACCCATTTAACTCGAAATTTTACCAGAAATCTAAATCTGGTCTCGGTTTTGTGAAATTCCTGTAACTTTTTTTTTAAATTGAAAGATCATCTTTAAAAAAACCGACGCTTTGACACTGGACACCCAACTTACCGAGGATTCGGTGACCAAGCCAATAACTTTTTTTTTTTTTCACCCTAGAAAATTACCAAAGTGACCCATTTAACTCGAAATTTTACCAGAAATCTAAATCTGGTCTCCGTTTTGCGAAATTCCTGTAACTTTTTTATTAAATTGAAAGATCATCTTTAAAAAAACCGACGCTTTGACACTGGACACCCAACTTACCGAGGATTCGGTGACCAAGCCAATAACTTTTTTTTTTTCACCCTAGAAACTTACCAAAGTGACCCATTTAACTCGAAAATTTTACCAGAAATCTAAATCTGGTCTCCGTTTTGCGAAATTCCTGTAACTTTTATTTTAAATTGAAAGATCATCTTTAAAAAAACCGACGCTTTGACACTGGACACCCAACTTACCGACGATTCGGTGACCAAGCCAATAACTTTTTTTTTCACCATAGAAACTTACCAAAGTGACCCATTTAACTCGAAATTTTACCAGAAATCTAAATCTGGTCTGCGTTTTGCGAAATTCCTGTAACGGTTTTTTTTAAATTGAAAGATCATCTTAAAAAAACCAACGCTTTGACGCTGGACACCCAACTTACCGACGATTCGGTGACCAAGCCAATAACTTTTTTTCACCCTAGAAAATTACCAAAGTGACCCATTTAACTCGAAATTTTACCAGAAATCTAAATCTGGTCTCCGTTTTGCGAAATTCCTTTAAGTTTTATTTTAAATTGAAAGATCATCTTTAAAAAACCGACGCTTTGACACTGGACACCCAACTTACCGAGGATTCAGTGAACAAGCCAATAACTTTTTTTTTTCACCCTACAAACTTACCAAAGCGACCCATTTAACTCGAAATTTTACCAGAAATCTAAATCTGGTCTCCGTTTTGCGAAATTCCTGTAACTTTTTTTTAAATTGAAAGATCATCTTTAAAAAACCAACGCTTTGACGCTGGACACCCAACTTACCGTCGATTCGGTGACCAAGCCAATAACTTTTTTTTCACCCTAGAAAATTACCAAAGTGACCCATTTAACTCGAAATTTTACCAGAAATCTAAATCTGGTCTCCGTTTTGCGAAATTCCTGTAAGTTTTATTTTAAATTGAAAGATCATCTTTAAAAAACCGACGCTTTGACACTGGACACCCAACTTACCGACGATTCGGTGACCAAGCCAATAACTTTTTTTTTTTTTACCCTAGAAACTTACCAAAGTGACCCATTTAACTCGAAATTTTACCAGAAATCTAAATCTGGTCTCCGTTTTGCGAAATTCCTGTAACTTTTATTTTAAATTGAAAGATCATCTTTAAAAAAACAACGCTTTGACACTGGACACCCAACTTACCGACGATTCGGTGACCAAGCCAATAACTTTTTTTTTTTCACACCATAGAAACTTACCAAAGTGACCCATTTAACTCGAAATTTTACCAGAAATCTAAATCTGGTCTCCGTTTTGCGAAATTCCTGTAACTTTTATTTTAAATTGAAAGATCATCTTTAAAAAACCGACGCTTTGACGCTGGACACCCAACTTACCGACGATTCGGTGACCAAGCCAATAACTTTTTTTTCACCCTAGAAACTTACCAAAGTGACCCATTTAACTCGAAATTTTACCAGAAATCTAAATCTGGTCTCCGTTTTGCGAAATTCCTGTAACTTTTATTTTAAATTGAAAGATCATCTTTAAAAAAACCGACGCTTTGACACTGGACACCCAACTTACCGACGATTCGGTGACCAAGCCAATAACTTTTTTTTTTGTCACCCTACAAACTTACCAAAGTGACCCATTTAACTCGAAATTTTACCAGAAATCTAAATCTGGTCTCCGTTTTGCGAAATTCCTGTAACTTTTATTTTAAATTGAAAGATCATCTTTAAAAAAACCGACGCTTTGACACTGGACACCCAACTTACCGACGATTCGGTGACCAAGCCAATAACTTTTTTTTTTTCACCCTAGAAACTTACCAAAGTGACCCATTTAACTCGAAATTTTACCAGAAATCTAAATCTGGTCTCCGTTTTGCGAAATTCCTGTAACTTTTATTTTAAATTGAAAGATCATCTTTAAAAAACCGACGCTTTGACACTGGACACCCAACTTACCGAGGATTCGGTGACCAAGCCAATAACTTTTTTTTTTTCACCCTAGAAACTTACCAAAGTGACCCATTTAACTCGAAATTTTACCAGAAATCTAAATCTGGTCTCCGTTTTGCGAAATTCCTGTAACTTTTATTTTAAATTGAAAGATCATCTTTAAAAAAACCGACGCTTTGACACTGGACACCCAACTTACCGAGGATTCGGTGACCAAGCCAATAACTTTTTTCACCCTACAAACTTACCAAAGTGACCCATTTAACTCGAAATTTTACCAGAAATCTAAATCTGGTCTCCGTTTTGCGAAATTCCTGTAACTTTTATTTTAAATTGAAAGATCATCTTTAAAAAAACCAACGCTTTGACACTGGACACCCAACTTACCGACGATTCGGTGACCAAGCCAATAACTTTTTTTTTTTCACCCTAGAAACTTACCAAAGTGACCCATTTAACTCGAAATTTTACCAGAAATCTAAATCTGGTCTCCGTTTTGCGAAATTCCTGTAACGGTTTTTTTAAATTGAAAGATCATCTTAAAAAAAACCAACGCTTTGACACTGGACACCCAACTTACCGTCGATTCGGTGACCAAGCCAATAACTTTTTTTTTTCCCCTAGAAAATTACCAAAGTGACCCATTTAACTCGAAATTTTACCAGAAATCTAAATCTGGTCTCCGTTTTGCGAAATTCCTGTAAGTTTTATTTTAAATTGAAAGATCATCTTTAAAAAACCGACGCTTTGACACTGGACACCCAACTTACCGAGGATTCGGTGACCAAGCCAATAACTTTTTTTTTCACCCTACAAACTTACCAAAGTGACCCATTTAACTCGAAATTTTACCAGAAATCTAAATCTGGTCTCCGTTTTGCGAAATTCCTGTAACTTTTATTTTAAATTGAAAGATCATCTTTAAAAAAACCGACGCTTTGACGCTGGACACCCTAACTTACCGTCGATTCGGTGACCAAGCCAATAACTTTTTTTTTTCACCCTAGAAAATTACCAAAGTGACCCATTTAACTCGAAATTTTACCAGAAATCTAAATCTGGTCTCCGTTTTGCGAAATTCCTGTAAGTTTTATTTTAAATTGAAAGATCATCTTTAAAAAAACCGACGCTTTGACACTGGACACCCAACTTACCGACGATTCGGTGACCAAGCCAATAACTTTTTTTTTCACCCTACAAACTTACCAAAGTGACCCATTTAACTCGAAATTTTACCAGAAATCTAAATCTGGTCTCCGTTTTGCGAAATTCCTGTAACTTTTATTTTAAATTGAAAGATCATCTTTAAAAAAACCAACGCTTTGACGCTGGACACCCAACTTACCGACGATTCGGTGACCAAGCCAATAACTTTTTTTTTTCACCCTAGAAAATTACCAAAGTGCCCCATTTAACTCGAAATTTTACCAGAAATCTAAATCTGGTCTCGTTTTGCGAAATTCCTGTAACTTTTTTTTAAATTGAAAGATCATCTTTAAAAAAACCGACGCTTTGACGCTGGACACCCAACTTACCGACGATTCGGTGACCAAGCCAATAACTTTTTTTTTCACCATAGAAACTTACCAAAGTGACCCATTTAACTCGAAATTTTACCAGAAATCTAAATCTGGTCTCCGTTTTGCGAAATTCCTGTAACTTTTATTTTAAATTGAAAGATCATCTTTAAAAAAACCGACGCTTTGACACTGGACACCCAACTTACCGACGATTCGGTGACCAAGCCAATAACTTTTTTTTTCACCCTACAAACTTACCAAAGCGACCCATTTAACTCGAAATTTTACCAGAAATCTAAATCTGGTCTCCGTTTTGCGAAATTCCTGTAACTTTTTTTTAAATTGAAAGATCATCTTAAAAAACCAACGCTTTGACGCTGGACACCCTAACTTACCGTCGATTCGGTGACCAAGCCAATAACTTTTTTTTTCACCCTAGAAAATTACCAAAGTGACCCATTTAACTCGAAATTTTACCAGAAATCTAAATCTGGTCTCCGTTTTGCGAAATTCCTGTAACTTTTATTTTAAATTGAAAGATCATCTTAAAAAAACCAACGCTTTGAGGCTGGACACCTAACTTACCGTCGATTCGGTGACCAAGCCAATAACTTTTTTTTGTCCACCATAGAAACTTAACAAAATGACCCATATAACTCGAAATTTTACCAGAAATCTAAATCTGGTCTCCGTTTTGCGAAATTCCTCTAACTTTTATTTTAAATTGAAAGATCATCTTTAAAAAAACCGACGCTTTGACACTGGACACCCAACTTACCGAGGATTCAGTGAACAAGCCAATAATTTTTTTTTTTTCACCCTACAAACTTACCAAATCGACCCATTTAACTCGAAATTTTACCAGAAATCTAAATCTGGTCTCCGTTTTGCGAAATTCCTGTAACTTTTATTTTAAATTGAAAGATCATCTTAAAAAAACCAACGCTTTGAGGCTGGACACCTAACTTACCGTCGATTCGGTGACCAAGCCAATAACTTTTTTTTTGTCCACCATAGAAACTTAACAAAATGACCCATATAACTCGAAATTTTACCAGAAATCTAAATCTGGTCTCCGTTTTGCGAAATTCCTCTAACTTTTATTTTAAATTGAAAGATCATCTTTAAAAAAACCGACGCTTTGACACTGGACACCCAACTTACCGACGATTCGGTGACCAAGCCAATAATTTTTTTTTTTTTGTGACCCTACAAACTTACCAAAGCGACCCATTTATCTCGAATATTTTACCAGAAATCTAAATCTGGTCTCCGTTTTGCGAAATTCCTGTAACTTTTATTTTAAATTGAAAGATCATCTTTAAAAAAACCGACGTTTTGACACTGGACACCCAACTTACCGAGGATTCGGTGACCAAGCCAATAACTTTTTTTTCACCCTACAAACTTACCAAAGCGACCCATTTAACTCGAAATTTTACCAGAAATCTAAATCTGGTCTGCGTTTTGCGAAATTCCTGTAACGGTTTTTTTAAATTGAAAGATCATCTTAAAAAAACCAACGCTTTGACGCTGGACACCCTACTTACCGTGGATTCGGTGACCAAGCCAATAACTTTTTTCACCCTAGAAAATTACCAAAGTGACCCATTTAACTCGAAATTTTACCAGAAATCTAAATCTGGTCTCCGTTTTGCGAAATTCCTCTAACTTTTATTTTAAATTGAAAGATCATCTTTAAAAAAACCGACGCTTTGACACTGGACACCCAACTTACCGAGGATTCAGTGAACAAGCCAATAACTTTTTTCACCCTACAAACTTACCAAAGCGACCCATTTAACTCGAGTATTTTACCAGAAATCTAAATCTGGTCTCCGTTTTGCGAAATTCCTGTAACTTTTATTTTAAATTGAAAGATCATCTTAAAAAAACCAACGGTTTGAGGCTGGACACCTAACTTACCGTCGATTCGGTGACCAAGCCAATATCTTTTTTTTCACCCTAGAAAATTACCAAAGTGACCCATTTAACTCGAAATTTTAACAGAAATCTAAATCTGGTCTCCGTTTTGCGAAATTCCTGTAACTTTTATTTTAAATTGAAAGATCATCTTAAAAAAACCAACGCTTTGACGCTGGACACCCTACTTACCGTCGATTCGGTGACCAAGCCAATAACTTTTTTTTTCACCCTAGAAAATTACTAAAGTGACCCATTTAACTCGAAAATTTTCCTGAAATCTAAATCTGGTCTCGGTTTTGCGAAATTCCTTTAACTTTTTTATTAAATTGAAAGATCATATTTAAAAAAACTGACGCTTTGACGCTGGACACCCAACTTACCGACGATTCGGTAACCAAGCCAATAACTTTTTTTTTCCACCATAGAAACTTACCAAAGTGACCCATTTAACTCGAAATTTTACCAGAAATCTAAATCTGGTCTCTGTTTTCCGAAATTCCTCTAACTTTTATTTTAAATTGAAAGATCATCTTTAAAAAACCGACGCTTTGACCCTGGACACCCAACTTACCGACGATTCGGTGACCAAGCCAATAACTTTTTTTTTCACCCTACAAACTTACCAAAGTGACCCATTAAACTCGAAATTTTACCAGAA
>BMAU01009563.1:0-89266 GCA_019973935.1 Trichonephila clavipes | reverse complement strand
CAGATCTACATTTGATAAGGAATTTGATTTCTTTTAACTGAACAATATTTCGATATATGTAGAAGTCTAATTTTTTTTCCATGAGCTTTTCTCTTATTTTTAAAGGTAACATTTTTTCCCCAGAGTATAATGCGCACTCATGAATTTCGATCTTATTTTCTGTGTTCAAATAGTGCGTTATACGCCAGCTTTTACGGTAATTGTTTCTATAACTGTTACGGTTATTTCAGTGTTTCTCAAACTTTCAATACTGGCGACCCAATTTTCAATCATAATTTTTGCCGCGTTCCCCTGTACAATTATAATGTATTTACTGCAATAAAAATGCACTTTGAGAGAGAGACGCTAAAGTTATAATACGATCTTAATTATAAACCGTACAAATTAATACGATAAGTATATTAAATTTTGTGTATATGGAAGTTTTAAGTAATATATATTTTAAGAAAATTACTTAAAATATATATTACTTAGAATTATGTTATTTTTCTTTCTCTAATTTTTAAATTGGAACAGATCGCAAAATGATGTATTTAATTAAAGATTTATTTCCTTCAGCATTCATTTCTCAAAGTACAAATGTCATTAGAAAAATAGTCTAGTCAATTTCGCTCTCTATCATATCCATCACATCTGGCATTATAGGGTACGTTTGCGTGAGTCTGGGCAACCTATCGGACGTCTGCGCAAAACATGTAAAAATGCTTTTCATCGTACAATTCCAGTCAGTTTTGGTTGACTCGATACTCCTATAGCTACCGAATCTAGCTTGAATGTACATTTTTTTTTAAAATTTACACGTTAATTGCAATTCACGGTAATTAAGTATGTAAAGGACAGTTTTTGTAGAGATTTTTCTCTCGCTAGATGGCTGCACCTGTCAACTGTTTTTCGAATCCGCGAAATATGATAAAGGCAAGATAGAAATTAATTCTATTCAAATAAATGTTAAACTTAAATAATAATTGTGAAACTTATTTTATATAAATGCATTTAATTTCTGTTAATTTTTAAAATGATTTTCATAATTTATATTTCTGTTTTTATATTTTTACTTGTGTAATCCTATCGATTATATTATATTTAACTGCAACATAACTGTATAAAATACTGAAAACGTGGCATTTCTGTACAACGGTAGATCTAGCTTTGCCGCCGTTGAACGAACACGCAGAATAAAAATTTCTGTAGATATTGATTAAGTCTGAAGAAAGAATTAATGAAAACTCAACACACTTGAGTATTTATTAGATTGCTTTGAAACAAGCACCTAATAAGTATTTACGGCAGTAGATTGACACAATATCATACATACATTTTTAAGTCGTAAGCAAACATTCCATGATAATAAAGAATCAACAAGTACACAGACGAACGAGCATGGTTCCGAAAATTAAATCAAGGCGATATTCTCAAAAATACTTAAATTTTGGATTTACCACTACTGAAGTAAATGATGGGAAAAAAAGCCCCAGCTCGATATGTGTTAAAACTTACAAATCTGTAGAACAACATGTGAAAGTTGTTTTTAAAACATGTAAAATCATTTAGCTATGTTGGCAAAGAATTTTAAAAAGTATTTTCTGGATGAGGACAGCTTGGTAGCAAGTTACGAGTGGATTAGGGATCTATTTCAAGATACTCCAGAAGGGCTCTCAACTTCCGAAGAAGAAATCTTCATAGATTTCACATCCAGTGAAAAATTAAAAGGCAATTTGTAATAAATCGCTCTTTGAATTTGGGGTAGAGGTGGATGAGGAATTATCTGTACTGAAAACAAAAGCACTTCGTATACTGTTACCATTTTCAACATCCAACCTTTGTTAAACCGGATTTTCTGCGGTGGATGCTTTGAAGACAAAATATAAATCTCAGCTAAATATAGAAAAATAACTCTTTAAGAGTCAATTTCTGATATTAAACCTTCCTTTGAAAAACTTTCCTCTACAAGACAAACCCGTGGAAGTCCCTAATAATTATTAAACTTGTTCTTAATTTAGTAATAAGATTGATTGATTGAATATTAACGTCGCACTGTTCAGCTGCACGAGGGCTTTTGACGAAGGACCACGTAATTTTGAACCATGGTCAAGTGACGTGGATGACACCTGAGCTGGCATCCCTCTCTCCTAACTACCACACCACACCAATGGGAAAACGTTTCAACTCTCGACAGATTTAACGTGCATCGCTGCCCCACACGGCGGGTCTTTAGTGGTACTGGGCTCGAACTCGTGACAAGGCAAGCCACGATCCGATACCTATACCACTCGGCTACCGCGGCCAAATTCAGTAATAAGAAATTATTTATAAAATACCTTCTTCAGTACTGATACATCAAACGTATACTGGCTGAAACACCGACTCTTCGCACGAGTTCATTTTTTTCAAAAATAAAACATTATTCTTGATATAATCGCTGAACTGTAAGGAGAGTAAAACTGCGTGCACGACATTGTATACAAAAATGTAAAATGATTTTTTTTTTAGATAAATGCTATAATTGTAAATAACTGTTTAAAAGAACTGTAATTTTAAACCTCACACAATTAGCATTTAGATTTAATGTTAAATTATGAAAAAGAATATAAAATTCCGATGAAGAATAATTGTGTTACTTTTTAACATTTAAAGCGAGAAGACTTCAAAATGTTTTAACCCGGAAGCAGGTGCGTACTCAATACTAACATTAATGGTAGTGCGGGGGGACTCAGTCACCCCAATCATTTGTTTAGAATTATTTTTACTGTACACGATACAAATCGGAATTCTAGTGAATATTTTAATTTTTTTTAAAAAAATTCTTACATTTTCGGATATTAGTGGTGTTTCGAAAACTTACAGAGTGCGTACGTTATACTTATACAACGCCATTTTGCTCATAAATAACGAAATAAAATGGAAAGAAAGTACAGATACATTTTAAAACGATACTAGAACACACGTGAATATAAAGATATATATTTTTCGAAAATTAAGCCCATTTCTGGATATTTTAAAATAAACTATATATATATTTATTCTAAGAATGGAAATGTTGGAAAAAGAAATTTTTCTAAATGATTTCGTTAAATGTTTTTTGCTACGTATAATACTTTCTTGATTCTCTAATTGTAGCTATGATAAAGTGAATAATTAGTGTGTGAAAATTCTTGTAAGATAGTATGCAAAATCTAAATTAGTTTTTGGAAATTATAATTTAATGGCTAATTTTTATTTTTGCTCGAAAACGTATAATTTTAAGTCATATTTTCGTATTAATTTCGAACAGTAGCTTTACAGGAGGAAACATACTTTAGGAAAGGAGAAAATTTATGTGCTTCGAGTGACATAACACCGATCAGAAAATATTTCTTAAGATGAATCCAAATTCCATTAATGACTATATCTTATCAAACACTTGCCTGTTATAAAAACAAACTATTCTCTATAACAAACCACTGATGAAGGGATTCAAGTGGTACTCTATTTCAGGACTTTTGATTTAACCCCTGAATGAAGATTTATATGTGTGAGCATGTTAGAAGAGAAAACCTCTAAAATAATTGTAAATATTGAGAATTATGTGAATAAATGTGTCGATGATAATTTGAATTAATAATGTGGATGTGATGTGGAAATTAGAACAGAGAGGTGTTTCTTATACAATAGCCCCGAATTACTTTATTTATAGTATTTTACTAAAGATAGAAAATAAAAATTTAAGTATGAGTTTATTTAAACAGTTAAGTTTATAATAGCTAAAACTTTTGCAGTAAATTTAATTCTAAAATTTTAAAGGAAACAGAGTATTAGACAAATTTTTTTATAAATGTGAATAAATGACTCTTTCACACATACTACATAAAAAAACAAATCACTAATTACAAAAATGAAATTAAGCTAATAATTTAAAATATCACTTGCCTGTACAAATTCATTCTGATATAAGAACGAATTCATTTACCTTTAAAATGTGCATTAATATATATATATATATATATATATATATATATATATATATATATATATATATATATATATATATTACCAATAAATATATATATAAAAAAACATAAATTTTTCTTTATTAATAAGTGACTTCTTTTCTTACATGAGGATAAATTTCGAAACATGTAATTCATTTTCAAAGTATTATTAATCACAGTAAATGCATTATTAAAAACTTATATAACAATTTTTTTTATTTGTAATTGAGTTCCTCATTTACTCTAAGCTCAAATATATATTTCTTCTACAAAATAGAATCCATTAAAACTATTTTGATTTACGTGAATGAAAAAAAAGATCAGATTGTTATTTTTACAGTGAAAATTTCATACGCAAGGGAATTTAACAATTATACTCAAGACACGGAAGAAAACACTGCCTGAAAAACCATCTCCTAAATGGGGACAAAACTTTTATGTTTCAATGAACCGCTAGGGCATAGAAAAATGCTGTAACGCCAAACCAGGCAACCCAGAATAATGACGTCATTGCACATCTACCAATGACAAGCAACCTCTTTTCCTTTGATTGATTGATTGAATATTAACGTCGCACTGTTCAGCTACACGAGGGCTTTGGGCGACGAACCACGTAATTTTGACACATGGTCAAGTGACGTGGACGACACCTGAGCTGGCACCCCCCTCTCCTAACTACCACACCACACCAACGGGAGGACGTTTCAGCTCTCGACAGATTTAACGTGCATCGCTGCCCTACACGGCGGGTCTTTAGTGGTACTGGGCTCGAACTCATGACATACCTGCCATGGTCCAATACCCTAACCACTGGGCTACCGCAGCCCCCTCTTTTCCTTTGACCGTGCCGAAGAGGAATGCCCGAGGTGTTAGGAACTCCAAAAAGTGCTCTTTATTTAACGTTACGCGAATAAACAGACAGGCAAACAAAAATTTAAAAAATTTATTTTCTCATATAAATACCGTATAAACTTTCAAATGCATTTAGTAAAAAGCTGTTAATTTCAAATTACAAACAGACACTTAATTTTTATTTATATGTATAAATATGTGTTCGGAGGCTTTAACTTATACTTGAATCTAAAGAAACATAGCCGAATCCAATGGGCCAGCTATTCTACACTTCAGCCTTACTTTTCCATGAACTTTCATTTCTAAATTTCATTATGGTAATATATTTTTAATTTTATTTAGTACTATAATTTATTTCATATTTTAATTTTGTTTTATATTTAAATATTTCTTGAATCATTTTTCATGTATTTTTAAATTTGTTTATCATTATCTAAACTACTTTTTCATATTTAAAATTTATTCGTATCCTATACTTAATTACTTATTACTTATGTTTGTTCCTTGAAAGTTTTCGTTTCCATTAATTCCTGATTTAAAGATTCCCAAAACAATCATGCGAATAACACCTATGTAATACATTTATTTTATAAGACTTATTATTATACAAGTTTTTTTTCTCTTTAACATTAATCATAGTAAGTTCTATGTTTATTTTCTGTTAATGAGAAAAGTAATCAGTCCAAAAAATTTTTCTGAATGATGTTTCGTGTATAGTAATTAAAAAAAAACATTTTAATCAAAACCTTGATTTGTTATTGAAACAACCTGATTTACTGTCTCTGAAGTAGTTTCAACTTAAGAAAAAGCTTGTGCTTCTCTATAAATCTGGAATATTAATATTTATTACACCATTTTTTTAGAAGTATTTTTAATAGAATTTCTACACAAGGATTGATTCTTTTGTTTTTTGTAGCATTTAGGATAATTTCAAACCTCATTTTAACAATATTCACATTGTTTTTCATCACAATTTTTTATCTGCAAAGTTTCTTTTAGTTTCATTAATATCCCAACTGTATTTTAAACCTTTCCATAGGTTTTTACCAAAAAATATTTTTTCTTTTGTGGAGACTTCTGTCACTTTTAAATTTTTGAAGCATTCATCACATTTGACTTTTTTCAACTTAGCTTAAAAAAGAAGAAAATGTTATCTGCTGCCTTTTTATGGAGCTTTATGTTCAGTAGTTTCTTTACAATGTACTTGATAATTTACACTGTAATTACTTTTTCGTAAGAATTCTGTAATGTATGTAAGGATTCATATTGTTGTATTTGTATTACATGTCTGGTTAAAATTTTTTTTATCTAGACTTTCATTAAAATCTTCGTTACAAAAATATTATTTATGTATTAATGTCACCGCACTATAATTGGCACCACGAGAATCACACCTTGATACTAAAACAACAAAGATTCTAATGTATTTTATATGAAAAAAGTTTCACTTCAAAAATACCAATTTGTCAGATTTTGATGGAAAATGGTTCGATTCACGTGGCGCTAATTTGTCTGTGGTGACGCTAATATGTAAGTAATGAAAATATTATAACTTGAATGCTTAAAATTCTTTAGATATTTTAAGCTGTTCTAAATTACTTATTTCTAAAGGAATATCAAACATTCCATGTACTTTTTTCGTAATTTTGTATGTGATAAACTCTTTTTATGTTCATTATATGTGAAAAGCTATTACTGTGCTTGTGTATTAACATCCTAAGAGTAAATTTGCACCAAGCAAATTGTGCCATTAACTTGAGAACAGTAACAGGAAGAGTTTCTTATTCCTATCTTTCATTTGAAAAAAAAAAATTTCAATTTCGAAATTCATTGTGGAAAAGGGGTGGATATTGATGTAGATAAGAGTGTGAAAGCAGTCTTTCTTCTTTTTCCTGATGCTGTCACCTTATGAACTTGCACACATATGGTTCCAAAGGATGTTCCGCTGAACACCCCAGTGTTTCTTATTCTTCCATTTTACACTGCCCACTTTCTTTTAACACTTTGTGTATTCACACCTGTTTCAGGATCAGTAAATTTGTATTTATGATTAACTTTTGTATGAAAGAACCCTCTCTTTCTAGTTTCTTAGTCTGGTAACCTTTCAATTGTGCATTTTCTACTTGTTTGTTTGATATCATAGTGCAATTCATTTCATGCAAATTTGGCTTCAGTGAGGTTAATTTGTAAGTACTGCTGTAACTATATTTCCAACATAGTTTTGTTTTTAATCTGACACATATTTATTTGGTTTTCAATATTTTTGTTTTTCTAAAGCTCTTTGTGTTTTCTTCTGTATGGTGATCACATAACATTAAAATCAGATAAACTGTTATTAATATCCCCCCAATACTATTTTATGGGTTAAAACATATAAATGTCATGTTTTTTTTGAAAGGGCATCTTTTTTTTGGATAAAGAATTGATCTACTTTAGTGTTATATGTACTAATACCTAATTCATATGTCACTTTTCTTATTAGCTTTTCTAAACAAATCTCTCAAAATATAATATTTTTTGAGTTTGGGTTTATTGAATTCTATTATTTTGAAAGTTTTTTTGTGGGTTTTAAATTGTGTAGGAGTATTTTAAAACAATTTCCTTTCTAAGTTTTAGGTAGATGTTCAATACTGGATTAATTTTTAACTATTTTATTGTATTTTTAAATGAATTTTTCATCTTTACATTTCAAACCAAAACAAAATATATATTTAAATTTCCATCTACTCTTTAGTTCATAAATAAACCCCTACTACAAATTAAAACAATTGAAAAATTTGGTACTTACATACTATATCGCCTCTATTAATAACTTGCCTAGTTGGCAATCCCGATTTCCTATGTGATGTATGCACTGAATTGGCAACCAGATGCTTTGTTTCATATAATGTCACCAATAAAGTTGCAATAATACAAAAGTACCAAAAATTTTAAAATTTTATTACCTTTTTAGGTTTTTTCATACATTTTTTTTGAGTATTTTGATGTATCCAGATTTACTAAATGTACTGATTGCTTTTTTTATTATATTTAATAATTTATGTAATTAATTCATCTTTTTTTTTTACAACATTAAAGTTTTGTTAAAACACTTTGTATTTTATTCAATATATTTATTCTTTTACTTTTTAACAGGAAGCATTCTTTTAAACTTTTTAAATTAAATACTTAATGTGATTATCCTTTTTTTTTGCAAATTACCATATTGTTTTCCTTATTCACAAAAATGTTTCACATTGTTGATGGTCGATTTACAAACTCTGTTGTGTTCAAGTTAAGGTAAAATCCTAGGAGAGCCCACACCCTTGGCGACAAACCGAAAAAAGCGCAAGCCAGAACAAGATGGCGCCAAGCGAAGCCGACAATAGCGGCAAAGGAATATAGCGGGAAAAGGTGGATGTGTAATGAAAATATGTGTAAACAATACAGAAATTAAACATTTAAGATAAAAAAATATAAAAACAGCACTTACTTTCTTACTGCTGATCTTTTCCAAGTGGAGGGTACAGCGTAACAACAGATTTTAAAAAGCTTTAAAGGTCTCATCGCTAAGCGAATGATCGTGTGAGCTCCGCCATATTTATTCTGCGAGGTAATGGTCAAACATACATTCGGCGTGGCTGGTACAATTTCGAAGAAAGTGTTTTATTGCCGACCATGTTACATCATGACGATCATTACATGTAGGACATTCATAACGAAGCAATCAATCCTTCCTTCATACACCATTCAATCAATTCTTTCTTACCTTTCGCATTCAACAAAGTAAAAAATTCTAAAGTATATTCCCACACACACACGCAGCCAGCCCGGAGCCCAACAACAAAATGAAATTCGAAATGTGCGGCCACAATGTATGAAAATGCTAGAAATAGTTAGGGTTGCCACATGCAGTGTTTAAAAAAAGTAGGGTTACCAAGATGGCACAATTATCTCCAACCAAAGTAATTCACGCCAAGGGTGTGGGCTCTCCTAGGAGTGAACCCAAGTTAACCAATGATATATTGATGCTTATTTTCAGTTCTGTGTGTGTGTTTGTCACTTCCATTTATTATAAAGTATAATATTGAAGCTTTTATAATAAAATCACCTAAATTTTTCTTAATTTAGGTTTGTTTTTTTTTAATATTTGTATTTGGAATGATCTTGTAATTATAAATGTTTTTCATGAATGTAGAATTTTGAATACTTTTCATTAAATAGGTAATAATAATAATAATAATAATAATAATAAAAATTAGAAATATATCTTTAGCTTGTTTTTTAAAAAATTTCTTCTTTGTATATATATATATATATATTTAATTGTATTTCAGTAATTTTTTTTATTTTATTTCTGTTTTATTATAGTCATTTTTTCTGTCATAAACTTGTTTAAAAACCTCAATGATATAAATTTTAAAATTTACTTAATCTTGTTTGTTCATATCCAACATAATTTTTTCATGAAGTTTAATATTGTAACAAGTTATTGATTTTTTGGTTCATGAACTGAAATGCTCATTCAATTTACTTGTTAAATAAAATTTTTGTAAACATACTATTTTTCTTCTTTTGCAATTTTTTATGTATGATTTTGATAGATTAAGATATAAATTTTTATAAATTTATTTAATACTCATTTTTTAGTTCTTACATATTATTGCAACAATCACCGTCTCTGATTATAACTTGCCAAGCTGGCAACTTCAGTTTCCTATGTGTTGAATGTGCTGGATTTGCAACCAGGGGCTTCGTTTCATATAATGTTGGCAATAGGTTGCGATAATACGCAA
Source organism: Trichonephila clavipes (assembly GCA_019973935.1). Taxonomy (NCBI): domain Eukaryota; kingdom Metazoa; phylum Arthropoda; class Arachnida; order Araneae; family Nephilidae; genus Trichonephila; species Trichonephila clavipes. The sequence goes on along the minus strand of BMAU01009563.1, from coordinate 79,671 downwards.
GTACGGTTTTTCTAATGATCAAATGTTGCCATGTTTTTTGTTCTAAGCCATTTTTTGTTAGCTTTACATAACTTTTGAGTATGTCTGCTTATGAATACAGTTTCTTTCTCTTTGAAGTTTTTAGTGTTCCTTACTTTGAATGGTTTTTTTAAAAAATATTAGTTACTACTTTTGGTACTTATGTATTTTTACATCTCTATTGGCAACATTATATGAAACTGTAGATTTATTAATAGAGAATGTGAGTCAGTTTAGTGGAATTAGTGGTAAATATGAGACAGTTATTACTTCAGAATATCTTCGAAACCAACATTTTATTTACAGTAAAAGTAAATTAAGTAATACACACATTTACAGTGAAATTCTATTCTATTCTATTACCAGAAAGCATTGTACATTAACCAAGAAATAAATTATATGCTTAAAGATAATATTTGAAAAATAAAAAATATATTATAATCAAGCTATTAATATGTATACATACATAAAATAATTATAAATGACTAATATTTAATAATTATGTTTTTGTTTATGTGTCAAGCTTATAACAGTTAACATACAATTGATATTATTATATGACCAATAATATTGGTATTATTAATAATTTGTGCATATCCATTTATCTAACTTGTCATTTTTCATCTCTGACATACATATGTTTTTCTTCTTTAAAATATTTCCTAATAGGTTTCTATTTAGTATAGACATCTCATTCTTATAAAAAAAAACTTCTACACCTATAATGCATGTAATTCCTTGATTCCAAAATATATTTCTGAAACATAGTAAATTTTAATGAAAAAATATTTTTTCTGTTGCATTTTATTCTATTTCCTTTACTTATTACTTTATAATTTAAAAATAAATCAATATTAATCATTGATATAAATTTTTACTTGGCATCTTATACAGTACCCTTTCCAAATTTCTTTTTAGTTTTATGAATACAAATTTAATGAATCTATCTTAAGTGTAGAATTTTCCATATGATCTTTTTGACTTATCATATTATCCCACACTATTTCTTATTATGTCTGTTCCTATATTAAAGTTACAGAAATAGCCTTGTAATCAAATTTCCTCATGGGTTGTCGAGAAACAAACTGAACATTAGGCTTAGATAATAGCGTGGCATTTATCCAAATTTTAATGTTTTTTTAAAACTTTTTTTCATATTGTAAAGATAACTTAAAGATGTTTTCTATTAACAGTGTGACACAGAAAGTATTAATTATAATGTAATTGTTTAGGTAGGATTAGAAAACATTTTAATATGGTATAAAAGACTAAATAGCAAAGAGTTCACTGTAGCAGTTTTACAAAGATTTTTTTTTTTTGAATACTACTTTGTTATATGTACAAATAATTAACCGTTCTCTATCAATTTTATACTAAAATAAAGGAAATAGAACCATTTATTAAATACTTTAAAAATGCCAATAAAGTGTATGAAACTCCTTAAGGGCCTTCTTTGGTACCCCTTAACATGTTTATGATTTTTTGTTTACACTAGTTGGAGTCCCTTTAGTCTGGTCCGGAACTTGATTTAGCTGTATCATTGATTAGTTGATATGGCGGCAGCTACACCACTCTAAAATGTGACATGCTTTGTTAATACCAATTTTGTGCATGATTTTGAAATAATATGGGCCAAGGACTTCTTCCTCATTCCTAGCCAACTGGCTAAAACTTAATATGCAATTCAGTGTTTTTGATTCTAACCATGATTGATCAGTGTTGAGATTTTTATTTAATAAAATGTATCTCAATACACACTGATCCCAGTTGTCAAGTGGCAAATGAACATGGGACTGCTGCTGTCATTTAGATATAAAAGAAACAGTTTCCAGATCTTAGGTATCTCTGCCTAAAAACATTATAAAAGAGAAACAGTGAAATTTATGTAAAAACTAGCTGGATGGTCCGGCATTGCACAGGCTTCTTCAAGTGTACAGATTTATGCCTTGGAAGATTCCTCTTCCCCTCTCATTGTCAGCACTTCCTTGTGTATGTGTGTGATGTCTATATTAATGTCATTAAAATACTCTTTTTCGAAGTTTATTCCATGTCTTTGTCCCGTTGGGCAGGTCTGTTTTTTCGCCAGTTAACCAGGCATTGCATGGGCTTTTTCCATGAGTACAACTTAACCCTCATGGAAATTTTCCCTTTCTCTATGGACGCCAGCTCTTCTGTGTGTGTGTCTGAGCGATGTGAGTGATTTATGTCATTTAAATCCCCTTTTCAGAAATTTCTTTCACTTCTCTTTGTCAGACAGGTTTCTTTTCCTTGCGTTCAGCCCATTGTTGTATGGGTTTTTTCACGTATGAAACCCCTTTTTTTCCCCCTGAGGGATAAGGTATTTTTTTCTTTCAAATTTCTATTTTCGATTAAACATTTACAAAGCTAATCCAGTTTTGTTCTCAAGAAAACACACAATGTAAGAATTTATTAAAAAAATAATTTAGTAATAAACAATAAAATGCAATGTAACTTTAATTCTTAAAAAAATATTTATCAATTTTTGTTAAATTATGAATAAAAAAAATGTCTACCGTTAGCTATGAAACGGCTGTTTTTATCTGGATGTTTGATTTTTCAATTAAGGCTGTCTTCGGTAAAAGTACAGAGCTTGAGCTTAACACGAAGCACATTTTCAGACAGAAAAATGCCTCATTTTCCATGGAAATTTGCTACATTATAACTCATACCTCTGTTAACAATATAGTGTTTTTTTAAAAATTCCAAAATATTCCATGAATACTTTCTTTTTTGTTTTAATTCATGAAGGCATAGCCCATTTAACATTATGGTATAGGAGAAAAAACACAACACATTTTACACCAGAAAAAATGATTCAACTTGGTTAAAAATTGGAAGTATGCTAAAAAATGCTGCTTTCTAAAGGATAGTGAAGCCAGAATATCATATAAAATGTTCATTTCTTTTATATTTGAAAAAATGTTCCAAATTCGGGTCCTATTCTTTAACATTAACCAAAAACAGCCTTAAATATATGTAACTATGAAAAAAGAACTATGGGGGGAGCCTAAAAAATTGTTTACATTCCTTATATAAATAAAGATTTAAAAGGAAATAGTACTATTTAATAAAAGCATGGTAGAATTTTCTTATAATTTAAAGATTTTTGAGTAAATTATTTTTCTAAAAGAAAACTATCAGTTGCAATGCATTATAAAAAACTAACAAGGGGAGGGCACGACTAAGGAAATTCATTTGGGATCAAGACTTGGTGTAATAGTAGTACTCCTTTAGGGTGTTCACCCCTCAATGTAATTCCGCCAAATGGCCTGTCAATTCGGAGAAATTAGCCTTCAAAATTCATGCTTAGCTTTTATACAATTAAATTTTAATTTTCCGCAAAGATTTTGCAGCTTGATTGGAAAATTGTCTGCTTACAATGGGCTAGATCAGAGTTCGATTCCACGCAATCAACTTTTTTTCTTCAATTCATTGAATTATTTTTTAATTAAATAAATTTATTTATTAAAGGTTTATTAAATATTAAATTGTATTTTATGTAATTATTTTATAAAGTAAAAAAAATTAAAATATATAACTTAAATAATTTATTAGTAAAATTATTTAAAATTAATTAAAAGTATTTTAAATTATTTTAATTATTAAAAATTATTATTAATTAAAAATATTTAAATTAATTATTAAATAAAAATATTTAAAATAATTATTAATGAAAATTATTAATAATTAAAATTAGTAGATTAATCATCATTTGTTTTGATTAATTATTTAATTACCATTTATTATAATTAATTAATTTTTATTGAGCATTAGTATTAATATGGAATATTATTAATTAATTACTAAAATTATTATTAATTTAATATTAAAATTATTATTAATTTATTATTAAAATTATGATTTATTATTGAATTTATTATTAATTTATTATTAAAATTATTTAAGTAAATTTATTAAAGTTATTTAAATAAACTTTTTGAAATTAAATTTATTTGAAAAGAACTTACTAAATATTTTATAAAATTCTAAAATAATTAAATTAATAATATATAAAAAAGATATATTTTTTATTATATTATATAATATTTTATTTATAGTACATTGTATTTCACATTATAAAATTATTTGTAACTAATTTTTATGTGAAATATCATTTAACATTTATTATATATTTTATTATAAATATTATTTATTAACAAAATATATTTATGAAATTTAATATAATTATTTATATAATTACAGTGATTTTTTTCTTCATAAAATACAAAACAATTACATAAAAAATATCATTTAATATTTAATAAACCATTCATAAATTTATTTAATTTAAAAAAACAATTAAATGAATTGAAGAAAAAAAGTTGATCACGTGTGGAATCAAACTCTGATCTAGCGCATTGTGCAGACGATTTACCAATCGAGCTATGAAATCTTTGCAGAAAATTAAAATTTAATTGTATAAAAGCTAAGCATGAATTTTGAAGGCTAATTTCTCCGAATTGACTGGCCATTTAGCAGAATTACATTGAGGGGTGAATACTCTAAAGGAGTACTGCTATTACGCCAAGTCTTGATCCAAAATGAACTTCCTTAGTCGTGCCTTCTCCTTGTAAGATCATATTAATTATTTTTTACATGAAGCAATGAATACTTTCTTAAAAAGTTGGATTTGGAAAATTAATGAAAAATTCATTATTTGCACTTATTGTAAAAGAAAAAAATATTCAAAAGGAAAACTCTTTTTATCTGACAGAAAAATCTTTTATCTGCTTATGTACTCTCCATAAGTTGTTTTTCCATACATGTGCTATAAGCACTCAAATTCGTGCGTTCTGAGGTAGCTTTCCCATAGTTAACTATTATTGTCATTTGACGATTTTTCCCATTTTTTTTCGCTGTATTTTTACAGCTCCCCTAGTTAGAAAAAAATATATCTTCTTTAAAAATATTTTATGTATAAAAAAAAGCAGAATTTTTTTTTAATTACAAAATTTCAAATTTTTTTTGAAGTTTTACAATATTTTGTTTCAAATTAACTTGGCAGCATTGGAAAAAGGTTAAAAAAATGTACCAATCTGCTTGAAAAATAGTTTCATCTTTTTTAAGAATTTAAATTAGAAAAAATCCATAGAAATTTGTAAAAAATGTAAAACATTGTAGAAATTGAGATTTTAATAATATATTTCAAGTTAATTGCATGTTAAAACATTGTAGAAATTGAGATTTTAATAATATATTTCAAGTTAATCGCATTTATTAACACACTTTTATAAGTTTCACTTGTATGTAACGGAATCTTTGAACTCGATTTTAACCCACTTTAAAAGGTCAAATTAATTCAAGATTTTGCAGACTTGTCAAGGACCAATGACAATACAATAATTTCATAATTTTGCTCCATTATCCTGAACAGGATAATCATTAATAACAAGTTTCCTGATTTGGCGACTAATTCATTACACCATTTCAAGATTTGGCGGCTAATTCCATATACAAATGCCAGATTTGGTGACTAATTCTATATACCATTTCCAGATTTGGCAACTAATTCCAGATTTGGCAATTAAAAGTAACCCTAAAAGCGAAAGCGTTTTTTTTTTTTTTTGCCTCAGCAATTTCTTTTCATAATAATTATCCAGTCTTTCAGAGATTGGAGTTATAAAAAAAAAAAGACTCGTACATGTGAAAAAAAATAATTTGCTCTAATTTGGGGATGGGCAAACTTTTTCGGTCGCTGGCCAAAAATTAAAACAAAAAGTATATGAATAAATGATAGTTTAAGAAACGAAAAATACTTGCTTTTACTGTAGATCGAACTAAAAAATGAAATATAAATGACAGTTTAAAAAAAAAACTAATAAAACACGCTTTTATGGTAAATCAAACAAAAAAGTAAAAAAATAATCCTTATTATAAGGATAAAATAATTTATGAGAAAATGCATGCCATTGGGGTAAAAGCGTGGGGTGCTTTGTACCAAATTTTTACACTCACTCAGCATTTTGGAATAGAACTAATTAGAAATTATAACAATTGATGTAGAGCACCCCACGCTTTTACCCCAATGACATACATTTTCTCGTAAATTATTTTATTCTTATATTAAGGAAGTTAATCGCATGTTAAAAGCAAACAAAAAGCTTAAAAGCTTTGTTTATTTTTTAAACAAAGTTAATTAATACAGTCAATCTAGCATCGTCATGAAATTCCAGTTTGGCTGAAAACTGATTTTCGAAGCAGACTTTTGTCATTGTTGTAACAATAACAGTATTACAACAATGCAGACAAATCAAAGTTGGCACCAAAAAGCATTTTTTTTAAGGTGGATCTCCCTTATCACTTAGAGATATGAAAAACAGTTTACGTCCTATTCTCAGACCTACTGAATATACACACAAAATTTCATAAGAATTGGTCTTGCCGCTTCGGAGGAGTTTGGTTACAAACACTGTTGTTACATGAGAGTTTTATAAATAAGATTTATTTTATTCAAATCTTACAGGATTGATTAGTTTTCTTAGAACCATTTTTCACCATCTTTATTGGAAAATAAGTATAACAGGTTCTTTTTGGTTTATCACTTCAAAAGTGCTTCAAAGTACCATGTTCCATTAAAAATCTTTCTTTTACAGATACATGACAATGAAACAGATGAAAGGATTTCCATGTGATTATTGCAAAAGAAGTATCTTTTTCTTTGTAAACACATTATTAGATCTTTACAAAGCCGTAGACAAGATATGTTGTTGAAATTTGCAAGAATACCTCTGCAAATGGTAATTTTTTCCGACTCTAGTGAATTTACGCCATAACCAAGGCTCATGTTTGCAAAAAGGCCCTACCAATTTTATATTAGGATGACTGAAGGGCTGCCATATATATTTTAAAGTTAATAAACAGACTTTTCTTGCAAAGGCTATTAATAAATTCGGCAAATAGTTAGGCTTCACATTTGTCAAATGCCCAAGAAGTCTTTTTTTTTCACAATATTACTTTTAAAATTCATTTGCAAATTCATACAAAAAAATAAATAAAATATTTGTGAAACATTCATAAAGTAATTTTCTGATAATAGTGACTTTAAAAAACATGCAACTTGATACCATAGAAAAGCCATATGTTTGTGAAATTTGCAAAAAGGCTTTCTCGGCCAGTATTGATCTAAACATGCATTTTGAAATTCATACCAAACCAAATATTTGTGAAATTTGTGAGAAGACCTTCTCCTGTAGTAATAATTTAAAAAAGCATTTGCTAATTCATTCGAAAGAGAAGCCATATGCTTGTGAATATTGCAAAAAGACTTTTTCTTTCCGTTGTCATTTGAAAGAGCACCTACGAGTTCATACAATGGAAAAGCCATATATTTGTGAAGTTTGTTGGAAGACTTTTTCTCGAAATGATTACTTAAAACTACATTTGCGAATTCATACCAAGGAAAAGCTATATAATTGTGAAATTTGCAAGAAGGCTTTCACTACCAGTAGTGGTTTAAAAAGACATTTGCGAGTTCACATCAGAGAGGAACCTCATGAATGTGAAATTTGCAAAAAGACTTTCTCTACCAGTAGTACTTTAAAAATGCATTTGCAAATTCATACCAAAGAAAAGCCATATGTTTGTGAAATTTGTAATAAGACTTTTTCGACCCGTAGTTATTTAAAAGGTCATTTGAGAATTCATACTAAAGAGAAGCCATATGTTTGTGAAATTTGTAAAAAGGCTTTCTCTGACAAAAGTACTTTGAATAAACATATGCGAATTCATACCCGAGAGAAGCCATATATTTGTGAAATTTGTAGCAAAGTTTTTTCTGACAAGAGTAATTTAAAAAGGCATTTGCTAATTCATACAAAGAGAGTGTGAGCATTGCAGTAAGGCTTTTTCTTTCTGTAGTAATTTGAAAGAGCATTTGAAAATTCATGCAATGGGAAAGCAATATGTTTGTGAACTTTACAGGAAGGCTTTTTCTCAAAGTGGTTCCTTAAAACAACATTTGCGAATTCATACCAAAGAAAAACCATATGTTTGTGAATTTTGCTGGAAGGCATTTTCTCAAAATGCTCACTTAAAGAAGCATTTGCGAATTCATACCAAAGAAAAGCCATATGTTTGTAAATTTTGCTGGGAGACATTTTCTCAAAATGCTCACTTAAAGAAACATTTGCTAGTTCACACTGAGAGAAATCTCATGAATTTGAAATTAGAAGGAAGGCTTTCTTCACTATTGATAATATAATAAAGTATTTATGAATTCATATCAATGAAATATCACATATTTGTGAACTTCTCACTAAGGCTTTTTCTACTAGTAGTAATTTGAAAAGTCATCAAATTCATACTAAAGAAAAGCTGTTTGTTAGTGATAATTGCAAAAAGACTTTTTCTGGCAATGGTGATCTAAAAAGGCATATGGAAATTCATACAAAGGGAAAGCCATATGTTTGTGAAATTTTGTCAGAAGGCATTTTCTCAAAAGGGTTGCTTTAAAATACGTTTACAAATTCATGCTAAAAAGATGCTATATGTTTCTGAGCATTGAAGTTAGGCCTTTTCTTTCTGTAGTAATTTGAAAAAGCATATGTAAATTTGTACCACAGAAAATCCGTATGGTTACAAAATTTGTGTGAAAGATTTTTTTGACAATAGTACTTTGAAATGACAGTTGCTAATTCATAGAAACAAGACTTTATAAAACAAGAAGCCTCAAGTTTGATAAATTTGCAAGAATGTCTTTTCGATTTCATTGCTAGGAGAAGCCACATTTTTGAAAAGTTTGCGAGAAAGCTTTCTCTGACATAAGTTCTTTGTGATAAAATTTGTGAATTTACACTAATGGAACTACATATGCTTGTATTTTTTACAGAGCCCTTTCTTAAAATCATTACTATACGGGAGCGTTTTAAAATTAAACCTAGGAATATGCCTCGATTTTGTGAAATTGGAAGATATTTTTCTCTTTCAATCATAGTTTGAAAAGTCTTTTACAAATTCATGTCAAGTAAAAGTAATAATTGTAAGATTGTCAGCCAAGCTTCCTCAAATAGTGGTAATAAAAACAAAGTTTCTCATATACTCAAAGCAAAACGAAGCCTCATTTATGTGAAATTTTTAAAAAGGTATTGTATATCATATGGTTTAAACGTAAAAGTACAATCAGAACCAAGATATCTGGGATATTTCTCATGCATTTGTCTGTAAAATCATATGCATGAAAAAGCTGCAAAAAAGTGCACGAGAAATCAGCGATTATGTAGTTCCAAGTGTAAGCCATTAAATAAATGTAGATATATTCATGGACATAAGCTTTATGTTTTTTTTCATAAAATGAAGTATTTTACACAATGATGCTATTCCTTAGAATGCTGAGGAATATTTGTACTTTGTTCCTAATATCTGGGAAATTTTCTTTTTTTACAACTTTATTTATCTTTGATGTAATTTGTAAATAAATTCCAAATTTAGTTAAATGTGTATTACTTTCTTTGCTTTTTGATTTTCTTTTATAATGTTATTTCTAGGAGTTCAATATTAATTTGTGCTTAAAATACCTTTTAATAGAAGGTTTTTTTTAAAAAATTTTATTGTAAAGGAAATATTTTTGAAATTTTAAAATATTTTCCAGAAAAAAAGAAAATTATGTTTTTATAAAATTAATAATAAAATGGTTATATACACTTTTGTAGAAATATTCAATTTTAATACATTTTGCAAAGATTTATAATGATATTTAAAATTTTTACTTTAGCCATTATTTGTAAATTGAAGATGGTATGATCTTAATTCAACTTTTGTTTATTAATTTTTAAATTGGAAATATTTGAAAATGGAATGCTTTATATAGTGTTATGGAAAGTTTCAACTTTGTTCGTTTCTATATGTAAAGGGTATTTTACATGTTAGACCAGTGATCTCAACCTGCGGGCTAAATGTGGGTTGCGTACCTTTTCTGTTTCCCCCAGTCACATGTCCCATTGCACTAATAAATTCTATTATTGGAGAACAATGTGCTAAAAATTTTGTGGGAAATTCTATCAATCAAGCAATCAAATCTGTCAATTTTGCTATCAGTTTGCTTTTTCTTTTATAATAGAACTAGCCATTACCCACCCGCTTCACTGGGTATTTCATGATGTTGCATATATGTATGTATACTGTTTACATATATATTAATTATTGATATCTAGCATTAAGAATTCGATTGTATTGAAAAATATATTTATAGCTGTTACACTCTCACCCCTTGCTATAAAAAGAACTTAAATTATAATATCTAATTTCTATTTATGTCTAAAATCGAAGTAGAAAGATTTTTTTCGCTCACTTAACCTAATAATCAAGTCTATCTCCACCAAAGCAACTTTCAGTGGATCTCTACTCCATAAAATAAACATTCGTGCTGAATTTCAAGTCTAAATCTAACAGTGCAAAAACGGAATTTTTATCATCAATACCTCGTTGACAGCATTCTTAGCGGATTCCAATTCAACAAAAGAGACATGCAAACCAAATTTTATTATTATAGTCTTAGCAGTTCAAAAACGGGAATTTTGTCTATCAATACGCCCCAATAACTTTCCCCGCTTCCCCCTGGAGTTGATTTCCGTAAAAATCCATTCTTAGTGGAACTCTATTCAACTAAAGAAAAGTGCTCAACAAATTTCAAGTAAGTGAATTAAATTCAAAAACAGGAATTTTTATAACATGCCTTAATCCCTCGCAAACCCACTCCTTTGGGGGTCCGTTTTCTTAAAAATCTTTGTAAAAGGAACTTTATTCCATGAACAGAACATACCTTCTAATTTTCAAGCAGGTGGTTCTATTAGTTGAAACGCGGAAATATTTATCTATTACGTCCCTTAATCCCCCTCAGTGACCCTTGGGGATCAATTTTTCCCCAAAACTATTTTGTAGCGGATCTCTACACCATGAAAGGAATTAGCTTACCAAATTTTAAGACTGTACGTCTAATAGTTTAAAAATGGAAATAATTATCTATAACGCCCCTGAAGTCCCCACAATGCCACTTAGGAAACGATTTACACAAAACCCATCTTATGACAGATCACTACTCAGTGAATGGAATCTGCTTACTCAATTTCGAGATTTTACGTCTAATAGTTTAAAAAAGGAGTTAATTGCCTATAACGCCACTTGGGAGTCGATTTTGACAAAACCCATTTTGCAGTGGATCTGTACTCTATGAAAGGAATCCGCTTACCAAATTTCAAGACTTTACGTATAATAGTTTAAAAATGGAAATAATTATGTATAACGCCCCTTAAGCGCCCTCAACTCCCTTTGGAGGTCGATTTTTGTAAAAATCATTATGTAGGGAATCTCTACTTTATGAAAGAAATCTGTGTACCAAGTTTTTCACGACTTTACATCTAATAGTTTAGTAAAGGAGAAATAATTATCTATAACGCCCCTTAAACCCCCGTAACGCCCCTTGGGGTTCGAACTTTGCAAAATCCGTTCTCAGCTGACGTCTACTCCATGAAGGGAACCTACCTACCAAATTTCAAGTTTGTAGGTTGAATAGTTCCGGAGATATCGTGATTAGTCAGTCAGTCAGTGAGTGAGTGAGTCGCTTTTCTCCTTTATTCGCTCCTCCTCCCATATAGATGTAAGCAAGGGAAATCGGAACTACCTTATTATTTAGTAAAAAGTGCATGAAAGTAAATATTTTTTTGTGTTTGTTTGATAGAAAAGTTGATATGTATTAAGATAAAAGCAGAAGAAAAAGTTTTAATATTTTGATAAATTTTGCTTTGTCCAATGTTGTTTTGGTCTTATGTGTTTTTTCCATTATCCTCATGTTGCAACCAGGGTGAAATACCTGTTATATATATGCAGACAGGGAAAAAAGGTTGAGTACCCCTGTGTTTTAGATTGTCAAGAGTCTTTCAGTAATGATTTTCAATGGACTAAATCCATGTGACGTCACGATCACGTAATTACTGGGGCATGTGAATATGCTGTCGTATGTTTACCGCTATTGCTACGATTATTTTGCTCTTAAACTTTTGCATTTTACTTTCTAAAATGTCTTATTTTGCTGAAGTGGTTGCTCAATCAGTAAAAAAAATGATTATTATAGGAGAAAAATCCTTTTTAATATCCCGGTAAAAAATCTAAGTGTTTTGAAAACATGATAAAGCATAAAGATTACAAACCATCTCCTCACTGTTTATTATGTGTTCTGACCACTTTGAAGAGTGCTTTCAATGCCCTCAACAGCTAAAACTGAGCTATTTTTGTCCTCACAAAAGAAAGCTCTTCAAAAAGGATTTTGGGTAGATGTAGACTTCTACAAGGATGAAAAGCAAATTTTTGTTTATTTTAAATAAAATTATATAGAGAACATACATAACAGAGTAAAATATGTCAGTTAACTTAAAAGCAAGTTTTTTTTTATTTTAAATTAAGTTATATTGAGAACATATAATGTTTATAGGTAACTTAAATTTTACCTTTTTTACACATCTTCAGAGTAATTAACAGAGATACTTCAGTATTTATCTGAAATTAGAACACAAGAATCTGATATGTAACCATACATGCCATATCAAAAACTGTTTAAGTTTTATTATTTATGCAATAATATCAGAATTAAATTACAACCTGCACACTTTGTGACAAGAGCTAGAATGACTTTACATTTGAAAAAAAAAAAACTATGTATACAAAAAAAAAGATACAGGTGCCATCTATTAGCATAGGAACAAAATTCTGTTAGCATTAGATATTGTCATTATCTTTAACACTTTCCCTTGTTAGCTGGATTTTGTCAGAACAGTCCCATTTGATTACACATTCTCAATAGTCTGGACTTCATCAAGGGTTTTGTTAAAATGTCAGAGACTTGTTTCTCAGTTGACACTGGTTTCACATTTAATTTTCCCTCCAAGACTTTCTTGCGCATAAAGAAGTGTTTTATTTTGTGCTTTGTCCTTCGATGATATTCAGGGTTGTGTGACAACTTTACTACTGCCCTGTTGTCCACTTGAAATGTGGGAATTTCCCCCAAATTCACTATGCCTTGAATTAGTCTGCAGAGCCAAATTATTTTCTTGACTGCCTCTGATGCTGCCATAACTTCAGCTTCAGTTGTTGAAGTGGCAACAATTGCTTGCCTTTGGCTGCGCCATGAAATAGCTCCTCCAACAAAAATCATAACATCCTGAGGTCGATCGACTTGTTTTGGTGAATCCACCAAAATCTGAATCATAACAATGAAGCACACCTTTTGTCTCTGTAGCACGGTATGTTATTCCATATCCAACTGTGCCAGCTATATAGCGCAATACTCTCTTCACCCTGACTATAGCTTCTGCAGATGGGTTTTCGAGTGATATTGAAAGAAATCCTACACTATATGCTAAGTCTGGCCTGGTTCCCACCATCAGATACATAAAGACACCAACAGATTACCTATATGAAAAATAAGAGTTTTTGGTTTCAGACTTTTTGCAATCTGCAATCCTTTAACATGCACGTTGCCACAGGTTTGCATTATTCAAATCCAAAATATCTAAGTATTTTTCTGGCATATCCTTTTTGTCTGATATTTATTGAGTTATCTTTATGATGCTCAATTTCAAATCCTAGAAAACAGGAAACTTCTCCTACTGAGATCTTGAATTTTGTTTTTAGCTCCTTGATAAACATTTCAGAATCCTGTTGGTCAGTTGCAGCAATTAATCCATCATCAACAAACAACACGATCAATAATTTTCTACCTTTTCTTTGCCGAATGTAAAGGCATGGATCAGCTTCACTTGCTTTAAAGCCAGGATCTGTTAAAAATTGACAAAAACACTTGTTCCAACAGCGTGGTGATTCTTTTAAACCATACAGGCTGCGCTTGAGTTTACATAATCTTCCTGAGCCATCTTTGAAACCTTCTGGTTGTTGCATACACATGGTTTTCTCCAGATTTCCATAAAGGAATGCTGTTGATACATCAAATTGAGTCAAGTGCATCCTTTCTTCAGCTGCAATGCTTAAAACTGTCCACGTTGTTCCCAATTTGGCTACTGGGCTGTATGTTTCACTGTAATCAATGCCCTGGCGTTGACTGAAGCCCCTCGCAAGAAGTCATGTTTTATTTGTTGATGCTGCCATCTGGATTTGTTTTGAGTCTATAAACCCACTTACAGGGTATTTATTGCCTTAGCTCCAACTGGTAGGCCTGATAGCTCCCAAGTAGGATTTTCACTTAATGAATTCATTTCACTCTCCATGGCTTTCGTCCAGTTTGTGCTATCTTGGAGTTAACTGCTTCTTCATATGTTTCTGGATTATAGTCATCTAAATATGACTGCTTCCATAATATGATACTCAAACCGTTTTGGTTTATGCAGAAGTGAGCGGTTCCTCACCTGTCTATCTGATGTAGGTTCAGCATCTTCTTTTCTATCAATCTCAGAATCACTTAAGTCTTCTTGACTTTGTGTCCTTTCTATAGGATTGTCCTCAATTTTTATGAGCTGCTCTTCATACTTTCCCTGATTTGTATCTTCTCTTATCCTGTCTTCTAATTTCAATTCTGTATGGTCATCACACTTCCCTGCTTTGTCTTGAAAGATTACATCTTAAGATAAAATTACTCTGTGTTCTCTCTCTCTTTCTTTACCCAGATTCTGTATCATTTATCTCCATCATATCCCACAAGGTACCCTTGGATGACCTTCTTATCCATTTTCCTTCTCTTTTGAGCTGGAACGTGAGCATAGCTTGGAGATCCTATAATGCACAGGTGTTTTAACCGGGGTTTCTTTTTGAGCCAAAGCTCATATGGATTTGCATTTTCTATTTATGACTTTCCTGTTCTGTTTAGTATGTATATGGCAGAGTTAACTAATTCAGCCCAGATGGTTGTAGGGAAACTGACCGTAGGATTTTTGAGTATTTGAATGTTCTGGGCATTTCAATAGTGGTTCGTATTTCTCGTTCACTGGCTTCATTTTGTTCTGGGGTGTAAGGTGCTGAGTAATTACATTTGAATGTAAAATTTCACGAACATCTTTGTTATCAAATTATCCACCATTATCGCAGAGGAGTTTTTTCACTAAATATCCCAATGTGCTTGTATGTGCAAGCATGTGCTCTGACACCTTTTTTACTTCTGACTTCTCTTTTATTAGGTAACCATAGCGAAACTTTGTAAAGCTGCCTTTGAATACAACCAGATACTTTTTCTTCTGAAATGACTCATCAAATGGTCCACAAACATCTGCTGAAATCAGTTCACCATGCTCAGAGGCTTTTTTCCTGGTGCCAAATTATAGTCTGTGTGCTTTCCCATAAATACATGGCTCACACAATTCCTTATCTAGCTTGATGCGGATGCCTAATTCCTTTTCAAGCATGCTTCGGATGTGACGTTTATCTTGGTGGCCCCATCTTTCCTGATACAACTGTAGCAAAGAGCTGTCTGCTAAAACAGTATGAACTTCTATCATTTCTTTGGGCAATATTGGTTCAAAATTTGCTCTGAATAAGGAACCATTTACACTGCGAGACTCATAGAACACCGCATCACTGTTGACTTTTAACCAGCACTCAGTAGGGAAGTCAACACAAATTCACTATTTTGATTTCTGTCTCGAGCGGCAAGTACAGAGAATAAATTTCTATTAATCTTCGGAACATACCAAACATCTTTTAGAACAACTTCCTGGCATTTTTCATTAATGGTTGATTTTACTTTTACTGTGTGCCTTTCCCAAGGGCAGCTAATGTTTCATTTCCCGCAACTTTAATGCCACAGGGACTATTAAATTTTATGAAGTCTTTACAAAATATGTGTAGCAGTTTGTGACATGCAGTGGCGGCACGAGACCTGAACTTAATGTGGGCAAGATACATTTTGCGCGGCTCTCTGGTGGCGTAACAAGAGCGTTTATAAATTACAAAGCTAATTTTTATTCATAAAGAGAGGAAAAAAACTTTTTACTCATATTTCTTTGGCACATTAAACAATAACAAGAAAAAATTAAAGAAACAGAAATTTTCTACTTTTAGTTTTGCTGAAAACTTAATGATTGGTTCGTAATTTATCTTAGATGCTATGTCTACTTCATTAGATAAAACTGCCAAAGCTGAAAGTCTTTCCTGACCCATTGTATTTCTTACATAATTTTTTACCAGTTTTGATTTTGAAAAGTTCGTCTCAGCAGAAGTAGTACTTACAGCTATTATTAACAGGTATTAGAGGTAATACAGGTATAGCAGGTAACTTACAGGTATTCGAAAGACAATGTATATTTGGGAAATTTCTCCAAATCGTTTACTATGACATATTGAAGCGGATGTTTCACGTCTAATGGTATTGGGTAAATTATGGATCATGTTTTGTAATTCTTCATATAATTCGTAAGGTTGGAAGTCACTGCTCTCACCTACTTGCAGGACTGTGTGTAAATCTTGAGAGTTTCAGTATTTGCTCTTTTGGAATATTTTTTTTAACTTGTTTAAGTCATAGAGAACACAAAAATTTAAAAATATTGATTTAAAGACATAAATCTTGAATCCATATTGCTTATCACAGAATCAATCATGGTGTTAAAAAAGTCTGTTTCATACTGGTTTTTGACAGACTCTAAAGGTTGATCGCCGCCTTCATAATCAAACATTCTTTTCTTTTTGGCTACCCTTTTATTTTTAAAATATTTTGGAAAATCACAACTGCTTTTCTCAATAAATTTAAGAGCATCACACAAGCATTTTCCGAATCCAGTTTGTCGATACTCTTTGATCCAGGTACAAAATGTACACAAATGCTCAAGAGAACACATAAATGGGCTTGTACAGATTGCCATAATTTGGTTATGGTATTGACACGCGTTAATAACTCCTACCATACATGTAATGATACGATACATTCCTCACTGAACATTTCATTCAAAACGGAATCGCAATCACGAAGTGTGCCGGATTGCTCCGCATGCTTTTTTAAGTTTTCTATGCATTCGAACATCATCAAATTGTAATAATACGGCCTTCACCACCTCAATTCGGTTCCCCCTTCCCCTTTGTGTCTGACAAAGGTTTAATAGCAGGCTTCAATTTATCTTTGATAATTTTCCAGCGTTTGCTGGAACTTGAAAATAGCAAAATAAATCTTCTGAAGAAAACTGAAAAATGTTTTTGTAGCCACTGGCAAATTAGCTGTGTCTACCAATAACAGATTTCAGCTATGACAACCACAATGTGTGAAAAGTGCACTGGGATTTATATTTAATATTCAACTCCACTATTTAGGCCTACCGTATTTGCAACATTGTATCCTTGTCCATGACAGTTCTGAATACCTAAGCCATTTTTTTTCTAGCTCTCCCAGTATTTCATTGGTCAAATATTCTCCAATCGTTCTAGTGACAGCAAGAAATCCGATCAAGTTTTCTTCTGTAATTCCACTTGATGTACAACAATATCTTAAGATGGCCGGCATTTGTTATATTCTGCTTTTATCTTACCTATCACTTCACTGGTAACTGTGTTCGACGTGATTGTGATCCATTCATTCTCTGAACATCGTGGCTTAGATAATGGTGTGCAATTTGTTTATCAATGCGATTTATGTGTTCCCGTAACGTAGGATCTTATTTAGATATCAATTTAAATAAGTATGAAGTTTCCGGAATTCTTAATGTCTTCGTTGACAATATTGTCTTAATTGAGACATTCTTTATGACCTCTTAACGTCAAATTATGATAGGCTAAGAAATTTATATCAATTAATCTCTCAAATAAATTGTACAATGTTTTTGAAATTCAAGAATTCGCCTTTTGTTTTCTCTGTCTAATGTTTTTCCGTGCCTTATTCCCTTCTCTAATGTTATCCATTGGAACATATAGGCCATATGTTCTTTAGTATTCTCGTGTCTGTGTAAAATGCTGCTTAAGTGTTTCCAATTACAGTACCCTTCCTGTACCATTTGAGTTTGCGAATTGTCAAATAGCCTGCATGGAAAACAGAAAACTTTATATTTAAAACTTGAATAAACCAACCAGTGACGAAGTCGAGTTACACCATTATTTAACTTTCTTAAGAAACGAAAATTGGAAAAGTGTCCATGATCATCATCTTTAGGATAATATTCATCACTGTTATTTATCTGCTATATGGGACCGCTTTGAACTATATGGTGACCGGTGAGCATCTGTTATGGGAAACGTACTCAATCTCGGGTTAAAACTGGAAAATGTGTTTGTTTCACTACATCACTGGCATCTCTGTTCACAGGAGAACTAATCTCAATCTCTTCTTTTTGATTGTGACTTATGTTACTCAACACGAACACAGAAATCTCAACGTCAGATTATATGATTGGCAAGCTTTTGACCCAATTTCTATTTATGATTTTCGTCGTTCGGTATCAATAGTCGGTGCATTTGGAGTAACTTCCAAATTCAACGGAGACTTGAATACAGATAAATGTTGTTGAGAAGTCGAAGGAACCGATAATTTGATTCTGTACTGCCATATTCAGTCTGACCGAGAAATTTCATCATACCTGAACTTTAAACCTGGTTGGATACAACTTTTTCTTTTTGCTGCACCAGATACCCATTTTCTCTCTTTCTCTCTATCTCTCTTAGTGCCTAAGCCTGACATAATCGATAAATTATGAAAAATGCCCAGTACCACTATTGTTTATTACCACATCAAATATGATTATTTATAAACCAATTATTTATATCCAAAAATTTATAATATGATATAGAAACATGAAGTGCGACTACGTCTGCATGCGATACTTTAATTGACATTCTAGTGATGGGAAGTCCTGAGCTATGCCCCATCTCTGACCAGGGACTTCCCACGACAGCAACATAACTCCAGCTAATGTTGCCAGACTAAATATGAACGAATGTGCGGAAACTACAAAGTTGAGAAATTTTTAATGAAAGGAAACGGAAAGCATTATTTTTTTACAAATTTTTTATTCATATATTCACACCTAGAATATCTTTTTAAAAAAGTCTATATATATATATATATATCAATTTTTCGATATCTTACGCTGAAAAACAAAGTAGAAATGTTCTAATTTATAACTATAAAAAACCCTGTGGGGCGCACTTTTGGATTTTTCTTACTTTTCGTGTAATTCATTTCGGCTTTGAGGCGTGAGACCCTATGTACCGTGGGCGGTGGCCCACGCCTTACGCCGCTTCTGGTGACATGCCTAGTAGCTCCAGTGTCAATCCAATATGATATTGGGCTAGTCTCTGATGTACAAACTTCCTCAGACATAGACATCAATGTTATGTTGACTGACACTGTATTTGAGTGTGTATCACTCAATTTACTCATCGGCGGTCTTTCATCTGAAATCCACTTTCTACAGTCTTTCACCCAATGTCCTTTCCGTTTACGGTAATTGCAGCTATCTTCTTTTCTTGACTTGGACTTATATTTGCTCTCTTGTTTGGGTCTTTCTGATTTTGTAGCTATTAAGACTTCCTGGGCTCTTTTTGGCTACTGTTTTTAACTTTAGTAAAATTTCTTTCGAA
Source organism: Trichonephila clavipes (assembly GCA_019973935.1). Classification (NCBI taxonomy): domain Eukaryota; kingdom Metazoa; phylum Arthropoda; class Arachnida; order Araneae; family Nephilidae; genus Trichonephila; species Trichonephila clavipes. Next base: position 60,141 of record BMAU01009563.1, on the reverse strand, counting down.
TATACACAGCTGCACTGTTAATTCTTCAAATGACTTCTTGCCATCTTCAGCCAACAACATCCAACTGGATTTAAGGGGTGTTGGAAAGCTAAAATCTTATTTTTTTGACAATTTGAGATTTTTACATTTTCAAACTGTATAGATTTTAACCTTTCTAAAAATACCTTATTTTAACCTCTAGGGTATTTAGAAGCCCTTAAAACGTATTTTAAATAATCGTTGAATTTGGGCCACGCCCATTTTAATGGCGAAAATTGTAAACAAATTACTTTGTTTTTGCTTAAAAGTGTAACGACTAATATAAACCAAAACATGTATCTTTTATTTTAAATTGAGCCTTTTATTTTTTATTTCCTAATCGATTAGAAGTCTCACTGTATACATTAAAATCAATTTATCTCAAAATGTAAATTTTAATGTGCGATGAACATTTTCTGAGAAATTACTGTTTACAGGTATGTAAATTTTTTATGAATTATTTATAATGATGTCTAATATATACTAAAATGAGCTTTTTGTAAAAAACTCAAAAATTTAATTTTTACAAATTTTTTAAGTAAAAAATGGGTCAAATTTTGCAATGTTTGATAAAATATTTCATAATTTATTAAAAAATTCAAAATTAGCTAAAAGCTCATTTTAGTATAATAAGAGAGGTGTACTTTAATAGTATGAAGAATTTCAAGCAGGTACGTAAAACATATTTTGAAAAAAGGTACATCGAAAACAGCCAATTTAACATTGTCAGTATAGAGAAAGAGAGATGTTTCCAACTCCCCTTAAAGGTTTCAAACTGACAAGGCAAAATATGTAACACTTTACAGACTAGCATAAAATCTGGCAGTTTACCTTCTTCTCTAGCCTGAAATCCGTTATTCAGCTCATTCCAAAGACTTCTTAGCTTTGCAATGTGGATCGAGACATCCTCTCCTGGAGCCCAGCTGAATGCAAAAAAACTATGTGCAAATTTTAAACAGCTGATCTTTAGAAGTTGCTTCAATGCTTCCCAAGCTTCAAAGGCTGTTTCTTTGTCCATAATCTTCTGATACACAGCATCAGTGACAGTACTTGCGATCATTGATTTCGCGTAACTGTTTGCTTTTTTGTACAAATCGCAGTGTTCTTTATGATGTTTTCTTACAGATTCTTGTGCTTCAACATCTATGGATTCTGGCCTTTTCATCTTGCCATCTATGACCTTTATTTACGTTCGCTCTGTGTGATTTTTAGTTTCATCGTGCATTTTTAATGCTACTTCAATCATAATTTTTAATGCTCGAGTTTAGAAAACGTAGATCGCGTATCTTCCGTTTCCACATCGGCCAATCTGTTTCTCCGATCAAAGACTTAATATGACGGCTGAAATCCATACTTATTTCCTTTCTAGAATATTTAGACTCGCAGATTTCTTGAATAAATCTATATCAGTACCTCTAGGCTAAACAACAACGCTTGTTTTCAGTTTTATAGATATGCTCACCGGATATGTTGTTGACTTTGAAGTGATGAGTAGCTCCAAAATGGATAAAAGCGATTGTGATATAAATCAGTTCCCGCCAAACTTCCGATCGGTGAAACTTTGCCGCGACTTGTTGCTTCCAAGAAATAAAGTTCTGTCTGCCTTTTCTATCATAACAGACTCATAGCTTAGATACTTCAAGCCTGGTTTAAACTTGTGCTGGTACCCATAACCTGTTTAAGTTTTATTATTTATGTAATAATAGCAGAATTAAATTACAACCTGAACACTAAGTGACAATAACTAGAATGACTTTATATGTGAAAGAAAACTGTATATACAAAAAGAAAAAAAGGTACAGGCACCTTTTATTAGCATAGTGGAACAAAATTCTGTTAGCATTAGATATTGCCATTTTGGGCTCATTTAAAAAGCTTATATTTTTGTTTAATAAAAATGAATTGTATTCTGTTTTTATTTTAAAGGTATATATTTATACAAGAAAAATTATTACAAAATTTATTGTTTTGAATGCGACGCTTTTCTCAGTTCGAGTTAATTTAAACTATTTAACTTATTCCCATTAAATCCATTTTTTATAACAAACCATGTTTTTTTAGCTTTTTTTCCATTAATGTTTACATTTTATTTTTTTTTCCAAAACTAATTTGTTTGTTGCAAAATCGACCCTAAAGTTATTACTCATAGTCTTTTTTTGGTGTCAGCGTTTTGAAAATCGCATTATAGCTTAAGTTTAAACATTAGATCTTTTTTAAAGACAATAAACAGTACGCTAAATGACAAAAAGAAAACTGTATACAAAAGTCAAAAGGCACCTTTTATAAATAACTATTAATTTATTAATCAATAAGATTAAAATTAAATTAAACAAACCCGGTTCTATAAAGATACACATAACAGAATTTCACTTAACTTTGAGAGAGGGGCGAGGAAGAGGAGTCATGTCGCCGCTTGGAGTCCCCCGCGGTGTCTTAATTGGAAGGGACGTGTCAGACCACAAGTGGGTATGAGAGAGTGCGTCAGAGAGATCGTCTAATCGGGGTGCATCTTCTTTTTATTTCGCGGCGACTTGCTCCTGTGTGCTGGAGCGGATTCTTTACAGAGTCAGCATAATTTTCTCTCATTGGTCTAGAGTCAGCGGAAGAATACCCTCTCACGGTCAATGACATCCCAAGCGCGGGAAATCCAAAATGACACCCCCTATACCACGATATATTTATGAGTACAATGCCCCTTTCTAGGCGTGGGAACATGTCACCCTTTTTGGTGGGGTAAGAGAGAGACATTCCAAATTCCGTTTGTTGTAAACAGCAAGAGCAGGGCAGATGTAAAAATTACAGTTGTAACTTTAGGGACCGGCGACCTCCCATCAATATATATTTATAAAACTTATTCTACTTAATTATTTAACAATGTTATAGAGGAAAAGAAAAAAATTTGGAGAAGCATTCACTACAAAAATGTGGAAAAAATATCTTTACGACAGTTCTATTAATGTTTATTCTAGATTATGAATCAAGTACCACTTTCAAACATTAGAAATCAAAAATTATCATTTACCATTTGTAAAATTACATGTAAAAAAATTCTGCAAAATTTTAAGTCTTTATTTGTTGCACTTTTTTAGGTAAAGTATTTGCTTTATCGAGAATTGAATTCCAAATATGGTAAATTAAGGCATTAAAATTTTAAAGTTAGAATGTGTGTATGATAGAATATAAACTTATGTGTCCAAATATTGAATATAGAAGTCCTGCACACTCCTACATGATCAAAATAAAAAAAGTCATTTTTGAATCCATAATTCTGTTACAAAAAAAATTGTTATATACAGGGCTAGCGAAATTAAACTTCCACTGCTCAGAAAGCCTTGGATGCCGTTCTATTACTCCGAAGAGAAAAATGTTTGAGCATCAGGTATTTCAGATGATGCGCTCGAAGTTTTTGAAATAAAAAAATAGTTGAAAAAATAGTCTCTAGATGACGCTTATGGAGGCGAATACTGTTCTTAAAATCGAAAACAGTTATCAAACGTTCCCGGTAAATGTTATCTTTCAAAAAGCTCCATAACCAGAAGTCGCAAGGCGTGAGATTGGGTGATCTTCGAGGCCAAGCTGTTGAGAAAAATCGGCTGTTCACACGTACGTCTGTCAATGCCTGCCTTAACAATTGGTGGACTGAGCTCGCGTTGTGTGGTAGGGCTCCACCGTGCACGAGTATGGTTTCTTGTAGGAAGACTCGTCGCTGTAGAGTAGGAATTACGTAGGTCTGTATCATCTCAGGATACCGTCCCCCTGTTAACAGAACAGGTGGTAAGTCATTGAGGGGTCACTCGTTCAAAAGAATAGGGTTCGAGAATGAATGAAGCAGTGAACATGCAATCCCTTTCGTATCATGCAAAGCTTTAATATGTACCGCGTGGGGGTTTCTGTCCCCCAGAAGCGACAATTACGGCTATTCACTTGTCTATTAAGATACAAGTGCGCCTCGTCCGTCCATAGTATGTTCAATGGCAATGAATCATCGACTGCCGTTCTAGCGCGAAAGTTTGCGAGTGTGTGGATCGTGCCGTTTCAATTGCTGAACCGCTTGAATTTTATGCGGGTAAAAATTCAAAATTTTACGCATGATAGACAGTAGAATAGGACATATCAAGGGTACGGGAAACTGACAGTACGCAGATGGTTCCGTGAAGGGACGTTTATTTTTGTTTAAGACAGCTTTTTGATTCAAATTAATGTAGCAATTTTTTTCTGGTATAAGACATCCCCTCATTTATATGTTTTTGATTGTTTTATGAACTTATTTATGTACTTTGAAATTACACTCATGTCCCTAAATTAAGAATAATGAAGTTCAGGCAACGAAAGAGACAGAAGCATAACAAATTTGACTTATTTGTAAAGTCTATTTATTAAACAAAAGATAAAGAGCAAAAAAATGCTATATGTTTGACGTAATTAACAAAAATTGCGATTTTTACTCCCTGGAGCAAATTTCAAAAAAGAACCTATTTACAAAAAAAAGTATAACATGGTTAGTATGATGGTAAATACCGAGTATGTCTCCCGGACGATGCAATACAGTCCTTACAACGCCTAGGCATGCTGAGTATCCAATTATCAATCTGATCTTGGGGAATATTACACCACTTATCAAGCAATGCCCTCCGAAGTTCCGGAAGTTAGGTGGGAAGGGGTTTACGGGCTGTAATTCGTCGGCCAAGCATATTCCACACATGCTCTATTGGATTCAAGTCCGGTGAGTTTGCTGGCTAATCCGTACGGGTGATATCCGGAGATTGAAGGCATTCGTCTACAATGTTTGCACGGTGAGGACGCGCGTTGTCATCCATAAACAGAAATTCTTCACCCATGGCGCCCCGAAACAAACGTGCATGTTGTTCCAGAATGACATCCCGATAGATGTGGCCTGTCATCGTTACACTCTGAACATGCAGGTCAGTTCTGGAACCAAGAATAATTCCTCCCCAAACGAGCCATCCTGCACTATAGTAACGGTGTCGTTCAATGGTGTTCTCTTGGTGGTAACGGGTACCTGGCGCTCTCCATGTTAAAGTCTGGTGAGAATCAGACTGCAAACTAAACCTGCACTCGTCGAAAAACATACATGTTCACTGTTGGGGTGTCCACAATGCATGCTCTCTACTCCAGGTTAATCGCGTGGAACACATCTGAAAGGCCTACGAGCATATAGACCAATGTGCCCTAAGCGTCTAAATAAGGTCTGCCTTGTGTGTGTGTGTGTGTGTGTGTGTGTGTGTGTGAAACTACCGTACTGGTAGCTGAAGAGAGCTGACGAGACAGGTCTGATGCTGTGCTCCGTCTGTTTCTTTTGGCAGTAACTGCCAAATACCGGTCCTCATTCAGCGTTGTAACTCGCGTGCGACCTGTGCTGTAACGATAACTGAGTTTAAAAAATCTGATATCCATGGCAGGGCTTTCTCTTTTATTCCAAATATATCCAATATTTTAAGAATGAACTGGTTTCTCCAGTCCGTATCCGAAGTTTTAGATAAGTCTAAAAATGCTGCTGATGTATGACTGGCCGGTCTTAAATTTTGGGCATCTCTGACACACATTGACAAAAGTACAAAATTTAATCTTCTGTACTATGTCCTCTCCTAAATCCATATTGTTCCCGTGGAAGCAGATTATTGCTGTTTAAAAAGTAGGTGAGTCTTCTTAGCATCATTCTTTCCATGATTTTACATAGTCAAAGCAATCGGCTGATAACTCTCAGAAGAACTAAGTACCTTCCTAATGTGGATGATAGTAGCAATTTTCCACTCGTGAGACAGTCGAACACTTTTTGAAGATTAATTAAATATATACATCAGGCGTTGAGTCCCGCTCGGACCAAGATGAGTAATCATAACCCCGTGTATGTTATCTGATCCCGGTGATTTCTTCAGATCGAGAGGTACGTTTGGATTTTGCGTTTAGCATCAGCTAATTTTAAGACTTCTGTCTATATTTCTATACATATTTCAATGGACTTTTGTAGTACTTATATGTTGATTAATATGCATCAATACTTGATTTCTTTGCTTGAATACATCTTCCAAAAACACAATGCACAAACATCTATGGACGAACAGTTTTATAAATATTAATTATTTGTGTGTGTGTGTGTGTGTAAACATGAAATTCCTGAATGTAGTACTTTAGGTAGTAATATGGTACGGAAGTTTTTTCCCCCGAAACTTCAAAGTTTAATTCCTAGCATGAATATTTTGATAATGATCACACTTGCATTGAGCTATAGAAAGAAAAATAAACAAATAGAATATTAATTGGAGCATGACAGTCTCTGTTGCTGGGATGGGGAACCTTTTTTCCGGAAACGCATATCAAGTAGATGTCTGATACTTTCGATATTTTGTTTCACTAACAACTGGTTCTTCTTTCTTGAAAGCCTACCAATCCCCGGTCTAGAATCGCATTCACTTTACTTTATAAATTCTTTGAATTTTTCTTTATATAAAATAATAAAAATAAATGCAATTAAATATTCTTGATTCAAATAATACTACAGAAAAAATAGCTTTCAGAAACAGAAAGATTTTCGTTCATAATAAACAAGAAACAAAAGTTCATTGTAAAGTAATGTTTATAACATGTGTAAATGATAGAAAGGCTGATTATGAAATTTTGATTCGCCTTACTTTTGTGGAATTATACTCTTTTGAAAGTTTCATTTATGTTTTATACAACTTAATGTGATTTATATTTGCTCCAAATCCACTCGTAACTTGCTACCAAATTGTCCTCATCAAGAAAATACATTTTAAAATCATTTGCCAACATAGCTAAATGATTTTACATGATTTTAAAAACAACTTTCGCATGTTGTTCTTCAGATTTGTAAGTTTTAACACACAACGAGCTGGGGCTTTTTCCCCATCATTTACTTCAGTAGTGGTAAATCCAAAATTTAAGTATTTTTGAGAATATTGCCTTTATTTAATTTTCGAAACCATGCTGGTCTGTGTACTTGTTGATCCTTTATTATCGTCGAATGTTTGTTTACGACTTAAAAATGTATGTATGATTTTGTTTTAATCTACTGCCGTAAATACTTAATTACCGTGAATTACAATTAACGTGCAAATTAAAAAATGTACATTCAAGCTAGATTCGGTAGCTATAGAGGTATCAAGTCAACCACAATACTGACTGGAATTGTACGAGGAAAAGCATTTTCACATGCTTTGCACAGACGTCCGATAGGTTGCCCAGACTCACGCAAACGTTCCCGATAATTCCAGATGTGATGGATATGATAGAGAGCAACTTAGACTAGAGTATTTTTCTAATGACATTTGTACTTCGAGAAATGAATGCTGAAGGAAATAAATCTTTAATTAAATATATCATTTTGCGATCTGTTCCAGTTTAAGAATTAGAGAAAGAAAAATAACATAATAATAAGTAAGTAATATATATTTTAAGTAATTTTCTTAAAATATATAGTACTTAAAAGTTACATATACAAAATTTAATATACTTATCATATTAATTTGTACGGTTTATAATTAAGATCGTATTGTAACTTTAGCGTCTCTCTCTCAAAGTGCATTTTTATTGCAGTAAATACATTATGGTTGTACAGGGAGGGGGGCGAGACAAAAATTATGATTGAAAATTGGGTCGCCAGTATTGAAAGTTTGAGAAACGCTGTCATACACAATTAACAGTAGATTAAACGAAACTTAGCTGCAATTTTTTTTTTAACCTTTAGTTTGTTTACGTACTTTTGGAGCCAAGTTTGTAAAATTGATGAAAATATTTAGTTTTAATTTGAAATTTAGTACCTGGACGAAATATTTTTGTGGTGTAAATAGAAACAAATAGTGAAATTTCTCCTTTCGAAATTTTTATAATTCTAAATACTTAATAACTTATTTGTGGTGATTCTGTTGAAAACGTGCTTTTTGAAAAAATGATAATAAAATTATTTCAATAGCTTAAAAATGAGATTAAGGCAGAAATGAGGATGCCTTTATTGCAACCAATATAGATACTGAACCGGCAATAGTTGTTAAAATATTGCATATGTAAAACACCCCTGCTTTTCATCTAAACAATAGTAAAAGACATTTCATACCCCTTATTAAATCAATAGAAATTGAAGGGGAACCAAGATTCTTATCCTTCATTACCGTGCATAAAAAATTATAGGATACAATTTTTTTTGATAAGGTAAGATTTTTTTATAAAAATTTCTGTTCTCTAAAATTTATATTTTTAAAAATATGTTAATGCACTGTATGCATATACTCTATGTTTTTTAGATGCAATCGTGTACACTGAAGAGACATTTTTGAAATATTCTTAAAACATCCAAATAGAAAGCAGATATAACAAAAAATAACAATTTTTAATAAATTCATAAGATAAATGCTCGGTGAATTAACAGTTTGTCCTTGAAAAAACTAATAAATATATTTAAAAACATTTCACTTCAGTATAAATATAAATGTCTAATTAATGTACAATAAAAATTTGAGTATTTATGTTTAATAGTTTCTGAGAAAAAAGGTATGAGATAACACATCAAATGTGATTGTTGTCTTTGCGAGAGAGTTGTTACGTACATAAAAATACATATATTTCATGTTTATAAACATAATAACAGTTTTATTTTGGTTGTTTTAGAAATCGTTTGTACAGTTTAGAGTAATTTTTGAACTTCAAAACTTAGAAATTGTCTGCAACACAGCAAAACCTAATGATAACTTTACAAAATTCCAGCGAAAACTTTCAAAATGTCGTATAATCAGGTATTTTTAAATACCATCTCAAATTCATACCAAAACCATATTGATACATTTTCACATTATATTTATGATGCTTTATGTTCAAATTTGATATCTGTAAAGCATCGTGACGGGCTCACGTGTCTTTTCTTTAACATGTCTTTGGTTCTTTGGGGCCAGAATTAATGGCAACTCTTTTCCGACCAAATCCAAGAAGTGAAGCGTGAAAGAAAGATGCAAATTAGGAAGCTTTTAAATATCAGAAGTTAGAGTAAGCGCGATGGCAATTTGAGGAATGTAAACATAATCCGTGGTTCAAGCGTGAAGAAGTTTTGGAAAACGTTACGTGGCGACTAGCAGAAATTATACGTGATAGAGATACATGGAGTCAAGGTGCATACCATTGCACTCGAGTAATTACACACTTTCATCTAAGATTGTTGTGATCTGATTATTTAATATTAGGATCAGTGATAGTATTGGAATTGAGTTTAGGCGAGTCAGTAATTGATAGTGGTCCGAGTTAGGTTAATTCGGTATTATATAAATTGTGTGTTTTGCCACCGTAGAATCTCTCACATATATTATTATAATCTAATTTGTCAAAGGCTTAAGTTAAAAATCTTAATAAAGATATATTAAGATTATGTATGCTTCTAGTTCTTCCGTTAATCCTACACCTCTAGATCACGCTGATAATCAAAGAGATGTTCACCCGAGGGTGATATCACAACATGAAAGCTACTACTTCTTCAAAAATGGATACAGAATTGAGAAAATTGATGTAATACTAGAAATTATCTCGTTAAGAAGAACTGAAAATTGCTATTCTGGGCAATTTAAGACTTTTTTGTTTACTATTTTATGCAAAATAAATTTCAAAGATGCTAATGTTCAATAAAATGGTACAAGTACATATGTGTGTTGTAATTCATTATTTTTCTGATGAAGTCACACTTTATAGTAAAAATTCAATTTTCTCAAAAATGATGTTTTTAAAACTGAATGCATCTTTTTCTCAGAAAATAATGTATGTTTGTGCATGAAATTTTTTTCCTCATGTTACTGATATGTAACTATATATATTCATGAGTTTTTTTTTGGGGTATTTTCCCAAAATATTTGACTGAAATCCATATATCGTGACAAAAAATGTCAATTTTTTAAAAATTCATAGTGATGTTTTTATGGTACATGTTTTTGAGAAAACTAAACAATATATTTTAAATATTTCAATTGATCAATCAGGATGCACGATTTCTATTCAGGCCTCTCAACAGCAAGAGCCCAATACATTTAGGAGGAATAGAGGGCCCAAAGTAGGCCCAATACATACGGAGGAACGCTTCGCGTTCCAGTGCCCAATGATGTCCAGCGACCATTTCAATTCGTTGCAAATATTAATGTTTATTTTTTGTTCAGACAAGTTTATAAGCTTTAATATTCAAAGGCATTACAATAAATGGTAACAAGCTATAACTCATATGTGTAATGCTTTTTGTCGTTGCGAGAAGCTTGTTACATGCATAAAAATGCGTAAAGGTTGATAATTCCTGTCCATTGACATACTTGTCTGAAGATTTACAGGATCTAACTCCAATTACACCCGCAATGTTCCTATTTGAAATACCAACTGCTGATGCTAAAGATTTAGATAACCGAGATGCTAATCACTTCCGGAAAAGATTCAGATTTAGAGCTGAAGTAATCGAGGAGCTAAAAAATAGATTTAGAAATGAATAGCTTGGTCAATTGATTAAATGACAAAAACATCCCCAGTCGTCAAACATTCATGTAGGTAATATAGTTTTGATCGGGGACGTTTGGAAAAAAAAGTCTTCAATGGCCTTTAGCTCGTGTAATAAAATTGATTCCAGGAAAGGATGGACTGGTGAGAACTGTTAAATTGAAGACTCAGTCTTGTGCTTTAATTCGTCCAATTCAACGTGTGTTTCCGCTTGAGGTAAGTGGGAATGATGGATCAAGTCTACCGTTCCAAAGGATTCAACAGGGTGATTCGTCCGTGAACTGTCCAAATCTTAATACTTTGAAAGCTACTGAGAAACCTCCGGTTGTGACGGGGCTTTATCACGCCTTCTACTAAAACCCTCTAGGGAAATCTTTGGGGCCAGAATGGCAATTCTTTCCAACCAACTCAAGAAGAGAACACGATTATACAGATTAGGAATCTGTATAGTATATTTGAGCTTTAGTATTCGCGTGGAGTGCTAGAGGAGTTCTATGAGTGTTAAGTGAGTTCTAAGTGAAGTACTAAAAAGGAAAGTTCTAAGTGGGTTCGAAGCCAAAAGATTGTTCATTTGCTGGATCAAGTTGGATACGGTATTATATTGACGATATAAGAACTGGTAGCTGTTCGCCGTGGAATATCGTTAAGATAGATTATACTAAACTTCAGTACTAGAGCAGATTCTAGTAAGATAAGGAATCATCTATAAATATCGATTCGGTGGTTTAATGCGCTATTTGTTAGAATTGTAGTTTATGTCATATCACTCCTGATCATTAGTCTTCTAGACTTGTGTTGCTTTGCTTAATATATATTGAGATAATAATAAACTAGTTTCATTATGGAAACTATTAGTGGTTAATCTCTTATCCCTTCCAACTTAGGTCGCGTGGATGATGAAGAGATGATACCCACAGCCCTTCGGCTATCACAAGTTGACCAGATGTGGTGGTCCAGTGAAGAAACCCGACAAGCTGAACTTGTTTTAACTCATGTTTTTGACTAAGCTATCCAGCTTATCAAAAAGGGGGAAGGGGAAGGATATTGTGCATGGTATTGCCTCTCCAACCAATCAGTGTCAAGCTAATGACGTCATTATGTTGCTGTTCTGTTCTTTATATGTGCAAAAAATTTCTCATTGTAACCTTGTGTAATGTGTTTGTGCGTGATTAAATGCTTTAAGTGTCACATCCTTGTCTATTCAGTATTTTATAGATAACTTACACCAAAACCAGACATCGGGTAGATGTCAGGTCTGCAATAAGATTAAACGAATTGTGTAGTGGTGATTTTAAGCTTCACATTTTACTTTCTATTTTCGCACGAAGTTCAAAAAATTTCTCTCTGTATATTTCCGCTTTTATAAAGTCTTCTTCATAGGCTATACTTCGTCGGTTTTCTCTTTCAAGATTATATTTGGAATATCTATTTGGCATTTCTGTGAACGAGAAAATTTGTCGCCTATTTGCAGTCTCAAAATCGGAAGTTGATTTACACCATGAACTTCTTTCGTAAGCCCCTCTTCGACAGTTTTAGTGCTTAGCGTAAACGACGTACGCAGTGATTTTTTTATGTGTTTTTAACTGTCACATCCATATTTCTTTCAGGCTGAAAATAACAAGCCAAGAACCAAAACCTCGCCCCACGTTCAGGTGCCAAATAAATTATGAAGCTTAAACTCACCGCTACACAATTCTTTAAATCTTATTGCACGCCTGACATCTACCCGATGTCTGGTTTTGGTGTAAGTAATCTATAAAATACTGAATAGACAAGGATGTGACACATAAAGCATTGAATCACACAATACACAAGGAAACAATGAGAAGTTTTTAGTACATCTAAAGAAAGAACAGAACCGCAACATAATGACGTCATTAGCTTGACGTTGATTGGCTGATGAGTGGATGCCTTTCGCAACAGCAGCAAAGGGCTAAGGTAAAGCTGAACCCAAGCAACTCTCATATGGAGATAATAGCCTTTTTGTTGCTACATATCCCACAAAACCAGAACTGAACTGAACTTTCATATTCTTATGACAGGAGTTTGAGCTTCACTGCGGGAATCATGTATGGTTCAAAATTACGTGGTCCGTCGCCAAAAGCCCTCGTGTAGCTAAAACAGTGCGACGTTAATATTCAATCAATCAATCAATCAAGCGGGAATCATGTACTCCGGTATCCATTCATAACCTATAAGTTTTAAAATAATTTTAAATTTGTAAGTTTATTTACCTTCTTAAGGTTTTTAAACACAGTTTTTCCTTTTTCTCCCTGAGTGTTTTGATGTATCCAAGTTTAATAAATTTACTTATTGCTTCTTTTTACTATATTTAATTATTTATCTTATTAATTCATCTTTTTCGCAACCCAAAAAGGTGTTTCATTCTTTAAATTTTAAAACACTTTGAATTCTATTCAATTTTTTATTCTTTAATTTTTTAATATCAAACATTTTTTTAAACTTTTTCAAACTGAATACTTGATGTGATAATTACTTCTCTTTTATGTCTTTTTTCAGTTCCTACAATTAGCTCACATTTCCCCTATATATATTTATATATCTTGTTCAAATTTAAAATCGTGGATAAAATACTCTTTGTTAATCTACTCAAGTTCAAATACATTTTTTAAATTTGTAGTGGATGGCACTGGGTGTTAATACAGTGTTTTCAAATATTAATTCATTTTTTAAAATTTATTTTTTAATTTAAAATTTATTCTGCATTACAACTAGCTGTTACAGATGGTGCCACCAAAGTAGGCTTAAATTTTTTTTTTCTTCTATTACTTGTTTATGCAAATAACCATTTTGTTTTCCTTTTTCAAAAAAATGTTTCCCATTATTGATGGTCGATTTACAAAGTTTTCAAACACTGTTGTGTTTATGTTAACCAATGATGTATTGATGTTTATTACTTACAATTGTGTGTGTGTCACTTCCATGTACTACAAACTATATTTAAATTTTTATTATAAAATTATCCCATTTTATTCATAACTGTTTGGTCTTTTTAATATTTGTATGAGGAATGTTTTAGCAGTTATAAATATTTTTATGAAATGCAATAGTTCTAAATACTTTTCTTTAAATAAATAATACTAATAAAAAATTAAAAATATATCTTTTTAGCTTGTTCTCTATAAAAAAATTGATACTTAGCTGCTGTTGCAACAGTGCCAACATTCAGGATAACTCGCCAAGTTAGCAACTCTGATTTTTCATGTGTTCAAGTTTAATATTGTAACAAATTGTTTTTCTGATAGACATACTATTCATTTTCTTCTGTTGCAGTTTCTTTATGTATGATTTTAATAGATTAAGATATAAATATTTATGAATTTATTTCATACTCCATTTTTCCAATTGAATGTTACCATGTTTTTGTTCTAAACCAGTTTATGTTATCTTTACATAGCTTTTGAGTGTATTTATAAATTCAGTTCCTTTATTTCTGTGAAGTTTCTTATTTTGCATGTTTTTTTTTAAAGATAAGTTTTTTTTCCCTGTAAGCTTATTATAGTTAACATATAATTATTATTGTTGTATGACTTTTTGTTTTAGCATATCCATTAATCTAACTTGCCATGCATCAACTATGAGATATATATATGTTTCCTTTAAAATTTCATAAATATAGGTTTCTTTTTAGTATAGATATCTCGTAAAATTTCTTCTACACATATAATTCAGATAATTCCTTAATTCTGCAATATCCTATTTTTCAAACATAGTTAACTTAGATAAAAAAAGAAAACCTTTTTTAATCATATTTTACTCTATTTTCTTTATTTATTACTTTATAACTTAAAAGTGAGTCAGTATTAATCTTTAATATAAATTTTTACTTGGCATCTTAGAAAATAAATTCATTTTCCAAATTTCATTTTAGTTTTAATAATACAGATCTTAAGTGAAGAATTTTTTGGTTGATCTATTTGATTTATCATATTATTATCCCATGTCTCAATTCTCATTATGTCTGTTCCTATTCAAGTTACAGAAATAGCCTTATAATCATCAATGTGAGTTTCATATTTTAAAATTGATTAAAAATGCAACAATCTTAAACTGAAATACTTGGAAATAATAGTTGAACATATTTTACTTGATAATGGAATTTTTATATGTTAAGTGTTGTAAATGTTAAAAGTAAAATTTTGAATCTTAAACTTCAACTTTAGTGTACTTGCTATTAATTTTCCTATAACTAGATTTAAAATTAATAAAAGGGTTTCAAGTCAATTTCAGAGAGCATGGGCCATGTAAGATTTGAAAATTAATTATATTCACCAATATAAAAAATAAAATATGTAGGCTATATTTTACCAGAATTTAAAGATATTTTTATTAATTGTAATTTTATTTAATGAAGGAAGCAATAGTATGTTATAAAAATTTATTCATTCTAATCCCTCAGGGTGTTTGATAACAGTAAATGATTATACTTATTATGTTAGAATGTATGATTCTTTGAAATGCAGCAAAGTGAAGAATCTTGGCACATATAGACAGTAATGAACAAGTGATGTTTATTTCAAAAAGCCTCACTAATTATAAAGGAATGGATGGCATATCATCTTGGATTAAGTAATATTTAATTAAATTAGAACAAATCATAATGTAATTCTAAAATGTAAGCTTTATAAGTTTGAAAGAAATTGATTATGCATTTGATACATTCTGCAATCATTCATTCCATTTAGGTTTAAGATTTTTATTTTATAATAATGTAGGGTTGGTTTTTCTTTTAAAATGATTGATTTGGACTGACTTCTAAATATATAAGGATGAATATTATGTTTTATATCTCTTATTTGTTTTATTGACCATCAAAAGTTTAAACTGCTTTTTCTTGGATATTTGATTTTTATGACAATTATGCACTTAAAATGCTAATTTTTTTTTGTAATTAATATAAAGGTGGGAAAATTTTTTGGCTTTCTGGAATAAGAAATAAGAGGAACAATTAGTTTTTTAAAAAAAATCCGTTATGTTAGATATATTTCTTTCTCCTCTTTTCATAGTCCTTGAGAATTTTTTTTTTGGTATAAGTATCCACATGTAACTAATCCCATAACACAATTGTGAAAAACAGATCTAAGAGTTGAGGTAAAAAATTATATTAAAACTTGTAAAATTAGTAAGAATTTTAAATAAGTTTCTGTTTTTTAGAACAGTGTCTCCCCCCCTTAGGAAATGTATTATGTGTGTTCAAATATGGTACATATAGTTTAAACTACAGTATTGTCTTGATTATTGTGTAACATTATTGACTAATTCAGTATGTCACTGCAGCTGTTCTGTATGTGCTTAATTCTCATTCAGATATAAAAGTGAAAGCTCTGTCATTGCTTTTAATTGTTTTTCTAATGCCGAATAAGTTTGAATTGATATTCATGTCATCCAATTATTTGTATTATAATTCTGTTTTTTGAAAATCATTTCTGTTTTATTTGAAATTCTAGCTATTAAGGCATAATTACTTCTTACAATTTAACAATTTCCTGAATAGTGGTTCAAATGGTTGGTTTTCCTTCTTTCAAAGTAGATTAATCTAATAATTATGTTTTTTTCATCCTCCTGTCTTTCTGATAAAATCTGTGTAGGTTGAAATCCCAAACACTTTATTACAACAACAACAACAAAAAGTCAGAAGCAGTTGTAATTCTGTGATTTGTATTCTTCAGTCCTCTATAACTGATATATTAAAATTAACCCTTATGAATAAACAAAAAGTAAGATATTGAATTGCTTTTAAAATGACATTTCTAGAAATTGTTCTTACATTATTAGTGGTTTCACTGATCAATGAGATTTGAAGATA
The DNA here is from genome assembly GCA_019973935.1 of Trichonephila clavipes. NCBI lineage: Eukaryota > Metazoa > Arthropoda > Arachnida > Araneae > Nephilidae > Trichonephila > Trichonephila clavipes. The sequence continues at coordinate 43,805 of BMAU01009563.1, read as the reverse complement.
AAAAAATAAATAATCGGTACTGGTAAGATTGTCCTCGTATTCCCCTTAAGTCATCTTTCCCATTTAAATCATTTATTTTTATTTGAGTTATGTATAAGTTCACTGCAGATAAATTCTAGAGGGGAACAATGAATGAAATTTACAAATCTCAAAATTACTTCAGAAAGAGATGATGGGAGACTTCGCGTACTCCACTTGTAATGTGAAACAACTAATTATCAAATTTCCTGATGGATTGTTCAGAAACAAACAACATTAGGCTTAGACAGTAGTAAGGCACTTGTTCATATTTGAATATTTCTGTTTTATTTTTTTTCTATTGTGAAGCTAATTCAAAGATATTTTTCTGTTTACAAAAGCACACACAGAAAGTATCATTGGTAATGTAATTGTTTAGGTAAGATTAAAAATTAATTTTAATGTGGTATGAAAGTCTCTAAAAGGGAATAGCTCACTGGAACAATTATACAAAGATGACTTTTTTTCATGCTACTTTTTTTTATATCCATTAATGATTAACCATTCTCTGTATCCCAATTAGAAACTAAAATAAAAGAAATGAACCAGTTATTGAGTACTTTAAAAATGCTGATAAAATATATAGGATAGTACTCTAAAATGTAATCTATTATTAATACCAATTTCATGCATGATTTTGAAATAATACAGTCCAAGAACGTGTGTCTGGTTCTATGACAACTAATTGAGACTTAATATGTGATTTAGGACTGTTGATTCTAATCATTATTGATAAGTGCTGGTATATAAATGTTACAAAACTTATGTCAATACTGATTCCAGTTACGGAGTGGCAAATGAACTTGGTAGGTACTTCTGCAGTCATTTAGATACCAAGGATTTCCAGATCTTAGGTTTCTGCACCTAAAAACATCATAAAAAAATACAAAGTGAAACTTTACTTAAAAATTCATTTTATTCCAATTTTATAAGACTGATTACTTTTACCATTTTTACCTGAAAATAAGGATAATAGGTTTTGTATGGTTTATTGCTTCCAAAAAAGTGCTTCAAAGTACTATGTTCTGTTAAAAATCCTTCTTTTACAGATGCATGCTAATGAAATAGAAGAAGACATTTTCATGTGATCATTGCAAAAGCTCCTTTCTCTTCCTAAAAACACATCATTGGTCCTTTATGAAGTGGAAGAAAAGACTTGTAGAATATTTCAAGAATACCTATTGAAGTGGTAATTTTTTTCGAATTTAGTGTATTTATACCATAAATATAAGCCTCGTGTTTCTGAAATTTGAAAAATGGCTTTCCCTACCAATTTTATATTAAGGTGACCATATATATTTTTAAAGTTGAGAAAAAAACTTTTCTTGCAAGAGTTAGTTAATACAGTATATGCCAACTAATACTAAAATATGTAAGCCTAATGTTTCTCAAATGTCCTAGAAATCCTTTTTTCATATTATTACTTTTAAAATTCATTTGCAAATCCATACAAGAAAGAAACCAAATGCTTGCAAAACATTCAAAAAGTCTTTTTTTTTGGTATTAGCGATTTTAAAAGCAATGCAAATTGATACCATGGAAAAACCACATATTTGCAGTAATGCTTTTTCTGCCAGTAGTGCTTTAAAAACGCACTTGGAAAAGCCATGTGTTTGTGAAATTCCCAGGAAGGCATTTACTCAAAAGGCTTACTTAAAAGGAAATTTGCAAATTCACACCCGAGAGAAGCCTCATGAATGTGAAATTTGCAAAAAAGCTTTCTCTACCAGTAGTACTTTAAAAAAGCATTGGCAAATTCATGCAAAGGAAGAGCCATATGTTTGTGAAATTTGCAAGAAGGTTTTTTCAGCCAGTGGTTATTTAAAAAAGCATTTGCAAATTCATAGCAAGGAAAAGCCATACATTTGTGAAATGTGCGAGAAGACTTTCTCTTTCAGAAGTGATTTGAAAAATCATTTGCGAATTCATACAAAAGAGAAGCCATATGTTTGTGAACATTGCTGTAAGGCTTTTGCTTTATGTACTAATTTGAAAAAGCATTTGCGAATTCATACAATGGTAAAGCCATATGTTTGTGAAGTTTGTAAGAAGACATTTTCTCGAAAGGAGCACTTAAAACAGCATTTGAAAATTCATACAAAAGAAAAACCATATATTTGTGAAATTTGTAAAAAGGCATTCTCTAGAAATTATAGCTTTAAAGAACATTTGCGAGTTCACACGGGGGAGAAACCTCATGAATGCGAAGTTTGCAAGAAGACTTTCTCTACCAGTAGTGATTTAAAAAAACATTTGCGGATTCATACCAAGGAAAAGCCATATGTTTGTGAAATTTGCTGGAAGGCATTTTCTCAAAATGCTCACTTGAATAAACATTTGCAAGTCCACACCAGAGAGAGACCTCATGAGTGTGAAATTTGCAAGAAGGCCTTCTCCACCATTGGTAATTTAATAAAGCATTTGCGAATTCACATGAGTGAAAAATCACATGTTTGTGAACTTTGCAGTAAGGCTTTTTCTACCAGTGGTAATTTGAAAAGTCATCTGCAAATTCATACCAGTGAGAAGCCATATGCTTGTGATATTTGCAAGAAGGCTTTCTCTAACAATGGTCATCTAAAAAGACATTTACGAATTCATACCAAGGAAAAACCATATGCTTGTGAAATTTGCAGGAAGGCATTTTCTCGAAATGGTCACTTAAAAGTACATTTACAAATTCATACTAAAGAACAGGGACGTCTTAAGGCATGGGCCAACTGGGCCCAGGCCCAGGGCCTTACTCTTGGTGGTGACCTCATTTAATTCTCAACTTTGTCTTAATAAGATTATGAATTTGGTAACTGTAATGGTCAAATATTACTCCTTTACATATTCACTGAAAAACAGGGAATTTCAAACTGCATGTCAACTAGCAAAAGTGGTACGATTGTATTATTATGTGATGACCATTGTCTATGTCTATATCTAGGCCTAGACCTAGTACCATAAACAATCATTCAGCTCATTTAGTCAAAATGCAGCCATTGGTCGTGTCAGTTTGTGCCTAGATTTTTGAAATTGTGAGTTGTGCACATTCATTTGTTTCAAATTATTGTTTGAACGAGTATTTGACAGTGCATGTTATATACTATCTACTTTTAAAGATCTCAGGCAGGGCCTACTTTTGCATTGGAGCCCAGGGTCTCAAAAAATCTTCTCTGGCCCTGGGGCCTCAATGACTCTTCAGACGTCCCTGCTAAAGAGAAGTCAAATGTCTATATGTCTATGAAATTCATGTGAAAGATTTTTTTAGACTCAAGTACTTAAGACTTCTGTAATACTTTTTTAGGAAATTTGCTAATTCATAGAATCAACACATTAAAAAGTGAGAAACCTCTCATTTGTAAAATTTACAAGGCCTTTTTTGATTGTATTGCTAAGTGAAGTTGGCGTAGCTACCGCTGTATCAATGATACAGTTCCCCCGAGCTACAGGGGCCCCAACATGCATAACTAGTCTCACTAACATGGCTCACATATCTAAAAAAGGGCCCTGAAGGAATTTCGATGCAGGGCCCCCTCAGAGCTAGCTACGCCAGTGCGGGGAAGCTTTTTCTGACATCAGTCATTTGTAATATAATTTGTGAATTTACTCCAATGAAAAATAATACACTTATGAAAATTGCAAGACCTTTTCTTATAATGATTACTTTACTGAACACTTTCACTTTAAAACTAAGGATATGCCTTGTGTTTCTGAAATTTGATGATTTTCTTTAAGTTATTTTGAAAGTTTTTTTTGTAAATTCATGGAGGAAAAATCATATGGTTGTGAAATGTGTTGTAGTGGCTTTTCTTTTAGTGGTAATTTAAGGAGAGATTTTCAAATTCATAGCAAAAAATGCCTTTTGTGGGTAAAATTTGTGAAAAAAGACCTTTTTGGCATGGCTTTCTTTAACATCAAAGTACAAACATAAGCAATATATCTGTGATATTTCCTAGAAAGTGTTCCCTTATGTGATCATTTAAAAAATCATGTGCATAAAAAAGTAGCAAAAAAAAATGTATGCCAAATCTGCAATGATGTCATTTCAATTTTGTCTTTAAAAAAACCAGACATTCCTGGTCACAAACTTTGTTTTAATTCTTAAAATAAAGTATTTTACACCCTTAATTATGCTATTCATTTGAGTGCTGAAGAATATTTTTACTTTGTTCCTTATATCTGGGAAATTTTCTTTTATATATATATATGTTATTGTTATCTTTGTTGTAATTTTTAAATAAATTCCAAATTTAACCAAGTGCATATTTTTGTCTTTGTTTTTTGATTTTCTTGTATAATGTTATTTATTGGAGTTCATATCTATTTTTGATTAGAATACCTTTTAGCAGGGTAGCTTTAATATTATATATGAGACAAATTTCTTTAAAACAAGGTATTACTTTTTTATTATATTTCAAAGGAAATGTTCCATTTTAAAATATATTCCTGAAAAAAAGAAAATTGTTTTTATAAAATTAATAATATACGAATTATGAACACTTTTATAGAAATATTCAATTTGAATACATTTCACAAAGATTTATAAGGATATTTAAAATTTTCACTTTCACCATTATTTGTAAATCCACTAACAGGACTCCCATATCTAAAAAAATGCCCCGAAGAAATCTTGATACAGGGCCCCCTCAGATCTAGCTACACCAGTGGTATGATCTTAATTTAACTGATTTATTTATTTTTATTATAGATAGATCCATATTGTGAATAAGATAATTTATTTCAACGGGGGTAATTTTATCAAAGTAACAAAATGTTGTTGTTATACTTACTACCACCACATGCTGCTGTTGATACTTGAGAAGAATTATGTGTGACACATCGAGATTTCTTGTCTGAAATAATAGGGAAATCTCTGTTGGAAGATCAGATATTGGGAGCTCTTCACCATGTAAATCAGATCGCAAGTTATTCAGTTATCCTCCTTCGTGAAGCTGGTGGCATATTTCATTAGAATGTAATTCTTATTAAATTGCATAATAATGGGATAGATGTATATATCAGGTATACTAGTTAAAGTACTAATACTATTGCTAATGAAATATATAATATAATGTAATGCATATATACTGCATTTAATTTGAGCACTCTTGTAATACAAAAGATGTAAATATCTCTGATTAAACAATTCCACTGCTGTCCAATTTAGTTAGAAGAGATATGCACAGATTGAAAATGAATTATTGGCTTATTTTCTCATTTCAGAAATACCTTAAATTTTCAAACAAACATAAATTTGTTTAAAGTAACTACAGACTCTTGATGGATATTGTAAAGAAACCGATGCACAAAATATCTTCCAGAAAGCAAGAAGTTTTAAAATTACTTATGAATTGAAATAAATTCAGTACATGTTATTAAAGGTCTCTAGCAAGTTTTTTTTTCTTGTTAATGAAGCTGTGGAGGATCCTAAAATGATTAATATTGTGCTTACTTGTTCGAAACATATACCCATGAGTGAAAAGAGGAGGATGCAATTTAACTGAATTGCACAATAGTTGTGAAATATTCTTAAGAAGGCTAACTTGATTTAGCACAATAGTGTAGTTAAAAGAGTGAAAAATATATATTTAAAAATAATTTGTATCCAAGAAGGTCTGTTATTTAGCAATGACATTGTATTTAACAATGAGAAATTCCCTATTAGTTTGAGAAATGGTATGTTACAACTTATTCTTTAATCTCAGTTTCTAAAAGGAACTGTAAAAAAAGTGCTAAAGAAACAATATATTGTTTAAAGATGGACAAAGGCACAGCAGTGTCAGAGTGTGAAATATCTGGAAAACTTGAAAGAGCTATTCAAGTTTAACACTGTTCTCTATAAACCTTATGAAAAGCTTGGACTTGATATGATTGACTATGGACATGTCAATTATCTAGTTGTAAAAGACTTAATCAAAATGCACAGAAATTCTTGAATTTGGAAATACATGTGCAAATGTGAAGTCATAACTGAATATAAATAAGTTTTCTCTAAATTTAATATTCCTAATATTGCGATCTCTAATAACATATCATTCAATAGTTATATTTATAAGAATTTTTCAAAAAATTGGGACTTGAATTATACATTTATTAAACTTCCTAGGTTTTGAGATGGAGGAAAAATCTGCAGGAATTTTTAAAAAAAGCATTATGAAAAGGCAGTGGAATATGAGACATTATGTAGTATTTAGATGACACAGTGTGATTCAATTAACAAAAATCAATAAAAAAAACAAATGTAATTTTTTTAGCCTAAATTATTTTTTATATACTTTTCTAAACTCTCACAAAATTTGGAAGCTCTAAGTTTAAAAAACGCAGAGTTGTGATCACTTTTATGTTTGCTTTTATTCACATTCCAATGGCAAATCAAAACTTAAAACTGACTTATCTTAGAAAGATAAAATAAGTAGTTTGTTTTCATTTAAAATGCTAATGCTTTTTTTCTATTGTGTCTAATACTTGGAAATTTTTTTCACTTGTTGCTAATAGTACATGGAATAAAAGTTGGTATGTATTTTTCAATCAAAGCAATATTTATTTAAAAAAAATAATTGAATTTAGAATTTGCACATTTTTTAAGGAATTTTCAATAATCATTTTACATCATACATACACATACGAGACAACCAAAGAAATTATGAAAATCTTAAAATTAAAAATTTTGTGTAAATTGTACCATGTCTCCTTAACGGAGTATAAATTTAGCCTAATATAGGATCTTAATACATCTCCAGCTTAAGGAATGTTTTATTGTATGTTAAATACCAACTAACAAAATTATTAAATTCAGAATTATTTAATAATATTCCAGGAAAGTTTATGAAAAGACAAAATGTTAAAAGGTTCTACTCTCTATGACAAAACTGTGATCATCAGTTATCCTAGCTTAGGCAAGAAGAGAGTGTAAGAATGCTAAATTTTGAAAACAAAGCTTGGGAACCTTCTAAAATTGTCTCAAAGCACAAATTGTATTCTGGTTCCTAAGTGATAAAAGTTCAGTCAGGTGAAAACCTAAGATGCAATAGAAAACATAAGAAAATCTAACACATTTAGAATAAAAACAAGTCCTATTGATATAATAAGTACTTCCTGTATTGATTCAGAAGTATTTTTAAATCCTCAAAACACATACAGCTGGTTTAATTGTAATGTCCACAATGAAGAACTGCTATGTCACCTCGTGTGAATTGAATAATATTTTAACATGTTCAAATGTTGTGATTCATTATGTTCTGAAGCACAATAACTGTAATCTATCTCTATATTTGTGAATTAAAAACTAGAAAAAAATATGTAACTACTTAATATCAATTATAGGGAACACATAGAGAATTTATATGCTAGTTTCTGTTCCATGTGCAAAAAATATGTCAGTTTCTGTTCCAACATTGAGTTTTTATTTCCAGTGTGATGATAAATTTCTGAGGCAATGAAATAAATTCGAGGCAATACATTTAATTCACATTTATTTAAAGAATTATCAAATTTATACTAATGGCATGCACTTTTTCACAACACAAAAACTGTTGTTCTTTATTGAATAAATTTCTCACCCCATGGATAGAACATCACAGTTTTCACATATAAGTATTATGGTAAAAATTAGCACACGGCATTCTAATAAGAAACTTCTGTTTCATTGTCTTTACATAAATTTTTATTAAACCAGTTTTTTCAGACAAATTTCTTCAGAGCACTCATTTATTTTGAAATTCGTCTTTTCCACATAAAATAGTATAAGCTTATGGAGATAAACTTCAACAACCGGCTTCTGTGGGTATTCCTCAAAACCAAGTGTTTCTGCATCTTATCCTTGGTTTGTAAAGAAAGTTTTCTGAAGAAATATAAGTGAATTAAAAAAAGTACCGATTTTTTGCCCCCCCCAACTAAATGTGTTGAGGTTGTACCTGCAGGTGAATTATTATTCGAATCTATGTATAACTATTTAAATAGCTATTACTTTCATGTATCCTTGAATCTATTGTGGAAGAAACTCCATCAAAATTCGAAATGTTGATGGGTGCCCATTGATCTAATGTTGTGTCAGATGGATAACAGCCATACAAATTATTCTGTAACATGCAACTATCATCCCATACATTGTGATACTTAGTAAGATTTTGAGATGTGAATTGCAAAAAAAACTCCCTTTGAAAGCATAATTTGTTCTTTTTGCATAACCTTCATTCTTCCCACATGCTTGAACAGATAATAAATTCGAAGAATATGATTCTTATTGATCGTTCATTGTATAATGACATTCCTTCTAGAATCGGAATAATGTCCACTACTGATTCACTTGAAGCAGTTGGTCTTGCTTTTTTGCATCTGGTTTATATGGATTGTCGCATTACTTAAGAATTCTGACGGAAAATTATATCATAAAACTTTTTCAAACAAAGTATTGGTTAAATGTCTGAAATAGTCATCGGGATTCAAAGATTTACAGTTTTCAGCTGTCTGATTTCATCTTTTATCTGTTGCCAATTGAAGGTAAGGTGGTCCCTGAGTTCGGAAACTCATTCTCAAAACAGGTATTACTGAAGTCAAGTTCCTTGATACTTCCTACATTATTATCAGGCGATTTGATGGAAAAATTTCCGTATAGATCACCCTTGTTTCAAGTATTCACTGATGCGATTCGCAATTTGATAAGCTGCAGATCTCGTATTTTTTCCATCTAATTAACATCTTCGATTTCTCTCAGAGCCACATGGCCGGTTCCTAACTTCCCGCTTTTTGAAACTTGATTTTTGTACTACACGCGTGATTTTTCAAAACTTTGGTATTCTCAAAGATAGACAGACTTCACAGTAGAGCGAGTTCGTGATATGAATTTATCCATATAATACACGAAGTTTCGCAAAATGACTTACTCTAAGTGAAAAATGTTTATATCCATACTTTAAACATTAAAACTTAAATATTTTTTTTATTGCCAGAACCACAAGCGAGTTGACGTGATGGAGTATGAAAATACTGGGTGCCGCAACACACACACACCGTATAACATCTACTGAAGTGTAATTTATCTTGATATTATTCCTATTTATCGATTTTTTTAAAACAAAAAATCTGATTGATTTCTTCATATTCTACTCCAATTTCTAGTAAAACTATTTGTAACTGTTGATTATATATATATAATTTTTATAATATGCTAATTTTTTAAAACTATTGCTCAAATCAGAAGAATCGTAGTGGATTTTCATTGAATTATACATTTATATGGACACTCCACTCTCACTACTGGACATGAGTTTTCCTGATTTTAATATTTAAGAAAGCACCGGGTGGGTGGCGTAGTTGGTTTGTTGCTGGTCTTTTTCGCCTAAAGCCCCTATCACACACCCATATTTGAAGCAACCATTTAGGACAATTTTTCGCCCAACTGAGAGTAAAGGGTTGCCGTAAACAAAACGACATGCTCTGACGTCAGCCGTGCTCTATTTCCACATTGAAAAATTACTCGCCGATTTTTCTGCTTCGGAAAACGAACATCCTGTATTATTTCTTTTATTTCACTCATGCTTTTGTTAATGAGCATAAACGGAAATGGAGTATCATTGTGTTTAAAATATTATTCGTCGTTAAAATATTATACATCATTAAAATATTATACACCATATCTGATGCGTTTGGCGAAACCGAAGCTGCCTTATTGTTTATGACGTAGGGTGCCGAAGAACTCCATTGGCTGGAATTTCAAGCAACTTTTATTTGGAACAAATTTTTGAGCTCACTAGTAAGAAGTTGTTCGAAAGCTGTTGCTGTGGCAACTGAGTAAAAATTGCATGCATTGGACGAAAAATTGCTCGAAACGTGTACGTCTGATAAGGCCTTAAGGTTGTGGGTTTGACTCCGACCCAAATCGGTGAATTTTCATGATGCAGAAAATCAACAGTGGCCGTCGCATGATTATGTGACATGTAAAAGATCCCTTGATTATCTTTATGACTTGGGTGCTCTCGGCAAAATTAAAATCCTATGTACGATTTTGCAAAGCCAAAACTCAGGTGTCTCCCTCTGGGGAAGAGACTGGGCGTCAAAATTACCTGCTTCGATTGGCATTCGCCTATTTGTTGCAATTATAAAGGATACCAGCTTCCGGTACTACAATGGCAAAACACCAATCCGTAGCCACATTAGAAAAAAAATATTTAAGAAAGCTGTAAATAGTATTTTTGAAGCTATATAAATTAGAAATATGTGCCAAAAAGAATTGCATTAAATTCTTAGATTAAATGAAAATGAGAGCGAATTATTTTAATTCGCTCTTACAGCGAAGCTCTATTTGCCTGAGAAATGCATTTCAAGGAACAAAGAGGCGCAGAAATGTAAAGCGATTACTCAAAATTCATCATACAATACAGAATGTCTACAAATTGGGCAAAAAGAATGATTTATTGCATGTAATTTACAGGAAAAAATTAAATATGTAATGTAAAATAGAAATAGAGTCCCAAGTTTATCGTTGGCTTCGTTTCATTTACCCTGTAAATGTCCCATTGGTAAATCAGCTCTTGCTGCAGATTGGTCAGCATGTTTCCTTCAATAAAGTTCATTGCAGTGCAGATTCGTGATTTTAGTTCAGGAATGGATGCAGGAAATGGCGGAGTGGACACTTTATCCTTTACAAAACCATATACACTGAAATCCATCGTTGAAAAATCTATTGATCATGGTGACCATTGAATAACACCTTCATGACCAATCCAAACTGGTACCTCAGCATTGAAACAAGATGTAACGTCATTGTGGTAGTGACAAGGCACGCCATTTTTCAAAAAATGTGACCTCTTGACATTTTTTTTTATGATTGGCATAAGTAAAATCTGTAGTATTTTCGGGTAAAATATTCCTGTAACAGTCTTTTCAACGAAGAAAAAAAGGGCCCAAAACTTTCGAGGAATTCACTGCACTGCAGAATGGTTTTCATGAAACCAAAGAAAGCATTTCGCTTTTTCAGCACCGTTGTACACATCTCCATTATTTTAATTTTTTCCACCCTCTAATGGGGCTGCGGGTTGTTATTTCTTTATCTTTGCAGATCTAGTACATTCCCCAGGAGCTGGTATCACTTTATCTCCATTATCGTTATGCCGAACAGAGAATGATAACTACTCGCTAAAAGATAGCGTCAGCAATGACACCTAACGCCATCTATGAATAAACTTAGGATATATTACTACTAGTCAGACTAAACGGGTCAATTTCATTAAAAATTTTGAAAGTTCCTAACTTACGAAATTGGTCAGCATTTTTTCTCTAAATTTTGATGACGCAGTCTGATAGTTCAATTAAAACTCCACTGCCAGTAGCATTTGTCTCTCCCTTACTGCCATCAGAAAAGACCTTGACAGTGGAATTCCATCAATCACCTCCAGAGCCAATTGCTTAAAAAGTTCGGGGTGGTCTGACATTTCATTGACATAGGGCATTAAATTAGAATGGAACTTGACTCCTGGAGTTCAAGAACAGGGTTGACCGTGGTATAGGTATCGGATCGTGTCTTGCCTTGTCACGAGTTCGAGCCCAGTACCACTAAGGACCCGCCGTGTAGGGCAGCGATGCACGTTAAATCTGGCGAGAGCCCAAACGTCCTCCCGTTGGTGTGGTATGGTAGTTAGGAGAGGTGGTGCCAGCTCAGGTGTCGTCCTCGTCACTTGACCATGGTTCAAAATGATGAGGTCCGTCGGCAAAAGCCCTCGTGTAGCTGAACAGTGCGACGTTAATATTCACTGACTAACTCACTCAGAGAGAATGTAATAATGGAATTTCTCGCTCTCAATCTTGAAGATTATTATGAGGCAATTTAGAGAAACCGTGTCTTTATTTAGAGCATGGGTTCCTAACCTTTTTTTGAACTAGTGCCCTTTTTTCTAGTGAATATTTTGATACCGCCCCCTCCCACTCAAGAGAAATAAGAGCGTACATAATACATGGTGAGTGAATATTAACGTTGCACTGTTCAGCTACACGAAGGACCTCGTAATTTTGAACCATGGTCAAGTGACGAGGACGACACCTCAGCTCGCAGCACCCTCTCTTAACTACCACGCCAACGGGAGGACTTATGAGCTCTCGACAGATTTAACGTGCATCGCTCCATTACACGGCGGGTATTTAATGGTACTGGGCTTGAACTCGTGACATGCCAGCCACGATCCGATACCTTGACCACTTGGCTACCACGGCCATAATACAAGGTGAAAACAAGAATTTATTTAAAATAATATTCTATTACTAATAGAACATAATTTTTTAATTTAATTTTTTTTTTCTAAAGCCCACGTTTTTTTTTACTTGTAAATCTGAAATGGCTATTGCCACAAATATATTTAAATGTGTAACATAATATATTTTAGTTTTAGATAGGATATTGTTGGAATTGAAACACAATTGAATTTCTTCTTTATTTAAAAGAGATGAATAAAAGTCTTAGCTTATGCCTGTTATAAAGACTCTTTTGAAAGATGGTTTTGATGATATGAAATAATTCACACTAAACCATTGCTTTCAAAATAAAAAAAAATTGACAGTTTCAGTCTTTAAAGAATCACACGTTCATTCCTGTGGTTAACAAATTTAAAATTAGATTTCTTGGATAATATATGTAATGAAATGCTGTGGACGAAACATTTTTCCTACTGCTCGCATACAAAGACAACACGTACGCTATACAAATTGAAATTTACTATGTCATTCAATTTAATGTAGGTCTCAATGTAATGTATAATCTTTAAGTTTTTCTTTTATTACTGAAATATGTGAATTTTCGTACACGTGATAGAAATGATTTAAATGCATACAATTAGTATACACTAGCTGAAATGCCCGTTCTTCGCACGGGTTAAGTTTTAAAAACATAAAATTTACTTATTATATCAATTATAACAAATTTTGTTAGGGAGGGTAAAACCCTGTATGAAGTAGTATAACCAAAAATTAAAAATATTTTTTTTTCAAATGAATGTTCACATTATAAATAATTTTAAAATATTTCAATGTGAGAGAAAATTAGCAAGCTAAAGAGTAAACAGATATGAATGAATGCAATTATAAATTAAAAATTATAACAGAAAAGTGATGGAAGTAATAAGTTTCTGCTTTGGGAACTAAGGGTGAAATAACGTGCCATAGATAAACCAAAAGAAAAACTTAATGATGATAAACTGATTCACTAAATGCTATCGTAACTAAGAAATATTAGGAAGCCTTCAAATGAAAAAAATTCACTTAGTATTACATGAGGTATGGGTGCAATACTATCTAACATCCCTGTAATACATCTAATATAGAGTATTAGATGTAATTCAATACTAAAAAAATTTAATTAGCATGGACTAACATCAAAGTCTACTCGTCGATATAGTCCAGAACCAACGCAACAGTATTGAATGTAACAAATAATAAACCATGTTGCTAAAGAATTAATTAATGAAACCATACTTTTTTTCAATATTTCTATTAAAAACTATAATTTGATTGCAAAGAGCAAACGAATGAGTACATGCAATGATAAATAACTATAGTGATAATTGAAATATATATAGACAATATGTAAACATAAAATATGCATATGATCTACAAGAAACTACACTGGTGTGCAAAACTTAAGCAACAACGTAAAAATTAAGCAGATAACCATGAAATTGCAGAAAAGGAGGTCTGGAGATCAGTACAGTGAACACGTAAGTCAGTAGAAACGTCATGCGTATGCAAATATCAGGAACGAAACGTCAGAAGCGACGTGAGCGTACGCAAAACGCGTGATGTCGGCGCGCGCTGCTCAACAGTAGAATAAAATGAAGGACGGAGACGCAATTCAACAGATTCGTTGCAAGTGCCAGTGAGTCAGTTCGTGAAATATGGCTAGAAGAAATCACCTGGTCGACTTAACACGTGGAAGAATGATCGGAAAGCTGGAGGAGGGCGTACCGTCACCAGTGTAGCTACAGAGTTCGGAATCAACAAAAGTGTCGTTTCGTGCGCTTGGAAAGCGTTCCAAACCACAGGTACAACTGTTAGAAAGGTTGATGGTGGCCGCCCGAGGACGACAACTGCAGGGGATGACCGATATATCATCCTGCAGGTGAAAAGAGGCCGACGGCAGTCAGCAAGCGTCGTTGCTCAGCAACCCTCTACAGCAACGGGGTGACAAGTGTCGCGGTTTACTGTGGCCAGACGCCTTCACAAAGGGGGCCTATTCGCCCACCGTCCTGAACGCTCCCTCCCGTTGAAAGTTGACCACCGATGCCACCGTTTACAGTGGTGCAGAGAGCACAAAAACTGGACAACTGATCAATGGAGTCGTGTCCTCGTTACGGATGAGAGTCGGTTCAGTACCAGAAGCAATTCTCAACGCGTTTTGATTTGGAGAGAGATCGGGACACGGTTTTATCCCAGTAACATCAAGGAAAGACACCATTACGCTGGTCCTGGAGTTCTTGGCTGGGGAGGCATTATGCTGAACGGGCGAACTGAGCTCCACATTTTCGATAGAGGGTCTGTAATCGGGGATCGCTATTGTGAAGAGGAACTTCTTCCCCATGTGCGTCTGTTCCGAGGTGCCACTGGCCCAGACTTCATTTTTATGGATGACAATGCTCGGCCACATCGGACTCTTGCTGTTGAGGAGCTGCTGGAAAGTAAAGATATCACTCGAATGGATTGGCCAGCGTACTCCCCAGATTTAAATCCCATCGAACATGTGTGGGATGCTTTGGGGAGACGTATTGCAGCACGCTTACATCATCCAGAGAACACCCAACAACTCAAACAGATGCTGATTGAAGAATGGGCACTCCTACCGCAAGAAATGTTGCACCAGCTGGTTCTGAGTATGCGAAGACGGTGCGAAGCAACCATTGCAGTGAGGGGAGGGCCTATACCATATTAAGGAACATCTGCTTGTTGTTCTTCCTGTTGGATAGACCATCATGAGACACGATACTATGCATTCAATAAAGCTTGTTTTTGTTTGATTCCATGCCGTATACATTGTATTCCTTTTTCAGAGCCGATGCTTTCGTCATCCTTTACGTACATAATACTCTCCCTCATTTCTAAATTTCATGTTTCTCAGGTGATTTTTCGTGGAGTTATTGCAATAAACCCACCTGTTGCTTAAGTTTTGCACACCAGTGTATGTGAGGAACAGATTATCAGAAGCAACGTTAAACCATGATGGCATGAGACGTAAAATCACTTCAGCACTGTATATTAAAGAAATCCAGAGGGAAATATGAGAAAATCTTTTCAAGTTGCGTCTTTTTTATGTACAAACATTTTTTCGATCACAATGATACAGTTTTCTGGTTTGAAAGATTGTCAGAAGCAAAGTCATGACAAAAAAAATCTGGTCAGCATTGAATTCAAAGGAATCCAAAAGAAAATATGAGAATATTGTTTCTAGATGCACCTCATCATAGTTTCAGCAAATAGCTCCTTGTTAAAAAAACTTCTGTTTTTTTTTCATTTAAAACAAAGATGAGTTCTTATGGCTCATAGGGACAATAAGGCCGAAAACAATGACATGCAAAAGAACCTGGTACATTCTGGCTTCTCATAAATAGCAAGCATTATCTTCACAATATTACCAACGTGTTAATAGCAATTAGTTTGAATTTAGCGTCATTTCTTTCCTTTATACTTTAAGCAATATTTTTCTACAATGAAGAAAACATTGAATATGCCGATGATGGAAGAATAGCAATAATCTTTATTTTCAACGACAGAAAATGGCATAGATATGTAAAACATGTAACGTTTATGTGGCATGCAGCCAAAGGCAAGCAGTCTTCGCGCGCAGGCGCAGTGAATTGAAACTGAAACGAAAACTTTAGAACTAGTGAAAGTAGAACCGAAACCTGTGGACTTTTAAAAAAGGAGAACGACTAAGGTGCGCGAGGAGGCGTCACCATAAAAACATCATCGAAACTTATCTGTTAGAATAGCTACCTTTTTAATTAATTTTTGTTTAATGTTAAATAAACCATAAGAAAGACAAAAGTCTTGGACCCCTTGTTGTCTCCCACAAATTATGGGGGCTCGGCCGGGATCAAAAAAAATTTCGATTTTGAACCAAAGTCTGGACAATGAACAAAAGCGTCCGTGAAGGAGACGCTCCGCCATTTTTTGGAAACTTCGTTCAACCTGTGTAGAGGTTTGAACTCAGCATGAATACTCCGCCTGTGTAGAGGCCGGGATCGAAAAAATTTCGATTTTGATCAAAGTTTGGACAGTGAAAAAAAAGCCGTCCGTGGAGGAGACGCGCCGTCATTTTTCGGAAACTTCGTTCAACCTGTGTAGAGGTTGCATTCTTCATTTGAATCCAGCGTGAAAATTCCGCCTGTGTAGAGGTTGGAACTATCATCGACGAAACACCTGCGAAGAAGTGTCCTAATAATAATTACAAGAACTATTGATAACCTGCGAAGAGGTGAAATCAGTGAAATCAACGTTTTTCTTCAATTATTGGATACATCGTACGTGCGAGCAACAAGGGAGCTAGAAAAAAAAGGTAGGATCTTTCCATATTTTTTCTAAAATGTATAAAAACGCTCTTAAAGAGGATCTCATAAGAGTTGTTGACGATCTAGACGGTACTGTGGAGAGTACGGACACTATAGCTAAACTAAAGACTAAAATTGAGAAGAGTAGTACATTTGAAAGTGATTCAGATTTCGTTAAAACTTTAATTAAAAACTGTATAGATGAGAGGGTATCGCGAAACGAAAGGGATTTAGAAAAACAGAAAATTGAACTTGCTAAACTACAGTTAGCAAAATTAGAAAAAGAAGTCGAACTTCAAACGGCTAAAAATAAAGCATTAAGTTTAAATCCTGCAGCTAAAGTCGAAGAGAAACAGTTCGAAACTTTAAATAAGGAAACCGCAACTCATATTAGCATTCGAGAAGCAGAAGATTGGTTTAGGCCTATTGATTTAGCTAAAGAGTGTGATATTTATATTTCATCTAAAAACGGATCACGTAAGGAAACTCCTATTACTTATGGATATACCCAAGACCCCTTTAAAAATAGATCACAAAACTTTAAACCAAAGATTAAAGAGAACTATCCCCAATATCTTGAAAGAGAAAATAAAAATTGCTTTTTATATGCGGTGATTCATCTCATTACGCAAGAGACTGTGAGAAGCGTTTTAAACCTAAAGAATCTAACAGCCACATCCATAAAAGAATAAACGTGAATACTTTGAAAGTCGAGAGCGAAAAACAAAATAGCGATGAGTTCGCACAAAATCTTCAATATGTACACATTTTTGTGGAAAATCAGCCCGTAACAGCCTTGATCGATTCAGGTTGCCAGATCCCAGTTTTAAATTCCTCACTAATTAGAGTGCACAAAACTTCCGAAGAAATCATAACATTAAGTTCATGTTTTGGCGAACAGCGTATGGTAGAAGTTAAACCCATAAATATTTCTCTTAATCAACTCTCTCCCGGTCTAAGTGTTCGAACGGCAATATCACCGACCTTGACCGAAGAATTTATTATACATCCCAGTGTATATGCTGAAATAAAGAAGGCTAGGCCACGCAAAGAGCGATGTTTTATTGAGTGAAAGTGGATCCTCTTTGGGTGTTCATTTTAATTCAAATGTTTCTGTTTCAAATGTTTCTGTTTCAAGTGTGATAAAAAACTCTAGTTATGATTTGCCACATATTAAAAACTTTAATACTAGAAATGATTCGAGTTCTCTAATTAAGGATTATAAATGTAATAAAATTAAGAGTACTAAGTTAAAATTGAGTATTATAAGAGAAAAATGTTCTGATATAGTATTGTGTAAGAAAGTCAATGGTGCCATGAAAACGAGTTCCGTGGAATTTATCTCCCGCTCACCTACCCCTTCACCTATGAAGAGTAAATATAGACGGTTTGCAATGCTCCGAAGAATCTTTGAGCCCTGGCAGTGGAAACGGAGGAAAAATAGAGATCGTTTTGAACAGACGTCCAGAACTCTAGAGAGGAAAATATCGATGTTCTTATGCTTGATGGAACTAAACGACCAAGATAGCAAAATAAATGATTCCGTTCATCCTAGCGTCCTATCGTCATCTCAGAATCATGCCATGCCTGTGAAATACAATGTTTTCCCTGTTGAACTTTCCTGATGTCGAAGAGGTGCCTTCACATGATGGAGAAACTGTCTATTTCAGCAGAATGATATGTTAAATCTTTGTATATTTGTTTTATAGTCCTTGTCTGGTTCGTCTTTTTTTTGTATGTTTCAGATTCTCCTCTGGTCTCGATGAAAAAGGAAAAAAGGGAAGTACCGCTGCGGTCAGCGTACAGTCAGGCTGGCCGATTGTGGCATGCAGCCAAAGGCAAGCAGTCTTCGCGCGCAGGCGCAGTGAATTGAAACTGAAACGAAAACTTTAGAACTAGTGAAAGTAGAACCGAAACCTGAGGACTTTTAAAAAAGGAGAACGACTAAGGTGCGCGAGGAGGCGTCACCATAAAAACATCATCGAAACTTATCTGTTAGAATAGCTACCTTTTTAATTAATTTTTGTTTAATGTTAAATAAACCATAAGAAAGACAAAAGTCTTGGACCCCTTGTTGTCTCCCACATTTATATGTAAAAATGTATACAATGCATGTGTATATATATGAAATCCGCATGAAAAACAGATTGTCAGAAGGAAAATTAGTTCGTTGCGCATTTAATCGCACCCATAGTTTTTCTAACTGGTGCTTTTTTTTGTGTTTTTTTCCGAACAAATGGACATGACATGAGAATAAAAGCAGGCGAGAAGTGAAGGTGCAGTTTCATTGATTGTAAAAAAAACCCCTTTGATATTTGTATCATAAATAGGTCATCATGATCTATAAGTTTCTGTTTTAAAAAGTCTCATAAATTATTGTGCTGGTGAAAAACTGACTTTTGAGTCTTTGTATCACGTAATTACTGTACCTACAATGATTAGGAAGATTTTCTAAAGTTACAAAAGTAATTTTAATTTCAAAATATTTTTCCATGGTTTTGCTGAACCATAATATAATTTTGTATTGCACTTTTTCATTTACATATCACTTCTTAGAAAAATGTTTTTTTGAATGTGAAAAACATTTTACACACATATGTAAAATAATGAACAAAACATAATTAATTTTGAAAAATATAATAAAACTTATGATCTTTAATTTTTTTTTAAAAAAAGGTAGCTTAAAATGGTTAAAAAAATAAAATTGATGATTCTTGTATCAATTTCATTTGTCATGTTTTACGTTTATTTTATCAATGCACATATGAGTGTTAAAAGGTTATCTAAAACCGGAAAAGTAAGCCCTAATTTTGATAAAATTGCCATAAACGGTTTTGAACAACGACGAAAAAAAAAAAACACTTAACAGAAAATCTTCAATATTTAAAATTGAAAATGAAATAAAATAAACCAACAAATATATAAAATTAACCGTACATATAGTAGAAATTATAACATTAATTTTAACCAAAAAGCTACTTTAAATAAATTAAGGTCTGATTTTGATGAAACTACCATAAGCAGCTCAGAACAGAAAAAAGTCAAAAAATCTTAAACGTAAATAGAAATTCCAACTTAAATCACAACATTTACAAATCTTTAATACCGCTTAGTTTGAATTGAGTGTCATTTTCTTTAGTTACATTTTCTACTTTTTTGTTACAATGGAAAAACATGGAATTTGCCAATAAAGGAAAAGGGTAATTACGTATTGGCATCACTGCAGCAAAATTTGCACCACGATATCAAAACAGATTCTTGTGTGTTGATATGAAAAAAAAATCAGTCAAATTTGGGTGAAAAAAGTGCCACTTTGGCTGCGGTTACTTGAATACGTAAGTATCGGGAAATGCAGTAACCTTTTTCTTTTTCAATGGAAGGAAATGTTACGTTTTATCGCACCAATGCCAACGTTCAAAATCTTGCGTGTGTTGTACGTGCTAAATTGTGGCAACCCTGTGCTTTGTTTCATGTAATACCACCAATAGGTTGCGATAATATGTAAGAACCGAAATGTCATAGGAAGATTTGGTATTTATGTATTATTGCAACAATTCCCAACTCTATTAATAACTCGCTAAGTTGGCAACTACAATTTCCTATGTGTCGTCCGCGCTGGATTGGTAACCTTGTGTTTCGTTTCACATAATGCCGCCAATACGCTGCGATAATACATAAGTATTTTTTTTTTTGACCAAATGATCATGCCATGCAGTTGGAAGTAGGCAAGAAGTACTACTGAAATGTACCGATGTTCAGGTAATAACTTAGTTTTACGCTATACTTATTAATTGACTGGGTGTTGTGATATATACATTTGACGGATTGTAGCGTAAGTACAACCGTAGATTTATAGTACCACTAACGTTCGTTTTTGCAAGAATTGCAAACCTTAGGTCCTTGCAACTGTTAAGTACCAAAATTTGTACAATTTTTTTGCCAAGTCGACTCTTTAAAAGTCAACATAAAGTTAGTAACCAAAATGGAAGCAAATTTTTCAGATACAGTTTAAAGGTTTAAAGGGAGAATGCCCTCCCGCCTTCTTGATGCTAATAGCAAAGCTATGCCAAACTTTGAATATCAAATGAAATCGGATATCGGATGGTATGAAAAAATCTTTTAAAAGTAGCCAGTACAGTAATTAAGTTAGGCCTTTCAAGAAGGGAAGTTGTTCCATTACGCAATCAACATGTAGTATTATAAACCACAAAAAATAAAACAGATACATAAATTTAATGAGCATTAAAATAAAAAAAACAGTCTTGTAGAAAACAGATTCTATTATTATCTAAAATCACATTTATTTTTAAAAACAAAATATACTGATTTAATATTAAACTGTATCCCGAACATACACACACAAAACATTGAGTAAACTTTGGTATCGCCCACCACACACATTGGCAAAGAAAAAAAAAGGAACAGCAATCAAGCACATATTGCATAGTGCCGAAAACTTATAATATTTCCATTTGTGACAGTCAATTAGCATTAGTAAATAAAACAAAGCTTCATCACTTTTGTTTGAAATTCCGAAAAAGGATAAAATATGCTTAATTAAGAAAACAAGATTCACTTCGGTCGACATCGCTAAATCGACTGTAAACTAAAAAGCGTGTTACCAAACTAAAAAAAAAAAAAAATTCGAAAGAACACTTTTTGTAGGATAATTTTTTAGTAAAAAAATTGCACTCCCACCACAAAGAATTAAAAAATGACTAAATACAACCTTAAATGAATATATTTATAAAAAAATATGCAACAATCCTCCAAAAAACAGTTCGAAACATTAATTTTCACAAATTTACACAGGCGTGACATCATAACAGCAGTTCGTAGGAAAATCGCTTAAAAATTGAATTTTAAAAAAATCTAAAGCGAATTTCGAAAAAAAAAAACTTTTGTAGTGCATAGCATTATGAGACGTATAGTATTTATGTGCCAAGTTTTATTCTTCTGGATTGCTTAGTTTGGCCGGAACAGGTGAAACAGACACAAACTCTCTTTTATAAGTATACATGAACCACCGAGCATTTATTGAATTTGTTGAAAGTAGCATGTGTTTAAAATTTTTGCATAATATGTCAGTAACGTTGTTTTTCAAATGTGTACATCGAGATGTTTTTTAAGTAAACCGAAAGTTTTACGAAGGATAGTAATTTTGAATAGATAAATTTTTCAATGAGTTTCAAAATTCTATTTTATGCTTCATATTTAAAGATAATAAACAAAAACGACATTTAAATTTATATTGAAAATAATTTATATTATAAAATTACTTAAAATAATGCTAACGGAGTAAAAGCAATTAAATTTTTCACAAATATTAAGTAAATGTTTGTTTTATTAACGTATGTAATAAATGAACTTACAGAATTAAAGATATGTACAAAAATGAAACAAAAATAAATTTTTCACACGCATTTTTTTTTACTCGCTCAATTTGGTGATTTTTTTTTCGTTATAGTCAACTTGTTCTTCAAAGGTGAAATGGAGTGTAAGTTATTTGGCTCGAAAATCTGTTTTCGACGCCAAGCCCTTCACTTAGAATAAACTTACGTTTGCATTCAAAGTTTTAATTTTTTTTTTGAGGTCTTAATTTTTAAGTTAAAATTT
Organism: Trichonephila clavipes; assembly: GCA_019973935.1. Classification (NCBI taxonomy): domain Eukaryota; kingdom Metazoa; phylum Arthropoda; class Arachnida; order Araneae; family Nephilidae; genus Trichonephila; species Trichonephila clavipes. The sequence continues at coordinate 21,660 of BMAU01009563.1, read as the reverse complement.
CCAAATTTCACTCGTTGATAACAAACGGTAAATTCTTTTTTACTGCAAAAATGAATTCTTGTAAAAAAAAAAATTATTTCAGCAATAATCTGTTATAACATTTTTTTTTCGTTATAAGTATTTTGATTTATGTATTTTAAATATTTGTAACTCAAGTTTATGGTTTCTTAGCTTTTATTTTAAGACAGTATTCAGGTAGGAAGAGGCATCGGTCTTCCACCTAAGAATATTTCATATTTTTTTCAGTAACTGAATTAAATTAGTTTAACATACATTTTTGCTTTGCTTATATTTTATTTGATTATTCCGAACCATTTCTTGGTTTAGATTTAATTCTGTGGTTTACTGCCCTCCTGAAAGCCTCAAACACCCACAAGGGGGCGCTATCGCCTAAATTGAGAACTAAGATTTAGAGATTCACAAGAACTTAACGTGCATCTGTTTCATATGAAGACCCTCGTACTCTACTTAGATGCAGGAAATCACGCATTCGATGCTTTAAACACCGGCACAGTTTTACGAGCTGGACGGATTATTTATTTAAGTGTAAAACTTTTTGACGATGAAGAGCTAACCAACGTATTTTATTTTTAAAGTTGTTCTGAACTCATTTTATTTCAATTTCAACTTTACAATGCAAATACATTCTGTATTTAAATAAATATTTGAAAAAGCACAGAAGATTTTTTTTAAGGAATGGAAGTGGGTGGGTAAAAAAAAAAAATTCCTCCTACATATTTATATAGGTAACTATTACGCCCACAGGGGTAGATGTCTAAATTCTTGTCTTTTCGCTAAACTGAAAAAAAGAAGTCCCTTTTAAATGTTAAATACAATGATGAGATAAATGCTTTGTTTAGAGCAGCCATACTCAACCTGCGGCCGCATGTGGCCAGGAGAGCATTTCTGTTTGACCCCGTCATGGTCCATTGCACTAGAAAATTCAATTATTTAAGAGTCATGTATTAAAAATTGAGCTGGAAATTCTATCAATCAAGCAATTAAATCTCTTAATTTTGCTGTCGATGTCGTACGACAATAGCATGTATTTTTTCACAATCATGCGAAAGCACCGCAATAACATGTGATGAATAGCAAATATTTTTTTTATTTGTAACCGTAACGGTTAGTAATAATTAATAGTAGAGTTGCGAACTGAATTGGAGTAGTGACTATTTTATCGGTGATTAAACTATTTACGGGTGACTATTTTAGTTTTAATTATAAACAAATTATACTGATTTCACAGTTTGGAATTCAGTCAAAACTCTTTGTTGTGCTATTCTATACTTGATAAATAAATATTTGAAACCAAAATAAGAAAGGTTTTGTCAACAGAAAAAAAAATCAAATTATCAAGTGGCATTGCAGCTTTGTTTGTAAGACAGTAGAATGTGAACAAGGGGCTTGGTCATGGAGGAAAGTAAATCGAAACTACTCCATAGCTCAGTAAAAAATGCATAAAACGGAAAACTTGTGTGTGTTTGATACAAATTAACATAGTATTAAAAGCCAAAAATGTCGTTTTAATATTTTGGTCAATTTCTCACTTCTTAAATTTTTTCCATTAATCCACTTGTTGCGGCCCGCGTGAAATATCTTTCATATGTGTGTCGCCCGGAGGGGAAAAAGGTTGAGTGTCCCTGGTTTAGAGCATACTAGCAAAATTATACCCCAATAAAAAAATTTCAAATCTATCTCTCAAGTATATGGAGAGATTAAAATTTAATGGATTTTCATTTTCGATGGAAATTTCAGAAATGGGATTATTTGAAAAAAGAAACAAAATTTTTTTTTTAAGAATTAACACATGGTTGGGAAGAAAACGAAGCATTTCTATTGTATGTAAGTGTACAACCAGAAAATTATTGTGAGATTGATTTATTTTTCTATCGGAAACATTTTTTTCTAATTTTTAGATGCATTTAAATATTTAATAGATTAAAGGATAAAAAGAAAGGAGTAAATTTTTTCTGTAAAACGTTTTTATGCGGACATTAACGGTAGAACACTGAATTCGCATCGTATTTTGTGTCAAGATATAAAAGCACAAAAAGTTACTCTTTCAAAGCCCAATGCAATCTTAAAATCTACAAACCTTTCTAAAATGCTTTCTCACCCCTTTTGTGTGTATGCTGACTTCGAGTCACTAAGTAACAAAGTAAGAAACACGGTAAACTGCAGTTTTACCATACACATCACAGGGCTACACATTAGCCACAGAAAGATATGAAGCAGTTAGTTATTCCATAATAGTAGTCAATGTAGAAGACAATATTATTTTTCAAGAATACTTTTCTAGGAAGGATGTAATAAAACAGTTTCTAAGTACTTTTTAAAAAAAACTTGGAAGAAATTTCTTTAAAAAATGCATGAAACAGCAGGAATGGTAGAAAGTGTGTAAATACTACTTTTAATCTGGATGTGTGTCATCTACTTTTAATCTGGATGAGTAAGACAGCGTTTCTCAAACTGTGGGGCACGCCCCCTTGGGGGCATGACAACTCTACGAGAGGGGCGCGAGCATATTGAAAAGACGAAAACAAAAAAATTGTTTATTTACTGAAAGAATCTAAACAAAATACATTCTGCCATGATAAAAAGTAAAATCCACATTTACACTGATATGTTACTCGTATAAATGTACCAGTGCTACTCAATGAATTTGATAATTAATTGAACAATATTAAAATAAGAACAAGTTTAATAATTACCAGTGGCCCGATGAGAATTTCTATACAAATTATATATAAAATTCAAAACAAAAATTTACATTTATCTTGATAGTTTGTATGCTTTATAATTAATCCCTTAATTGGCGATTGAAAGTTTTGCGATTCGCTTCCCAACTCTAACTGTTTTCCACGTAGACATGCGTATGTGATGTATTGGGGGCGGGAAGGAATAAAGAAGCAAATAATCTGAAATAAGTAAATCCTTCGTAAATATTGTCCAGGTTCTTTTATTGTATTCCAAAGCGTTCGGAATAACTTTATGGATAGCACTGCACAGAAAAGATCGTACTTCGGAAAGACTTATGTATAAGTCCGTGGAAATTAACGTTTTGACTGAGTGAGGCGTTTATATATGCTGGTGGCACTCAAGAAGTTAAAGTACTATGGTAGTTCAAAGTATAGTACAGTGCTTCTCAAACTTTCAATACTGGCGCCCCCCTTTTCGATCACAATTTTTATCGCCCCCACTTATACATTAATAATGTACTGAATGCAATAATAATGAACTTTGATGCTAAAGCTACAGCTACAATAGTCGATCTTAATTATAAACCATACAAATTAGTAACATAAGTATGTATTAAATTTTGTATATTACTTTTAAGCAAAAAATAAATAAATAAATAAAATAATAGGATAATTATTATGTGTGTTATTTTTCCTTTCTCGAATTTTTAAATTGAACATATTGCAAAATGCGGTGACTGCTTAGAAGACAAAATATAGATATCTGCTAAATATAGGAAAATAACTCAGAGGGTCAATTTCTAATCATAAGCATTCCTTATAAAAACTTTGCTTTGCAAGACAAGCCCACGGAAGTCGTAAATACTTATTAAACTTGTTCTTAATTTAGTATTAATTAATTAGTTATAAATTACTATGGAGCACTGATACACATTAAAAGTATACCGGCTGAAGTACCCGCTTGCACGAGTTCATTTATAAGAAAATAAAACATTATTGAAATAATCACTGAATTTTGTAAGGAGAGTAAAGCCAAGTGCACGACAATGTTTACAAAAATGTAAAATGATTTTTTTAAATGATTGCTCAAAGTATAATTAGTTTAAAGCGAACTATAATTTTAAACCTTACAGAATTATCATTTAGAATTGATGTTGAATAATGAACAATAATATAAAATTCAGATGAAGAATAATTGTATTATTTTTAATATTTAAAGCGAAAAGACTTCAACATGTTTTAACCCTGTAGCAGGCGCGCACTCGATACTAATGGTCGAGCCGGGTTATTGAGTCACCCCAATCCTTTTTTTATAATTATTTTTATAGTACACAATAATCGTAATTCCAGTAAATAATTTAATTATGAGAAAATATACTTACCTACTTTCAGGGACTTTTCAATTTTTCTTTGGTAACAAATAAACAGTTTTGCCAGAATTAACGATTTCGTAATCTGTGTGTCCCGCGTGACCACTTCCGGGTAAAAAGTGTATTCATTATGATAATATATATGTTACTAATAAAAAATTTTGTAAAAAGTTTTTCGTTGTGCTTTATATTTTTTAGAATACTCTTAAATATACTCTCCGTGGTTTTCCAAATATCATAAACTTCTTTTCATGGAAAAAAGCGCAACAGAGAAATAAATTACTTACAACTTCCCTAAATGAGAAACAAATACATAAGAGAGGGGTCATAACTAACTGTACCAATAACTTAGAAGGTCAAACAGATTACAGCTATAATGTGCAGTATTTCAAATGATGAATTTTTTTTATATGTTCCTAAATTTTTTCTCTGAATGACTAGTATGTTAGGATTAAAAAGGAAGCGTAATAAAAAATCTCTCATCATGGGATTACAGCAAATCAAATAAAAGCTTTTTTGTTTGGTTATAGGATTAAAGATAGCTAATTAGGTATTGAAGAAGTTTTTATTTTTGATGACTTAATATCGCGCGCGCGCCTATAAATTATATCAGAGTAAAAGTGCATTTTTTATTATGTCTGAAAGCATCTTGTTTTAATTCATTCCAGTAAATTAAATATTTCTAAATCTTTTATTTTCGATATGCTCGAACCCCCCTCGTAAGGTTATCGCGCCCCCCAGGGGGGCGCGCCCCACAGTTTGAGAAACACTGGTATAGTATTATTCAATTCAAGACATTGTTATTGTATGAGGAGAGGGGGGCGCGATGAGAGAAAATCATGATTAAATATTGGGTCGCGAATATTGAAACTGAGAAGGACTGCTGTAAGAGAAAATTTTTCTGCGAAAAATGACGTAAAAGTTCCAGATCACTGTCATTAAAGCACAGCTTATATTAGAGGCTTGGCACCATCAGTCTTGTAATCTTAACTGTAGAGTTACATATTTTATAACTGTAGTAATTAACAATTCTAGCAACTACGACTCTTATTCAGTTTAAAAAAATTATATCATCCGCTTTTATAAGTGCTATTAATATTATACTTGTAAATATGAAAAAATTTTCTATGTTTTCATTAGGTGTTATAAGGTTTTTAGATACATTTAAATTTTTAGATGCGTCATTGGATATTTTAGTTAAAATAAAAAATCTAAAATCATAACTTTACAGTTTTTAATAATTTTTATAAGAAAGACGCTATCTATTAAAAAGGCAAGAGATTTTTCCTAACACTTATATTGAATTTTCAAAATTAAAAGAAACCCAAATGCCACCGAAAGAAGTTTTTTTTCCACATACTTACCAGTTCTCCTATTGGTGAAGATGAGTATGAATATGCAATATTAGTTTTTAAAACTTTTAAATGTAAGAATCTTGCAGATTATTAAGATTTACACCTAAATGGGGATACAATTATGCTGTCCGAAATTTTTATATCATTTTGTCATACTGCGATGTAGTATTATTTAGTAGACCACGTTCTGACTAGTTTTGAGTGAACTTGAAACGCAGGACTTAATTTTACTAAAGTCCATTTGCAACTATAAAACGGATGTGAACGATTATATATGGTTTGAGTCTCGAATGAAAGGAGGAATTAGTCTCCTGGGTAAGAGATATATGTGAACTAACAACCCATAATCCAGATGAATGTCACAACTATATTCTAGCACTGGATGTGAATAATTTATATGGTTAAGTGATGAGTCTTTTCCTGTCGGTAGGGCATTTTGCTTGGGTCACAAATAAAGAGGCTCCAAAATTTAATACACTGGGTTAGCGAAATTAAACTTCCACTACTCAGAGAGCCCTGGAGGCCGTTCTGCTCGTCGAAAGAGAAAAATATTTGGGCAACACACATTTCAGAGAGGATACTCTCGAGGTTTCTGAAATAAAAAAATCGTTTAAAAATATCCACTAGATGGCGCTACGAGTTATCATGTGAAGAAAGAACAAAATGAGATCAAGAAGCAGTGAAGATCTTTATAAGTGGTCTTATACACAAAAAGAATGCAATAAGGGCAATACAGAATTACAATGTTGCGCTTGTATATTATTAAAAATAATGCACTTTTCTTAATGGACATACTGTACTTAGTAAGCAAATCAGTGCTTTAAAACTTGTTCAATTTGTGAACCATCATGTTCCACAACACACTCCATTCTGAAAATCAAGCTTTCTATCGCTGAACGGAGAGATTCAACATGGTTGTTGTTAACATGGCGCGAATACTGTTCTTTAAATCCGACTCAGTTGTCAAATGCTCTCGGTAAGCGTTATCTTTCAAAAAGCCCCATAACAAGAAGTCGCAAGGCGTGAGATTGGGTGATCGTGGAGGTCAAGCCGTTAAGAAAGATCGGGAGATTCCAAGGGCATCTGTAAATGTCTGCCTTAACAATTGTTGGACTGAGCTCGCGATGTGAGTTGGGGTTCCATCGTGCTTGAATATGATTTCTTGTAGGCAGCCTCATTTCTGGAGAGTAGCAATTACGTAGGTCTGTAACATCTTACGATATCGTTCCCCGTTAACAGAGTCCTTGAGAATAAGTGCCTGTAAATCCTTGAGGAGTCACTCGTTCAAAAAAAATGAATCCGAGAATGATTGAAGCAGTGAACTTTCGTATCATGCAAAGCTTTGGTCTGCACCACGTGGGGGGTTTTCGGTCACCCAGATGCGACAATTAGGGCTATTGACTTGTATATTAAGATGGAAGTGTGTCTTGTCCGTCCACAGTATGTTCTATGGCTATGAATCATCGACCGCCGTTCTTGGGAGAAATTCTAGCGCGAAGATTTTGCGAGCGTCTGCGTCATGTTGTTTCAAGTGCTGAACCGCTTGAATCTTATACGGGTAGAAATTCAAAATTTTTCGCATGATTTATTGGACAGTGGAGTAGGGCATATCAAGGGTACGTGAAATTGTCGGAACGCTGGCAGTTCCGTGAAGTGATTCACTCCTTGCTTCCACGACCGCTGTAGCAATATCCTCTACGACGGTGGTGTTGACTCTTTTTCGTCTTCTTCCAAGAAGGATGCCTAGCTGTCCTGTTTTCTCAAATTTTGCCTTCATGTTTTTAAGAGTACGCTCCAACATCGGTCCACATCGTTGTTTCTTGAGACGGCGGAACTCTCTGACAACTGCCGCTGCATTCTCAAAGTTGCAGTAATACATTTTCACAAGAAATGCCCTCTCAGGCAATGTTGGTATTGTGCAATACTTGTCTGATTGTGGCATGAGCATCTATTTTTTATTGTGCACGATATTTGTATATTATGTTGGAATGTGCTGACCTACAGCGCCCTCTATTGTCAATTTTTGTAAACTATTTTTTTTTGTTCTAAAAACCTCGAGTGTATCATCTGAAATGTCTGTTGTCCAAATAGTTTTTTTTTCGGATCAGTATAACGGCCTCCAGGGCCCTCTGAGTAGCGGAAGTTTAATTTCGCCAACCCTGTATTTGAGTATGATATCAACTCAAATGTCCGCTTCATATTTGAAGTAAATTTAATGTATCCCGAAAATATTCATGAAAAAACTATCGACATACCTTTCGCCATTGAATATTTAAAAATTACTTAGAAATTCTTTCTCCTTATTTTTAAAAACTATGCGGTAAATTTAATTTACGGCATACACACTACCTAGTGAAAAACTAACCCTAAAAAAGATAACATTATTGATTGCTTAAATCTGGAATGTTAAAGTATTGTGATACCTAAAATTCATAAAATGTTAGCTTTTAAGCAGTAACCTTTGAGTTAATTACGTTTTAATAATAAGAAACGGAACTTAGCTATGGATGAATTTTCAAAATCCTTTTTTTAAAAAAAATGAATAACAGATTGAAATTTTAGCATGATACCACATATACGAGGAGAACCGGGAAAAGATTAATATATTTTCATTTTTTTATGACTGCACGAGAAACATGATGATAACACACTCATGAAGTAATGAACCACTTTCTTCTTCCACCCTTTTAGATGATTTTCACAAACATATATTAGGTTGGGGAAAAAGAAATGCATTATTTTTTCGGTAGATGTCTGTAGTGTCGATATCTCGTGAAGTATCGATCAAACAATTTCAAATTTATGCGCGTTGTCACGGTAACAGTTTAAACTAAAATAATTCTTTATTTTTTTTTGTTTGGTCCATTCAGTTGTGAGTTACAGTGAGTAAAAATGGAAGTCAACAAAGAGAAAACTTCGGTGCATTTGACAGTTTTTCTTTGATAAAGGCGAAAATGTGAGCCAGGTGGCTGAAATTGTGCATGGTGCTTACGGTGCCGATACTGTAACAGCTAGTTACGTGCAATTTTGGTTTCGTCGATTCCGTTCAGGCATTTTTGATGTTAAAGATGCACCTCCCACAGGCAGGCCCATCGTCAAAAATGTCGATAAAATCACAGAAATAATCAAAGTTGACCGGCATGTTAGTAGTCGTAGCATCATTCAGGAGCTAAAGATCGACCATAAAACAATTTTAAACCATTTAAGCAAAGTTGGATTCAAAAAGAAGCTCGATGTTTGGGTGCCACACAAATTAACACCAAAAAACATGATGGATCGAATTTCCATCTGTGAAGCCTTGGCCAAATGGAATGAAATTGACCCATTTCTTAAGCGGATGGTGATTGGGGATAAAAAATGGGTCACAAACGACAATATTGTGCGAAAACGATCGTGGTGAAAGAATGGCGAAGCAGCTCAAACGGTGGCCAAACTAGGACTAACGGCCAGGAAGGTTCTACTATGTTTTTGGTGGGACTGTATAGGAAAAATTTATTATGAGTTGCTTCCGTATGACCAAACACTAAATTCAGATATCTACTGTCCACAACTGGACCGTTGGAAGCTAGCGATTGACCAGAAACGGCCAGAATTGGCCAACAGAAGAGGTGTTGTGTTCCATCAGGACAACACCATGCCACACACGTCTGTAGTGACTCGTCTAGAAACTTGGTTGGGAAATTTTTAATGCATCCACCATATAGTCCTGTCCTGGCACCAAGTGATTATCACCTTTTTCTTGCATTGCAAAACTTCTTGAGTGATAAGAAATTGGGATCCAGAGGAGATTGTGAAAATCGAATACAAGAGTTTTTCGCCAATAAGAACCAAAACTTTTATGAGAGAGGCATTATGAAGCTACCTTTGAAATGGCAACAAATTATACAAAAAATGGTGCGTGTTTGATCCAAATCGGACAATCCGAAGCATGTTAAATAAGGTCTTGCATTTCATGCAAAAATAATGGATTTCTTTTCCCCCAACCTAATATATCGTTTCCGATGTTTAAATAAGGCTTCTACGCAATACTTTCATGTTCTCTCTACGAGAGTATTCATAGACATAGCAGGTCTAATTACTAGAAAAAGTAGTTTATTCAGGATCAAAAACATTTACTATTTATTGTAGTAAACTTAAAAATATACTTCAATTTAAAAGCATTTTTTTTAAAAAAAGAAAGAAATCATTCAAACCCGATCTCGTGGATACGCGTGTAGGTCGAACACTAACTCGTCTATACCTTTTCGTCATCTGCAGTGGTGTTTTTATACCACGTCATCATTTGCATTTAAGGTATTATCAACTGCAGATGACTAAACGTCCACAAATCTGATTCAAACTGGATTCGAAACTCGAATCCGAGATCACAGCACGGAAATTGGAAAAACAAAACTAGTTTTTATAAACTATCTAGCAGTTCAAATAACATGCATCGTAAAATGGTTAAAAGTAAAAATGGTTGCATAAATTACAGGAAAAAAGAATATTTGACGATCCCTTGTTCAAAGTACAATATTTTGGTGTAAGAGGTGTGTGTGTGTGTGAATTCACTTATATAGATATATTTAAAAAAACATTTGTTAGATTATCAGTATATTAAAATTGTTTCTCTGACCCAACCCAATCGTATTTCCTGCTGTAGAGGGAACATGAGAAACTCTGCCCTCAGAAAAGCGATACATTTTAAAACAAATTGACAGTTTATTCAAAAGCTGTCGAAATTTTTTTTTTCGCTAATATAGACAATTCAGGTAACTCCTCGATTAAAAAAATCGAGAAGTACACACCTACACCACATACACACAGACCCAAAAACATACTCCTAAATTAAATGTTTTAAACTTTTCATCTCAATTTAAATTTCTCATCACTTATCTATTTTTGTAATCGACACCACTATTCAAAATTTTCCTAATTTATTTCGATAAAAAATCTTTTTTCCACGTTTCTGATAAACACGACCAATAGGAGAGCTCCATTGGCTGTATGGCCTCTGGAAGCCCTAGCACCCGGACACGACGACGGCACCCCTCCCGGGACCAAAATCAATTACTTAACACAACCAATCACAGAGCTCCCTCTCACAACGCGAGAAAGGAGCAAGCACTCCATAATTTTTTCCACTCACACTATGCCATGAATAGCTGTTACTCCATTGGTCGGGCAGTCAAATCTCCCGAGGAATATGCAAGTAAATCTTGAAGTTCTGATCACAGTAACTTCTAAAGTATTTCTCAGCTTTAAAAAAAGCTGTTCTTTTTTTAATAATTTTAATGCAGTTAATAATATTTACCGTCTGAAATTTAAATATCTAATTTATTTAATTAGTTCCTTAAGTCTCTTTTTTCATAAATCTCTTAAACTTTTTATTAAAATGGGCAATAATTATAAAGTCATAGTATCGATCACCATCAGGTAGGAGATAAAAGCCCTGACGGGTTATGTGCTCCACCGAATAAAACCGGCTACAATTACGCTACTTGCAGGTCTGCTCTGTTCGATATCCAAGTTAAACTGTTGCGGACGGCTGAAAATACCCGCGGTTTTCCCTGGGCTCGGCATCCTCGCGTACTGTTCCATGACGTCACTCCGGCCAAATAGTACCTTCCTTCGTATTTTCGCATCAGTGGGGCACCTCCATCTCCCTGCAAAGACAATGTTTTGTTACGAAAATCGATCTTTTTGTAATATTTCAATTTTCTTTGTTTTGCTTAAAAGTAAATCACTAAGAAAATACCCTGGTTTGGAAAATGTTTTCTACTGTAATCTCATTGGCAGCCCAGTCCTTGTTCTAAATAGGATTCTGGTATTATTTGATTAAAGTATTTGGTTATTTTAAAGTTGTTTACAAGACTCTATGATATAGCTATCAAAGACCAATAATTTAACCATGTATGCCAAATTCGTTACGAATAATAATGATCGAGTTAACATGGGAAGCTACATTTCAGATCAACCTCCTGTTATACGATAGACTTTAAAGCAGCAATACGTTACACTTCCATCCATGGAAAGCGATTCTAAAGAAATGAGAGTGAGGGAAAGTAGCATCGCACTATTGTGCAACTCGAAGGCTTTTGGTGACGAACCTCGTCATTTTGAACCATAATCAAGTAACGGGGATGACACCTGAGCTGGCACCCCCTCTTTTAACTTTTTCACCACACCAATGGGAGGGCTTTTGCGCCTGGAAAATTTAACCTGCATCGGTGCCTACACACCGAGTCTTTAGCGGTACTAGGCTCGAACTCATGACACGTCAGCCACGAGTTCCTTGCCTTGACCACTATGCAACCGAGACCAACGCAATGGCTGAAGCTGCAAAAGAAATTGCATGGCTAAGGGGAGTAGTCGCGATCAAAAGCAAATTATCAACTGTTTATTTTCTCCTTCTTTTGAAATAAATAAATAACAACCAATACATTTTTCAATATCGCCCATTGGAACTTTCTATATTTTCCCTAAAATTTCATAGTTGTTTGTGTAAGATGAACAGGGGAGAAATATAAATAAGTTAATTCATTTAATGACTCTCACACATATATTCTACACACACATTAGTTGCGTAACGTACTCCCGGAGCCTGCATGACGTTACGTACGTATTGGGCTTGAGGCTCAAAACCTGACTTTGCAGGAGGCCCTAATATTCTCCGTTATGCTGCTGACGCATATCTGGCACCCAAACATAAAACAATACATATTAAAACACACGCACATATAGACTCATTAACAATGGGAAGGTCACACATAGAAAAACAAACGATTAAAATTTCCGAACAATTGCACAATTATTTCAGAGTTTGACCATTACGAAGGGAGGAAGTCCACAAGGCGTTGGTCCACCTCTGCCCTGGATGCAAGCTATCACTCAGCTTAACATAGACTGATACATTTCCCGGATGGTGTAATGCAGAATTTTGTGCCAAATTGTCTCCAACTGTTGGTCTACATCGTCAACATTCCGGGATTATTGTAATCTCTTTCCCATAACGTCCCAAATGTGCTCTACGGAAGTCTTAACTGGTCCAGGAAGAGTAGGGCAAGATTCAAGACAGTTCATGGTAACTGGTGCAGCGTGCGGTCGGGCATTATGGTGTGTAAAAGTAAGTCGTGAATGTTGCAAAAGGAACGGTAACATAACTGGCCATCGGATGTCGACAACGTACTGCTGTGCCAGAAATGACTACCAAAGGTGTTCACCTATCAAAGGAGATGGTACCCCAGACTATAAAGACATGTTGTAGGCCGATAATCAAGGCAGGATCCCCCCGCTGTCCTGGACGTCTCCATACACGTCTGCAGTTATTGTCAGGGCACTGTTGGAAAATGAACTCGTCAATAAAGACTGTACCTCCTCAGTCATCTCAGTACCCCTTTGATCGAGCCCGGCACCACTGCAATCGGACTTGAAGGTGCAGAGGCGGGAGAGGTAGGATGTGTAACAGTCAGCGCGAGCGTAAATTCCGCTTTCTGAGTCGTCTGTAGAGGATCATGTTGAGCGCATGTATAGGGGCCACAAGGTGGATAGTTGATACCAACAAATCCAGGGCTGTGATAATCACTTCCGCTCTGTTTGGACCTTTCGTCGACCATTTTGAAGCTGTTATCTGCCATTGTTTTTGCACTCTTGCCAACATCGTCTACTCCAGGGGTATTCAACCTTTCTTTCTGATGGGCCACATACATATGTCAGCTATTTCAAGCGGGCCACATACACATGTTAGTTGTTTTACGCGGGCCGCAACATGATGATAAATGGGGAAATGAGGGTGGAAAATGCTTTAAAACCAAGGTAACATTGGAAATTTAAAATGTGGAAAATTGATCAAAATATTATAACTTCTGTTTTGAATTTTTAATTATTATTTTTTATACTTTTTACTTTTGTCACTAACGCTAAATTAGAAGCATTTAAGAAACACTCCTTCACAATTTCTTCATCAGTAAACGGTTTCATATGATTACCAATAATATAACGTCAAAGGATGCCTTTTTTACCACTGTTATATTACCACTGACAAAACACTTTGTTGCTGTTGCAAAGATTATTCAAGAAAGCCTATTTATCACCTCTTGAAAGAGATCTTCGAGGAAAAGTGTCATTGAATGTGATTCCTGTTTTTTGGTATTTTTTGAATACAGCACTTTCGTGGCATATCAAACAATTACTGATCCATTTGTCCTTAAATAAGTGGATTTCTCAGAGCAATGGTTCATGACCGGGTCACTTAAAAAGCTCGGTGGGCCGTAGGTTAAGTATCGCTAGACTAATCCCTCATCGTTTCAACCCAGATTTCGAGAGGTTCTTTGATTCGTCTAACAAGCCTCTTTCAATCCAACCGAATGACCTCTTTCAATATCTGACATCTGATCGTAATGTGCACGAATCCTTCGGCATGACATTATTCCAACCGACGTTTGATATCACAGTCGAAATGTAAAGTAAATTTTGACCATCAGATTGAGAATCTCTCCTTATATACACCTGCTAAATGCACAGTTCTGATGCGCTGGAGCCCCCGCAATACATCCATTGATCCATTTTTTGTTAAAGAATTACTTATATTTTATGCGGTTTACTTTTAAGTTAAGGAATATTTTTAAATTATGTAAAATTAATACATAATAAAAATGCAAATGTATATTATTGACCTCGGTTCTCCAACTCTGCTTGTATAATCGCGGGAATATCTAATCGCTTAAAAAATATCCTACTGTGTGGCCCGCTGAATCATATTGGTAGACTGGTTTGGTACGCCACATCTAAAAGGTGGCCGACCCCTGATATAGAATATAGGCTTATAATTCTTTTTCCAAAATTAGCCCGTATTTTTGAACACTGCTTACAAATCTGATAATCCACAGGCGATTCACCTAGACATAATATGGAATAAACAAGTAATCTGAGAAAAAATATTCTTTATTATGTTTTTAATTCTTGAGTTTACGTTCCAATAAACACAGCATTTAGTTTCAAAAATATATAAGTATACATTTCGCAAGATTAAGGTCAAGAAATCAAGCTATTGGTAGACAAGAGACATCGATTTGAAGCCTTTCTGTTATCGGATCAGCCTCAATGTAGAAGGAAGTAAGATGAAGCAACCATGTAAAGTATTTATTAACGTCGTACTTGAAGACACAAGAGGGCTCTTGGCGACGGACCTCGCAATTTTCAACCGTGGGTAAGAGACGAGTACGACACATGAACTGAAATCTTTATCTCCAGACTTCTACACCTCGTAAACGTGATAATTTTAAACCACGTCATACATTAGCCTCTCTACACGGCGAGTTTTCGGTAACATTAAGACTCAAATTCTGACAGCAGCATCGGCCATGAATTCGTGATCACTAGTCCACCGTCCGCGTAAATTAGCCTAAAATGTTGTGAAATTCAACTTACTTTACATGCATCTACTTCTTCGCTTTGAACGCAGATCATCCGTCTGTTGAACCATTGAGGATATTTATATTTGCAGACACCATAAGACAAAACTTTCACTTCAGCCTTCCGCAAGGAACTGCTGAGGGGACTTCCTGACAAAATAATATGTGTGAATAAGTTTTAAATTTTTTTTAAAGTTGAGTTTTCAAAAACTTTTTTTTAAAAATCTTAAAATAGTCATTATGAATATATATATATATATATTTCACCATTTTTTTAAAAAAGCTTTTCTCTATTTCCTCCGTGTATATATTAATTACTAAGCCTTTACTTTTTTATATGTAATCCCGTTATTTACCATTTACTTTATTATTAGTTATCTATTTATTTGGTCTATTATTCAAAATTTCAACTATTAGCTCACACTCTCTATATATTTATTTATCTTGGTGGAATTTTCCATCGTTAATAAAATACATTTAAAAGCGCTCTATTGAGCTGAAACTTTATATACATGATTATTTTGGATGGCAATGCAGTAATTTAATTACAATTAATAAAAATAAATTGATTAAAAAAAGACTAATTATTCTAAGAATTATAAATACAGCCCCGTTGGCATCATTTTTGGCGACTTAGTGACCATTTTGGCGACTTGTGTTAAAACTTGAAAAGATCTTTTTTTCTCGCGTCTTAAAACATTCAGTTGAACTGAAATTTTATATACACGATTGTTTTGGATGGCAATACGGTACTTTAATGATAATTAATAAAAATTAATTACCACTTAATGTTGTGATTATATCATATGTATATACATAGTTAAATTAGTTGTAACTATTTAATAAAAAGTAGCTAAAATAAAATTTTTCTTTATTGACCTAAGTAGGAATTGACTTAATTTTTATGTTACTTGTTTTATTGTCAGGTCTTTTACAGTCATTTCAAAAATTTATACAGAAAATCCACTAGACACTTTTAAGAAAAATATTTCGGTTACGTTTTACTGCATTTCAGGTATTTTTAAACTGAAAAATGTATCATTTCTGTATTATTTTCTTTTATGTCAAGCGTGTAATTATAAGTTACTTCAGTGGTTCTCTCAAACTTTCAATACTTGCGACCCAATATTCAAACATAATTTTCATAGCGCCCCCCTTCCATACAATAACAATGTATTAAATTCAATAATACTATACTTTGATGTTAAACCTATAATACGACTGAAATTATCTCAAGTGGGTATATAAACGACTCGCTCAGCCAGTGCGTTATTTGCCATGAACGTATATATACGTCTTTCCAAAGTAAGATCTTTTCTGTGCCCTTCTAATATTCCGCAGGCTTTGGAGTAGAATAAAAGGACAGTGTTTGCGAAGGATGTACTTATATTTTTGGGGGGATTTCCTTATTTTTCTTCCTTTCCCCCCAACGCATCACATAAGCCCGCCTACGTGGAAAACGGTGGCATTGGAGAGCGAACCGCATAACTTTTTATCTGCAGTTAAGGGATTCATTATAAACCGCACAAATTATCAAGATAAGTATTAAAACCTTTGTATATAGTCACCCAACCATGGTGGCAATTATTACTTATTCTTAACTTAGTATTGTTAAATTAATTATGAAATACATTATGTAGTACCGATACTTTTATAAGTGTATTATATCAGTGTAAATGTGTATTCTATTTTTTATTATGCCAGAATGTATTTTTTGTTTGTTTACTTTGAGAAAATTGGTAATTTTTTTAAAAATAATCTTTTGTTGTTTTTTTTCGACTTTTCGATTGGCTCGTGCCCCCCTTGTAGAGTTATCACGACCCCCAAGGGGGGCGCGCCCCACAGTTTGAGAAACGGTGAGTTACTTGCATTCTCTTTAAAATGGCAAGAAATTCTTTCTAAATATAAATCTAACTGTCAAATGCAACATTAGTGAACAGTGCATAGTGTTGTGCAAAATTGACTCCCTTGAAAAAATGGAATGTAAATAATTTTAATTCTAAAAATATTTCTGCTCGAAAGAAAGGACTTTTACTGATATCTATAAAAATTATTTCTTGCAACAATGACTGTTTCATTTTCGTATCAAAATTCGATGTCCAAAAAGCAGAATAAAACAGCATGCACATAGTGTCAACAAAGAAAAGAAATTGTTTTAATATTGGCAGCTTAAATCTGCCCTTTTTTTTTCTAAAACTTGAAAACAAAACTACAGTTTGATGAAAATACATTTTGTTGTAACAAAGAATTCACTCAGACAAATAAAATGTTTATAATTATGAAATTATGTTGTCTCTAACTAACGATATCAATATGAAACGTGTGTAGTTTTCAGTTTTGTGCAAAGGCTAAACATGAAGCATATTCGAATCATACTTGAGTTTTGATAAAACTCAAAGATTGAAAAGTAAAGAATAATTAAGCTCTCTCGAGAAAAGAAGGAAAATTTAAGGGTACACAGTACGATTCAATTTACAAAAATCGGTCAAAAAATCAAATCTAACTTTTTTAGCCTAAATTATTCTTTATATACTTTTCTATAACCTTTTTTACAAAATTTGAAATATCTAAATTTAAAAACGCAGAGTTATGATAGTGTTTACGTTCGTTTCTATTCACATTCCTATAGCAAATAAAAACTTTAAACTGACTTATCTCAGAAAGATAAAATAACTAGTTTTTTTTTTCTTGATTTAAAATGCTAAAGCTTTTCTTCTATTGTGACTAATGCTTTGAAATCTTTTTTTACCTATTGCTAATAGTACATGTAACGAAAGTTGGTATGTATTTTGGAATCAAAGCAATACTTATTTTTTTAAAAAATAATTGAACTCAGAATTTGAACATTTTTTAAGGAATTTTCAATAAGCATTCATAAAAAGAAGTATTGTACGAATACCAATCATATTATCACAAAACCCATACCAACTTTTATTATATACTGTTTGACGTACTTGTAAATTAAATTTCAGGCGTGTACGTATATTTTTGTAGGAGGAGTAGTATTTTTTTTTTTAAAATCACTTCACAAATTTTGTTTTTTTCCTTGAAAAATTAAATGGCTAATTTTTATGAAATTTTGAGCACGAAATCTTTTTTTTTTTTACATAGTACACACACATAGGAGGCAACAAAAGAATTTTGAAAATCCTCAAATTAAAAATATTTGCTTAAATCATACTACCCCCTTATTGCAAGTTTTCTCTTTTTCTCTTCCTGCATATGTTCTCAAAGGCTTTCAATTACGAAGAGGTTTTCAAGGCTTTCAAGTACGTTTTCACACTTGCGCGTGAAAAAAACTTTTACATGTGATCCTATACTAAGTTTTTTTCTTACTTGAAAAGATATTTGATTAAAGTTACGACGCAAGAAATAAATCAATAACAAGTAATATAAAAAAAATTAAGTCAATTCCTACTTAGGTCAACAAAGTAAAATTTTATTTTAGCTACTTTTTATTAAATAGTTACAATTTATATAAATATGTATATACATATGACATAATCACAACATTAAGTGGTAGTTACTTTTTATTCATTATCATTAAAGTATCGTATTGTCATCCTAAACAATCGTGTATGTAAAATTTCAGTTCAACTGAATGCTTTAAAACGTGAGAAAAAAAAACCTTTTCAAGTTTTGACACTAGTCGCCAAAATGGTCGCAAGTCGCCAACGTGGCTGTATTTGTAATTCTTTAAATAATTAGTTTTAATCAATTAATTTTTATTAATTATAAATAAATTATTGCATTGTCATCCAGAATAACCATGTATATAAAATTTCAGCTCAATTTGAGCGCTTTAAAATGTATTTTATTAACGATTAAAAATTCCACCAAGATAAATGAATAAACAAGCAAACAAACAAACAAATAAATAAATATATAGAGAGTGTGAGTTAATAGTAGGAAATTGAAAAATAATGGGGAAAAAGAATAAAAAGAGATATTTTTAATATCTGACTTGAGTATCAATTATCCATCAAAAGTTTTAACGGAATTTTTACTTAAAAAAAGAAGAGAAAGAAAGGCTTAAAAGAGAGATATTTTCAGTTTGAATGTAGTTTTTGTTGAAGCAGACATTTTCCAGAAAATATTTCTTACTTAAGCGGGTGCTTCCCCATCCTGCAATAGTGAGGTCAGTATTTGGAAAATAGTCCTCTGTCCGTTGTGGTAAGCAGATGGGTCTGTACTGGCTTTCCGCGGCTTCTTTCAACTGAATCAAAGCCAAGTCATTGCTATGAATTGCTGGTGAATTATATAGTGAGTGGATATATATATCCATCACATCAAATCTTTTTTCATGGCTGTCCGAAACTTGATTGATTTCATGCTTGCCGAGGATTACAGATATTTTATGTAGATCCCTTAGCATCCTGCCTTACGGGGAGGGGAAAAAATGTTTTTTAGTTTAAATGCATAAGAGTATAGAAATATATTCAAAAATTAAATTATAATTGCAGAAATAATTTCGTACTAGAGTTATCCAATGAATTATTGGCAATGGATTCGTGATTTTGAGCATTAGTGTGAGCATCGTCTCCAAATAGTCCTGATAATGATCTCTCAACTCACGTAATTTAGTCCTGGGTTCGAGCCTCTCTAAACTTTACCGTGTAAAAGATTTAACTCAAAATTTTCATGTTGGCTTGAAGTAAAAGTTTGAAGCAGGAGATGCCAACTTAAGGCCGTATCACACGTACATTTTTGGCGCAATTTTTTCGACCAAATTTTTCGTCTTATCGGACGAAAACGACACGTCAGGACTTCAAAACGAAATGATCTGACGTCAGCCACACTCTTTTTCCACATTGAAATATTATTAGCCGATTTTTCTGCTTCTTCAAATGAACATTCAAAATTATTTCTTTCATTTCACTCGCGCTTTTGTTGATGGGCGTAAATAGAAATGGAGCCCCATTCTATTTAAAATATTATAGACCATTAAAATATTATACACCATTAAAATATTATACGCCATATCTGATGCGTTTGACGAAATCGAAGCCGCCATCTTCTTTATGACGTAGGGTGCCGAAGAGCCCCATTGGCTGGAATTTCAAGCAACTTTTATTTGGAACAGCTTTTTGAGTTCACTAGCTAAAAGTTGTCCGAAAGCCGTTGCTATGGCAACTGATTAAAAATTGCTCGAATTGGACGAAAATTGCTCGAAACGTGTACGTATGATACGGTCTTTAGTCTTCTTCGTTCCTCGACCGTGGTTCATGTTTTCAAAGTCCTTCCTCACTAGCCTTAGTGTATCTTCGAAGCGCGAAGTTAATAACAAATAAATCAAATGTTTGAGCATTATCTGATTCGTTGTCATTACCGTTTATTCTTAGCTCTTCTTTTTTTAAATGTACTTTTTTATACTATTAACATGAAGAAGTAAGCAATCGTAAAACAGATTTTTTGGGGTTAATCCATAAATGATTGAGCACACATTTCTTTTAATATCTAATATAACGTTCTTACTAATTATTCTAAGGCAAGAAAGTTCAATTGCCTTAGATTAATATAGTTCATATTTTAAAGAATAAATCGGATCTTTTTATCTTGTGATATCGAGAGCAATACATAGTGACTGTTTACTAACACGATGGACTGCACTGCTATTAGTTTTCAAAAAGTAAGCCAAAGACACTTCATTGAGTCTCTATGACACCTTTTTGAATTGATAAGTTCTTTAACAGAATTTGGTCAAAAACTTCAATACTTAAAATTTCGGGGATTACTCCAGACTGCCTGGAGCATTTATAAAAATAAATTATATATCGCTTATTAAAATAATTGAGGAAGTGTTTAAAAAATGTTGTGAAAATCTTACCAATCTTTAAAGATGCTTGCAGCTGTCAAAACGAAATTAGGGCTAATCAATGCTCCAGACCCCAGAAAAAAATCATTATACTCGATTATGGCCTGAAAATATTTTTTGTAATTTTTAATACAAAGTGAGGAACACAGATAGAGAAAATTACTTAAACTACTTACAATGGCAAAACACGAAGCAGGATGCAAATATATTGCCATGTATACAAATGACCAACTTCACCTTGAATGCATCCCTGCATTACATACTATTTTCTCATGTGAGCTTATAGCTCCTTTTATTAGGTATTTTCAATTGAATTTAAAAAAAAAAGCAGGACAGCCAAAATGGAAGAAGGACTAGAGAAATAATTCCACTCTGTCATGTCGGTAAGAATGGCGTGAGTATTATGAAACACAGCGTGAAAAAGATAGCGATCTCACACAACTCCTTATTCGTCATCTTTAAAGATTAAATGTGTAACAAGAATAATAATAACGGTAATTCATCTAAACTCATGGTGCTAGATGATTTGACTATCTTTTAAATTTTTTCTCAACCGACAAAAGCACTGTAATAAATCGGTTTCCTTCGACCTGAAATTTTATTGACTTGAATAAAATTACTTTCAGAGCTAATTTTCCTAAAAATTGAATCCATATGATCCAAGGAAACCTATCAGGAGATGTCGAACAGAAATAAGGAACATTTACAGGATTGTCACAGATCCCACAATTCTGGAACCGAAAATTAAGTCATAATGAGTACAGTAGAACGTCGTTTATACGAATCACTTGGGACCGGACACCATTCGGATACGCGATTGTTCGGATAACCGAAACCTGAATGCAATCCATGCAGTATATGAAACCACGCACTATAAGAGTATTGAAAATCATCACATGCGGGAAACGTGCTTGGTAAATAATCACTTATGTTTTGCTGTATAATTGTACACCTTCGTTTTTTCGCAGAAAGGTCTCTGATTCTCTTGAGCAGCAGTAGTTGAGTAGGACAGCACTCTGGTTGTTG
>BMAU01009556.1:72500-97648 GCA_019973935.1 Trichonephila clavipes | reverse complement strand
CTCACTAATTAAGTAAAGTAAACATTATTTGATCATTGCATTATTATTGTTATATTATCTATGTTTGTAGACTTGAAAAATATTGAAAACAAAAATAATAGTTCATTCTATACTAAATTTTCACTCCAAAAATTGTTTATTCTGGGTCCAAATCTAATATAAAGATATATATTGAAATATGTGGCTCGCGCGATTATAATACTTTTCCGAAGTGCCCGCAAGGTTATTTGGGTTAGCCACCCTTGATTTAGTTTCTCTTTCAAGTGTATTTTTTAAAGTGTCACCCTGAAGTAATTCCTAAGCAATGGAACAGGAGAATTCAATTATTCATCAAAACATCACAAAGCAAAAATTAATACACAATTAGGACAAAAAAGTAAGATTCACATTGCATTTGAAGTAAAGTTCAATTTTCTGTTGATATATCTCCACTCTGTGAAGACATTGACCGATGTCATTCGCAAAAAGCAGCCTCCACAACACACAGCGTCAGCGTACTTAATGGAATTCGGCGCCGAATCAGGATGAAACAAATGACGCAAAGGCCGAAAAGTGACAAGAAGTTGAATGATAACAAATGACACATTTTTGAGATCTCTCTTACTTTCGGAATCCAAGCTCAGATATTATTTAAAAAATTCATCCAGTACCTAGTTTATTTTAATCTTTTTTTTGAGTATTTATTTATAGAATAATGTTTTCTTTAATGTTTTTTTTAATGAACAGTTTGTTTTAGAATATTTCAACTCGATAAGAACAGTTAATGCAAAACAGAAAATTGGGGGAGCATACCTTATTTGTTAAAATAAGTCTTAAATAAATGATCATACTTATTAAAGGACATTTTTCATCCAAATAATTGTTCTGAGAAGGAATCTCCTTCCTCAACAATAATTTATCCTTATAATCCATCTATATACTTATAATTGTGTTAACTATGCTCTTCTCTCTGAGCAACACATATACTACAATGAAATATGTATTTAAACATAATGTAGCGGCCACGGTAGCCTAGTGGTCAAAGTAATGGACTCGTGACTGGCATGTCATGAGTTCTGAGCCCAGTGCCACTGAAAACCCTCCGTGTAGAGGAGCAATGCACGTTACATCTGTAGTGCTCAGACGTCCTTCCATTAGTGTGGTGCGGTAGTTAGGATAGAGGTTGCCAGCTTATGTGTCGTCCTTGTCACCAGACCATGGTTCAAAATTACAAGATCCATCGCCAAAAGCCCTCGTGTTGCTAAACAGTGCGACGTTAATATTCAGCCTCCTTCAGTTAAACATTATGCCAGAGAAAGGATAACTCTGAGAAGAAGAAAAATCTACAATTGACTTTCTAAAAAAAATTCATTCCTGAAAGGTGTAAGAAAATATGGAACACATCAAAAATTCTTCCAAATATGATTTGAAACTGTTCTTGTATGACATTTTCATGGAAAATTTTAATAGTAAAATAAAATGATTCAAATATCTCCTCAGCTGGATTCGTTATTCTCTTTTTTTCTTTTCAAAACCTCCAATATTTTATCTCAACAATATTTCCTTTTTATTACTTAGATTCGTACTTGAAAAGTTTGAATCCATCTTCGCCGTGAATTATTTTAGCGAGACACAAGTCAAGCTTTTAAACAAACAATAAAAGGAAACAATAAGATTTGATACATTTATTTCTTCAGTATACGATTACAAAAAATTATGTGCCCTAAAGTACTTTCGAAAAAGGCAGAGAGAGAGAGAGAGAGAGAGAGGGAGGGTTATTACCTAGGTGAAAATAAAACTCTTTTTAATCAGTTTTTAAAAGGAACATAACTAAAATGTCCTGTTTATATGAAAAATTTGCGGAGAAATTATGGGTATTCTGCTCATTCTATTTTGGAAGTAATTCAGTAACTGAAATTCTAGCGATCCATAGCCTTCAAAATGTAGAGTATACAATGATAAGCAAAACAATAATTAACTGCAGTATATTCAATAGAAAAAGCAACCACAAATGATCGCCCTTTTCAAATACTTTAATGAGGCAAATCAACGTTTCTCAAACTGTGGAGCTCGCCCCCTAGGGAGGGGTCGTCATAGCTCTACGAAAGTGACGCGAGTATATTAAAAAGTCGAAATCAAAAGATTATTGAAAAAAAATTATTAATTTACTGAAAGTAAACAAACAAAATACATTCCGACGTAATAAAAAAGGAATACACTTTAGGAATTACACTGAAATGATTACACGGATAAAATATACTTACAAATGTATCAGTACTGCACAATGTATTTTATAATTAATTTAACAATACTAAGTTTGGAACAAGTTTAATAATTACCAATGACTCCATGGGCTTGTTAAATATAACATTATATACAAAAACAAACACTTATGAAGGTAAATTGTACGGCTTAGATTTAATCCCTTTACTGCCGATTAAAATGAATGTTATTTTGTCTCCAATGTCATCTTTTTCCCGTAAGGGATGTATTGCGGGGGGAGAAAAAATAACTAAGTAAATCCTCTGAAATAAGCTATCGCAAACATTACCAAGGTCCTCTTATTACGTTTCAAAGACTTCGGAATAATTTTATGGATGGCAGTGCACAGAGAACATTATACTTGTGGAAGATATATGTCCGGAGCACTTTAACTGAGTGAGATGTTTATATACACGTCAGTGGTGCTTATGAGGTTAAAGTCGTATTGTAACTTCAGCGTCAAAGTTTAGTATTATAGATTCCAATGCATTGTTATTGGATTGAGAGGGAGTGCGACCGTGATGAAAATTAGGATGGAGTATTAGGTGGCCACATTATTGAAACTTGCCGCCCCTCCGGTGGAGTGGTTAGCGACGCTGACTGCAGTGTCTTAGGGGCTGGATTCGAATCCCGGCATGGATAATTGTGTTGTAATCCTTCTCTTCTTTCTCTTCACGCTTACTTCTATGTAAGCCCCCGTGTGATACTTTGTGGTGCACGGGTTTGTGAACATTCTCAATAACAAAAAATATTGAAATTTTGAGAAGCACTAGGCTAAAGACATCAGTGATTTTTGAATGGAACTGGGGAGTCAGATAGTTAGTAAATGGACACTGAATTGGGTTTCAGCAGCCGAAAACTCTTTCAAGAAGCCAATCGGCATGCAAAAAATATTGCATTGACTTAGACTATCTTGAATGGGATATCGAATAGATTTCGAGCATCTTAGCAGCACACTGATGGCAACCTTATAATATGATGTCACAGAATTGTCAAGTTATAAATACTACATAATGGGTTGGAAATGTCCTCCGCTGATGTTTATGAAATAATCTGTAAGATGTATAGTGGTATCACTTACCATTAAATGGCATAAAAAACTTCCTTAAAATTTTTTAATTTATCCCTCGTTGAGGAACGCTGCTCAAGCGAAAGTGCAGAAACTCAGAAATAATTGTACGTCTTTAATTCAGCCATGCATCAATATATTAAAACTAGCTGATGTCTGTTGTTACTTCAGAGGACTTCCATGTGATGAAATCAACATTTGAAATTTTTGGCAGCTTTAAATTTCGCGAATAATTTTTAAAAATAAGAAGATTTTCATACATGTTGTTTTTTCCTAGACATTTTTCCTGAAGCAAAAAGAAATTCAGTTCCCTATAGAAAAAAGGTAAAAAAACATAACTTTTATAACTAAATGGAAAAAAAATTATATATATATATATATATATATATATATATATATATATATATATATATATATATATATATATATATATAATACTAAAAATCTTTTTGTCTGAAGGAAAACTTTCGAGTAAAAACTTGTGTTTTCTTCAAATGCCCGCATTATTTTTAGCCTTTAGTAGCCTTCAATGATTTACTTATTCTGTTTGAAGCGTCAAGTAGTTTAGTGTCAATAAATTAGATTACATTTCTCAGTTTTGAGAATCAACATCACATGAAAGGAACATGAGGTCTGAAAGTGATGAATGTCGTAATCGTGTGTGCAACTGTCAAGTGACGATGAGGATATTAATGTTAACTACATATTTTTTAACTTCCACATTATGCCATGGAAATATTTTGGTGTCCAATTCCATTTAACATGCAACAGCTCCTATTATTTTTCATGAAATTTTTCAGCGGAATCTGAATTTGGTTTCATTTGAACGTCGTTGGCTGAGGGATGAGAGCCGCTCAATATATTTTTAATGTGATGGATAGGAACAGAATTTTCTTTGCTAATCGAATTTGAGTGACAAAAAAATATTGCATCAAAATTTTTTTATTTCTATTTCTCCTTTTAAAATTAGACTCCTTTTTTTTCTTTTTTACCTTACTGATAAATATTTTTACGGTGCATTTAAAAATCATGCTATTTTTCATTTTCGTTAACAATATTTAAATTACAGATGGATTTTGAAAAAAAAAGACATTTTCTTTGCTCCTTTCTATTCTTTTCATTTATTCCGTTACGATAGGGAGGGAAAAGTCGTATTTTATTCATTTTTTCTCTGTTTTTGTATCGTATGGGAATAATCGTAATAAAAAAAGGCGTTTGAAAAATGGACGGAGCAGAAAGCGAGAATGGGGAAGAAAACAGTGATTGAAAGCATGAATGGGGAAGTTCTTTAAAGCTACGAAGGTATTATCAGTTTGAATCCAGGCTACATGGTGAAAGAAAAAAAACTGAACGCCTCAGAAACATATACAAAAAGGATCATACATTTTCGATTGTCGAAACATGCCGCCGAGAGTCTCTTAAAATTAATAGATTCTACTGAATCTATGTGACAACGCGCAACATTTCGACTATCACGCGGTTGCAGGTAGCCTTCAGAGGTCCTATCAAACAAGATAAACCTGGAGTCGTATGAACGGTAGCTTCAAATAAATACACAAACATCCTTTAATTTACGAATGTCGAAACGTTTTTTTTTTATTATTGCTTGTCATAGGCTTTGTCAACCGGAAGCTTTTAGAATCGTATGATTTTCAGTAAAGACTTTTGTGATTGGTCAGAATAAGCAGATGAAGCAAGATTGCATCATCTTTTTTTAAAACGCTAATGTGTTAATTATTTAGGAGAATAGGTTGTGTGGTTATTTCCCGTTAGGCGAGTAAACTAAAAGTTAATTATCAAGCGAAATCTTGGACAGCTCAAAATAAAATCCCTTCAGAGAAAATGTGTTACATATATAAAAAGGGAAACTAAAACATTGTTTATGAAATGCAGTTTTACGTATCTAAATTTCCATACATTTCTTCCACTTTAATTGCTCAATTTTTTTTAAATGTTTTCTGTATTAACCAAAAAAAATTAACTTTATGGTAATTGGAATTGATATTATTTTTATTTGATTATAAATAAAAGATATTTTCAGAGTTATTCAATTTTATTCTTAATCTTGAAATTTTTTTAACCGCTTCCTTTACAAATTTTCTTGGAAAAAATTACAAAAAATCACATTTTTTTTAAAATTTTATTATTAAATACATGAAAATGAAACAAAACAAAATGTGTAGGTTTTAAGTTGAATTTTAATTTTTTACAGATGTAAAAGCATTTAGTTTTAATATTAGTTTACTATCCCGAGTTATCTCAGACAACTGAAAAAAAGTTAAATATTAGTTTTTGTATGATAGTTTTTGAAATAAGGGACAACAGTAAGTGATACCTGACATTCTGTACACTGGTAGCTGGTGTCTTTTCTAACTGTCTTACCTCTGGAATCACTTTTACGTAAGAACACAGAGTTAATAAGGCTACTGCCACTTCAATAAGGCTACATATAGAAGAATCGCCGTTTTGCCTCTTTCTAATAACTATCTGAAAAATCAACGCTTTCGCTATATTTCGTCATCAGCATTACTTTACTTTTTTTTCAATGCAACTATCGTTCTTTATACATTAATAATTCAGAAACCGACGTATACTATATAATAGGGAAAACGCGTGACCAGTCTTGCCAAAAGAATTGCTCGCGAAACCAACAAAACTTATCAAACTGCCAATCAAAACTGAATATTTCCTTTCATTTCCTCGAGGCCAAGTAAAATCGTGATAAAACAAATCTTACTGACGAATTCTGCTTCACCAGAGTTTTCTCGTGATAATACTTAACTCCAATATATATGAACCCGAGGTAACTCGGGATAATCAGGCAAGTGGATAAAAAAAATGAATGTGAAATTGTATAAAGACTGTAATGAATACTAATAAATTAGGTATATTTTTATAATAGACTTATCTTTGTTAATATGGACGACATTAATTTATGACTTTTCTTCCCGTGATCTTTAGTGGAATCTATAGCACAGAATCTACTGCTGAGTTTTAAGGCTGTTTTCGGCAAAAATACTAAACCCTGAACTAACCGCGGAACACATTTTCAGACAAAAAAAAATAACTCAACTTTCATGAAAATTTACAACATTATAACTCATACATCTTTTAACAATATAGCGTTTCTAAAATTTCAAAATATTCCATGAATATTATTTTTTTCATTTTAACACGTGAAACATTACATTTAACATTAGGGTATAGGGGAAAAAACGCGAAACACATTTATACCAGAAAAAATGGCTTAATTCGGTCAAAAATGTGAAGTATGATAACATATGTTGCTATCTAAGGGATAGTGAAGCCAGAATATAATATTATATTAATTTTTCATTTCTTTTATATCTGAAAATTTGTGCCTAATTCAGATCATATTCTTTAACATTAACCAAAGACAGCCTTAACTTTAAAGCCTGGGATTAGGACCTCTCGACCCCAAGTCCCATTAATAGCACCCAAACATTTAGGAATGCAAATGGTTAACTCATTCCCTCTGTTGGCTGTAGATTTGAGTTCCAAATGGAAGAAATCGATTTTAACTCAGTTATTACAATTTCATCCCTATTCTAATTTCAATGCTTAGCAATTTCATTTGTAGTTTATATGAAATATACACCTTGATAAGAGAGACTGTACATCAAAATGGAATATTTGGATATCTACATTCCTCAATGCGATCTCTTATTATTTAAAGCAAGTACAGTTGGACCTTTATATAACGAAGTCGCTAAATCTCGAAAAAAAGTTCGATATATGGAAAATTCGCTATATAGAGGTCCATCTTATAATTTTCTTTATAAACCACATAAAACAATTTTTAAATTCATAAACATTATATATTAAAAAAGGAATTATCCACACCTTTTGTAAATTAATATATATTTATTTGATATATCTTACATATCAAAAAAAAAGAAAGAAAAAAAAGAAAAACTGCAAGAAACGTTTCTTGACGCCTTTATCCACTTCCTGAAGAATTAAAATTTTTTCTTTAATCCCCAAGCACTTAAGATTTGACATTTTTGAGCTACAATAAACGAAGTTACCAGTACAACTGATCAACAATACAAATGAACGGAGACTAGTTCAAGGACACGAGACTCCACTGAGGGTAAAAGGGGATTAAAGGTTGCACTTCTTGGATTAAATGCCAGAATTCTGTTGCTCTCGGTGAGTTAGGCACTCAATAAAACCAGTTAAATATTTATGACTACCATAAAATGTGTTAAAAGAGAGAATAACATCAAAATTTCAAGAAATAAGTTTAAAATAGCGAGAAAAAATTGAATTACAAGAGAAAAAGTTTGATACATAGAAAATGCACTTCTCTATTGGGTGGTTATTTTACGAAGAAAATCATGAAATGTTATTGGTTCCAGGTAAAATTTCGCTATATAGAAAAATTCGCTATATAGAAGTTCGTTATATGGAGGTTCGACTGTATTTGGATTGGTTTGTCTTTCAAAAGCTATTTTATTTGCCATTTTTACAGAAATAATTTAGTAGAAGTTTTAATATTTTTGAAACCTCACAAAAAGCTTAAACTTCCGAATAATTTAATATTAATGAAAATTTTCCTTTGTATCTTTATTCTTTCACTTCCGTGGAGGATACAGTGACTCTTTGCATATTTGAGCTTTTCCCATATTTAATCGTTGTTTGTGCACCTAGTTTGTCCATCAAAGCACTGGAATTACAGAAGCAAAGAACACTCAAAAGTCCGTTCTAAATTTGCACCACAAATGTCTATTTGTTTCAATAAGAAGTACCTAGGGGCGTAACCTCCGCATCACGTGGGGGCAGGAGTCTAGGGGCTCCTTTGTAAAATCCAGATTGGGACCCAAACCATGACTTTTCAGGGAGGGGACTAATATTTTCTGTTACGCCACTGGTAGTACTCTTAATTCTTGTTCAACTCTTCGTGAGAAAGATCAATAAAACTTAATATATGTCTTTTATTTATCAAAGATCAATTTTTATCACAAAATCCAGTTATTACTATATGTAACAAACTGGCCTGTATTTCATTCTAACCACAACAGATAAAAAAATAAGTGAAGATTCTCTTCAAACCCAAGAAATAAAGTTTGATCCTTATGCTTTAACCTCAAGCATTGCATCTAACTTTTATAGACGATCGTAAACTTTTAAAATAAAATCCCCTTTTCTCTTACGCAGAGTATTTTTTCAAGGTATTTATATATTTTATTTATTTTTTCTTTTTCTATTCTCACTCGAGTGCTTGCGGAAAGATCTGTGTTCGAAGTTGATTGGCTGATGACGTGTCATAATACGCGGATTACGACGTTACCTTGACGGTTTTCATACTCTCTCTTGTTCCTTTGATGCTTCATACTTTTCGTTTACATGAAATACTTCTTCTGCAACGGGCTTCAGGGGACATAAAAACGTTTTATCTTTTCTCGCTAGATACTTGGAATCAATAATTAATGGTGCCGAAGTGAATTTTGTGGTTGAATCGCGTTTAACTCTCGAAACAGGATTGCAGCCAGTGACAAAAAATATTCTGTTTCCGAACAACGAGTATAAATACTCTTGTTACACTTCAGAAAGGTGTTTTAATGCAGCTTTCAACGAGAATTTGCAGTTATTTGTCTATTTCTTTATATGAGAAATGCAATGGAAACAAAATTGCTTTGAATGATTTCGGCGTTAAATTTTTAAAAAATTCAATTATCATTACATTTTCCAAAAATAGGAAAAATAAATACACTGCTAGTCCCCTCCCCTGAAATGCAACGCTATTAAAGAATCATTCAAGGATCAATAAACAAATAAAAGTGTAAAGTACAATTCAACTAAATTTCAAATTTTAATTTCTTTTCACTTTCAAAATTCTCACAAAAAATAATGGATTTCTTAACTTATAAAGGTCTGTTTTGTTTCTAAAGCTGTGCACTTAGATATTGTGACTGATTTAACCTCTAATGCATTTATTGCTACACTTAAGCGTTTTATATTTAGAAGAGGTAAATGTGCTAAGTTGTATTCTGATAATGCAACTAATTTTGTGGGTGCAAATATAGAACTTAAAAAATGTTTAATTTGGTGTGTAAACCTGATGAGGCACTTGCAAGTTATATGGCCTCTGAAGGAATAGATTGGAAATTCCTCCCCCCTAGAGCCCCAAATTTTGGAGGTCTCTGGGAGGCAGGCGTTAAATCTTTTAAGTTCTATTTAAAGAGAGTAGTAGGTAACATTAGATTAACATATGAAGAGTTTCTGACCGTGATTATCCAAATAGAGGGGATGTTAAATTCTCGTCCTCTTGTCCCATTATCTTCTGACTTAGATGATTTAAATGTATTGACTCCTTCTCATTTTTGATAGGTAGATCAATTACATCAATTGTTGAGCCTGATTTAACTAATTTAAATGAAAATAGGTTGGATAATTGGCAGAAAATTACAAAAATAATTCAATTAATTTGGAAAAGATGGAGTGTAGACTATCTAAATAGTTTGCAGCAGAGAAATAAGTGGCATTTCGAGAAAAGAATGCTAAAATTGGAGATATGGTTATAATAAAAGAGGATAATTTACCTTCATGTCAATGGTCATTAGGTAGAATCAACAATATTTATCCAGGAAAGGATTCTAAAGTAAGAGTAGTGGAAGTCAAAACCACTAGAGGTATATTTAAGAGACCCATTTCGAAACTGTGCATTCTACCAATTGAAACAGTGTGTGTGTGAAGTAGCATATATAACCCTTCAGATAGTAATGTCTGTGTGTAGAATAGTAATTTTTTTTAATTCTGTGTGATTTATCAATTGCTTATACATTGTCTTCATTTGTATGTTGTTTTGTTTGTATTTTGAAGTATTGTATTTCTGTGTGTTATCTTTATGATTATGGCAAATAGAGGAAATAGTTATGAAACTAATGCAGACTTTTTTGTAGTGCCGCGAATTACGGATATGATTCCTTCTCAACCATTTAACGTTAGTTTGGGTAATTTCAGTAGAGAGAAATTAGCGGATGAAAATTTCAACATTCCGGGAAATATTGATTTATTGTTAGGAGCAGAAATCTTTTATGAAATTCTTTTACCAGGACAAACAAATCTTTTAAATACAAAATTAATTTTTTTCAGAATACAGTCTTCGGCTATATTGCGAGTGGGAGTATTCCAGTTTCTAGTGAAAATAAACCTCACTGTGGGTTAATCAAAGATAATGTCGATTTAGAAAAGACAATGAGGAGATTTTGGGAAATCGAAAATGTTGAACCTGAGACAATAAAAAATAAGGAAACGATAATTTGTGAGGAGCATTTTCAAAAAATCATACTAGAATAGTACGGGAAGATATATAGTATCTATGCCATTTAAAAGGATCCAAATTGTTTAGGCCAGTCAAAAGATATTGCCCTTAAAAATTAAATTCTTTATGGAATAGATTAAAGCGTGAGCCTAACTATTTAAAATTATATAGAGATTTTTAAAAGAGTATAAAGAGCTAGGCCATATGCAAGAGGTAGACGAGAGAGAGGAGTGTGGAATGTATTTCATACCACATCTTGGTGTTTATCGCTCTGATAAAAAAACAAGTAAATTGAGAGTAGTTTTTAATGCGTCGAGTGCAACTACAAACGGTTATTCTTTAAACTCTCTACAATACAATGGGGGAGTTGCTCAAAATGACCTTTTTCAATAATGGTTCGCTTTAGAAAGCACATATTTGCATTCATTGCGGATGTGCAAAAAATGTATCGAATGATTTGGATTAATCCAGATCAGCGTAAACTTCAGCGCATTCTGTGGAGAGAGAACATGGACGAACCAATAAAAACGTTTGAGTTGTCAACTGTGACCTATGGAACAACGAGTGCACCATTTTTAGCGACACGTACGCTAAAACAATTAGCCCTAGATGAAGCAGGGAATTTTCCATTAGGGTCTTCAGTTGTGATGAGTGACATGTACATTGATGATGTACTTACCGGTGCAGAGACCTTATTAGAAGCAAAAGAACTGAAAAATCAACTGATCAATATCTTCGCTAAAGGAGGTATGGTTTTGCATAAGTGGTGCGGAAATAATACGGAATTGATTGAGGTTTCCGAAAATTATGATTTTCAGATTCATCAGAGATAAAAGTGTTGGGTGTTTATTGGAACCCCAAGCATGATTGCTTCTCCTTCAGAGTAAAAATAGACTTGCACGAATTAAATACCAAACGGGATGTTTTGTCAACCATCGCCAGGATATATGATCCTCTAGGTCTTTTAGGTCCTGTGGTGGCGAAGGCGAAAATCTTCCTTCAAAAATTATGGATGTTAAAGATTGATTGGACAGATTTGCTTCCAGATACAATCAATAGAGAATGGCGACAATTTGTCGAATCACTTCAGGTAGTAAATGACATCAACATCAATCGATGCATTGTGGTAGAGCAACCGGAAGTGATCGAGCTGCATGGATTCTCCGACGCGTCCCCAGTCAGCATATGGAGCTGTCGTCTACTGCAAATCCATAACCTCAGATGGAAAGATGCTTGTGCATCTTATTGCCAGTAAATCCCGAGTTGCGCCTACCAAGCAAACAACGATTCCCAGACCTGAGCTATGTGCCGCTGTGCTGTTAGCAAAATTAGTGCATCGTGTCAAGCAAGCTTTGAAATTAAATGTGACTAATACTTTTTTTTGGAGTGACTCCATGATAGTTTTGTCATGGATAAGGAAGGAGTCATATCAACTAAAAACCTTTGTGGCTAACAGGATTGCTACAATCCAGGAGATGACTTCCAGTGAGCAATGGCGTTATGTGGCAACAGAGGGACAATCCTGCCGACTTCGTTTCCAGAGGAATGGATTCTCTAAAACTTAAAACCTGTGAGTTGTGGTGGAATGGTCCTAAATTTCTGATGAGCAACCAGTACCCACAACGACAAATTCCTGTTGCAGTGATCAAGGATCCAGGTGAACTTAAAAACTGTAGTGACTTTTCTAACTTTTTCTTGATTCTGCTACTAACTCTTTTGTAAATAATTTACTTAACCTTAGTAATGACTATTTTAAAATTTATCGTGTCTTAAGTTTTATTTGTAGATTTGTTTATAATTGTAAGAGCAAAGAGAGCAAAAGAATTGGGCCTCTAGATTTAGAAGAATTAAAAAAAAGGCTGAACAGCTTTTATTGAAATTAGTACAAAAGGAAGAGTTTAAAGTAGAGATGAATGGTATTCAAAATTCTGCCATGGTACCTTCCAACAGTCGAGTAAAAACACTCAATCCATTTATTGATAGTGAAGGGATTTTGAGAGTTGGAGGTCGATTGAGAAATAGTGATATTAATTATAACCAGAAATTTCCAATTCTTTTGCCTTCGAAACATAAATTGACTTATTTAATAGTTGAGTATTTTCATAAAAAGTTTTTACATAGTGGCTCACAATCCTTGTTGTATCAGATCAGGCAAAATTTTTGGATATTGAATGGCCGTAATATTTGTAGAAAAGTTGTTCATAATTGTGTAAATTGTTGTAAGGCCAATCCTACTTGCACTGATCAAATAATGGCTGACTTGCCAAGGTCAATGTACATTAATTAAAATGAAAAAAATTTTAACTTGCATTATTTTGACATTCTCATATTACTTTTAAAATTTTATTTATATGAAGTAATTTTTTGTAATGGTTTCCCGCCACGCAGTTGATAGATTGACTTTTCTATGCAGATAGAATTACACCGTCCATATCCACACGTGAACTTCTAAAATACTGCAGAATCCTTTCATCTGACATCTCGCCGACGGCCATGAAACAGGAAACATCTGCACTCCACCTGAAAGCTGAGCCCCAAATGAAATACGAGAAGTAAGAAGAGACCACCCTATCCCAGGAGAGTTAAGACAAAGTCCTGTTGGAACGCTCGAGAAGAGAAATTGTGTTTTGCCTTCCTTCTTCCCCTAAAAGAATTTCGTTGCGTTAAAAAACTCCGTAGTTTAAATAACTTTCATCTAACTGTAAATATTGTGATTAATAGATGTAGACAAGTGTAATAAATCAATAATTCAATTCTTAAGTTTCGCGCTACTCATCAATTTTCGTAATACGTCACAATATGCAAATATATTTTATTAAGCCACTACTAGCCACTCAAGCTGCAACACCATGAAACAAGCATCCAAACATTGTGTCATTTTTGCCGTCATTAAACCACAATA
The DNA here is from genome assembly GCA_019973935.1 of Trichonephila clavipes. NCBI lineage: Eukaryota > Metazoa > Arthropoda > Arachnida > Araneae > Nephilidae > Trichonephila > Trichonephila clavipes. The sequence continues at coordinate 84,148 of BMAU01009556.1, read as the reverse complement.
AGATATGCAAATGATTAACATGTCAGAGCAGATGCACATTATGTACTCTTGTAATGCCACCATCAAACGCAATATGCTGAAAATAATAGAATGCCCTTTCGAAGGTGTTTTTCCTCCGACTGTTTTGAGAAAGTAGCTTCAGTATGCCTCTCAGAAGAATAGAAGCTCTTTCGAACGCTTTATTACTTCGATCGAGGGAGAGGTGTAGGGAATAATCACCCCGAGAAATCGATGATCTTGTCACCCATAACCGGGCAAGAGCGATTCTGGTCCGTAATGGATGAACTCGGAAAAGGACAGTGATTGACGGCACCGAGTGCAGCAACCTCGTGAGGTCAGGAGTCTTGTACACATCGTAGTCGCTCTGTCACATATGTAAACATATCGCAACGACAGCGATCAGTCGCAGAACAATAAGTGTCCATACGTACTATTCAACGTTATTCTCAGTGTAATGAAATATACGCAAGAATTCTGCTCCTGACATTACTTTTGTCTTAAGATCACAGCCATTTGTGTTTGCAATTGTGCACCGAACAGTGGACATGAATATCCGAAATGTTCGACAATCACGGATGAATCACTCTTCTGCCTATAACACTACGATGCTCGAGACACCATGGACAGAGTTGGCTTAGTCTTGTCCATACTGCTCTTACATTGAGTATTCTGTTTTTGGATAATATTAGTTTCTATCCGTCCCCTTCAGTACATATTGCCGGTACAGTGATCAGTCAGTTCTATATCTCTGAAGCCTTAAAGCTTTAGGCGTTTTCCTTTACCTTCAGAGCTTGATTACAGCCGCATTCCTGCAAGACAATGCGCGATCACACGTGACACGCTGTCTTCTTGTACTTCTGCCTGTTCTTTTAATGGAATACGTCTGATTAGAGAACAACTGACCCTCAAACGCTACCTGCAACTAAAACATATAAACTTTCCAAGAATGGCTAGAAGGGGTTTCCACAGCATGATAGTAAATCGAAATTATTTTTCCCTCGAAACTGAGACGTGTATAAACACAGTTACTGCTAACTGTTCGGCAGTGCTTCTCAAACTTTCAATATTTGCGACCCAATATTCAATCCTAATTTTCATCCCCCCGCTCTATACAATTATAATTTATTGAAATCCATTACCTTATACTTTGATGCTAAAGCTAGAATAGGATTAAAACCTCTTAAAAGCCACCGGCGTATACAAACTTCTCACTCAGCCAAAGAATTATTTTCCGCGAACGTATATATACGTTTTTCCGAGTTACGATCTTTTCTGTGCACGGTTATCCATAAAATTATTCCGAAGGACAGGATCTTGACAATTAATTGATTAATTATAAACCGAACAAATTATCAAGATAAGTGTTAATTTTTGTATATAAGTTTATATATGACAAGACCATGGTGTTACTGGTTATTATAAAAAACTTGTTCTTAACTTAGCATTGTTAAAAAATTAATTATCAAATACATTGTGCAGTATTGATGCATTAATAAGTATATTATATTAGTGTAAATGTGTATTTTATTTTTTATTATGACAGTGTATTTTGTTTACTTTCAGTAAATTAATATTTTTTTAAAAAAATCTTTTGTTTTTTACTTTTATATATGCTCATGCCCCCCTCATAGAGTTATTACGCCCTCCAATAGAGGCGTGCCCCACAGTTTGAGAAACGCTGCTGTAAAGATAAAATCCAAATTGATTTTGTCGTCTTCCTCTCCTTACAGAATGCTATAATTTAAATTATTTTACCCTATCGTAGTGCTATTTTTTCAATTAGTTTGTTTTGGACATATCTTGTGTTTCTTAGTGTTGCCTTTTGGATGGCCAGAAATGCATTCTCGGAAAACAAAATGTGAAAATATACAGACTGAAACATTAACCTACACTGCTGGCCACCGTAAATGCAACACCAAGAAAGACAAGAGATAGCACAACAAAATTTATTTTGTAGATAACATGTTGACCAAGTATCAAAATGATTAAATTTATAGATTTCTGTGAAGTGTGGTTTCTGCCAGAATCAGTAGCCAGAGTAGCCGCAATTGTTGGTGATCACCACTGCCACACGCCTCGGTATTGATTCAAAGAGACTTTGGATGTGTTACTGGGGTACAGCAGATCAAACAGCTTCCATACGTTGACAAAGTTGATCTGGTAGTGTAATCTGGGTCAATCGTTGAGCAACCATGGACCACATGTTTTCTATCGGTGAAAGATGCAGAGAGCGAGCAGCCAGGGAAGCAGTTCAATCTGGTTATTAACGAAGAAAATTTGGACAATGATTGTCACGTTGTGCCGAAATATTGACCACGCGAGGGCGCTGGTGTGCGCACATCTGTATTAAAATTGTAAAGATCGTGAAGTGTGTGTAACTTGTATCGTAGGATGTAAGCCGCTTCGCGGCAATTCGTATCTAATTAAACATTATTATACCTAAATTATCTCATGGAATTATTGTGAACTGTCTGAACTAATTCGCCCGGATACACACTCCTTTCGTTTCGATATAAATATGGACATTGCTTCGTTTATAATTCGCTACATGGTGCATCGGCAGGGAACCATTCGCTGCGTGATGGGGGGTGAGTACTTTCGTTTTGTCTAACTTTGAATTCGGTATTTGTCTAGTTAAGCTTATTTCTCATCATTTCTGATTTTGGTTTATTCGTAACTGTCGGTATTTGGAAGGTTGCTCTGGTATAGTTTTGTTTATTTGTATGCATATTGTTAAGCTGAATTTTGTTTGAAAGTTGTACTAAGTTGCATTCAGAATTGGTGTTGTCATTTGTATATTTGTTTGCAATTATAGTGTTTTGGTTTAAAATGGATGCAGCAAATAAGGCTATATTAGAAAGAACGAAAAAGACTCGATCTGTTTCGAGATCCCTCGTGACAAAACAAATTAATAAATTAGAATCCCGAAATAAGCAATACAGCTGATAAAACAACAGTACATGAGATATATATGCAATTAATTTCTAAATTTGAAGAGCTGAGTACACTCGATAAGGAAATTGAGAATTTAATAGATATTGAGAGTCTAGAAGAAGAAATCGTAACTCGCGAAGAATATCGAGATAAATTTATAATTTGGAAAATCCGTGCTGAACGTTATGTACAATCAGTTTCGAACACTGCTGTTCAAAATTCGGTGGAAAATCAACCACAAAACATAACACTTCCTTTAATTAGTACAGTTAGTTCTGTTTTATCAAATCAACCGCGTTTACCTAAACTCACATTAGAATCTTTTTCGGGCAAGGATATCAGTAGTTTTTCCCAGTTTTTGGGCTAGATTTAAATCCGCAGTACATGAAAATTCGAGTTTAAATGATGTGGACAAATTTTCCTATTTGAAATCGGTTGTCACATCTGATGCAGAATTGGCTATACGAGGCTTAACTCTAACATCGGAAAATTATGCAAAAGCAATTAAAATTTTAGAAAATCGGTTCGGACGTAAAGAACTTATTGTTGACTTTCATATGAATCGCTTGTTAAATCTAACCCCTGTCCGTAAATCGTTTGATGTTATTGCGTTAAGAAATTTATATGATCAGTTAGAAATTAATATAAGGGGACTTGAATCTCTTGAAATCTCTCCCGATTCCTATAGTTGTCTCTTGTTTCCGATAATTATGAAAGATATTCCCCTGATTTAGCATTAGAATATAATAAAAAACATAATGAAACACAATCACAAATCACTGATTTAATTGCATATTTGCGAAGCGAAGTAGAAAGTCGCGAACGCACAGAATTTCTACTAAAACCGCATGACCTAGAATTGAAAAATAAAAATTCCTATTCCAATACTAAGTATTTCGAAAGAACGTCTCATAGCTATCCACAGTCAACTCGAAGGGTTCAAGGTCATTCTCGATTCCACCCATCTCATAAATCGTTTTCCTCTGCAAACGAACTGTTGACGGCTGCATTTTCGGATTGCTTATTTTGTTTCGAGAATACTCATATGTCTGATTTGTGTGAGAATTTATGCGTTCAGAAAAAAAGAGCTAAATTAATTAAAGAAGGGAGATGTTTCATTTGTTGCAACACTGGTTGTTATGTTAAAAAGTGCAAGAAAGAGGTTTGTTCGTATTGTAAAGGTCGACATGCACGTGCTATTTGTTTTAAGTTAGAAAAATCTAAGCAAAATTCGCATTTGGATTTGGAGGAAAAGAATGTTGACGTTAAAACTACGTCTTCAAATTCTGTTTTTCATAACAGAGATGGAGTTTTATTGCAATGTGTGCAGGCCGGAATTATATGTCGTTCTTCATCGGATAATATATTTTGCCTTTTTGATAATGGAAGTGAGAAGTCGTTCATTAAAAAAATGTGTCTCGGAGGTTGGGGTTGAAAATATTGGGTTCGGAAAGGCTAAGTATTTTTCGTTCGGTTGTAAAACTCCTAAAAAACAAACTTGTAGTAAGGTCGAGGTTAGGCTAAGAGTAGGTAGAAAAAGCCGATTCTGCTGTAAAGGCGGTGCAGGCGGTTGCAGGCGGTGCAGGCGGTTGCAGGCGGTTGCAGGCGGTTGTAGGCGGTCGTAGGCGGTCGTAGGCGGTTGCAGGCGGTTGTAGGCGGTTGTAGGCGGTTGCAGGCGGTTGTAGGCGGTTGACGGCAGTGCAGAGTTGAGTTGTTTCGTTCCTACTGACGAGTTGAGTTGTTTTCTCCTGTTGAGTTGAGTTGTTTCGTTCCTACTGACGAGTTGAGTTGTTTCGTTCCTGCTGCCGAGTTGAGTTGTTTCGTTCCTACTGGCGAGTTGAGTTGTTTCGTTCCTGCTGCCGAGTTGAGTTGTTTCGCTCATGTTGCCGAGTTGAGTTGTTTCGTTCCTACTGACGAGTTGAGTTGTTTTTCTCCTGCATTGGCTTTGATTTTCGAGTTGAGGGGGCGAGTTGAATTGTTTTCTCCTACAGCTAAGTTGAGTTGTTTTTAAAAATGTGCACAAAAAATGGAAGTATGGGAATGTTAAACGTGCTCATGGCGCCACCTATTGATTAAAATGTACACTAATTATAGATTTTAAAATGATGGAAGTAAATAACGCTCAAATAAAAAAAAATAAATCCAGATTCAAACTCACGGCCTCAGATCAAAATGTCTCCACAGGACAATAGTTTTTCAGTTACGCTAACCATTATCCTATGAAGGCATACAGACCTGAAGAAAACTTATGTTTATAATCTCATGAATTTAATTTTGCAGGCGAAGCAGACGGCGACATGTTTTAAAATCATTTTCTTGATTAAAATGAAATAAAAAAATATTTAATTTATATTATTTTAATAATGTGTAAATTTTAATTCAGTATAATGATTACATACACACACAAAAAGATACAAAGTAAATTGATTATTCAGAAAAATGTGCCGTAGTATACTCGTCATCAGCGTGAACGGGTTACGATTTAACTTGTTTTAGCTTGTCTGATCTTGATTCTACAAGACGGCGACTGAATTCTACGTCAGAAATTATCTCAATGCTTAGAGCGGATGAATACATTGCTTTCAACCACTCAGCGAACGCCGCTCAAGTGTAATTCGGTTGATATGCGTTAGACACTTATCACATTTTAGTTCACAATTCATTTCGTTTGTTAGTATTGCGGTGGGCTGTATTCAACAAGAAAAAAAAATATGGTGATGTCTGAAACACATAGTGAAAAACGAAAGTTTGGAAAAGCCGGGGAATCTTCTGTAAATAAGAAAGCCAGAAGAGAAGTTTCAAAAGTAAGTAACAACATTAAATAAATTTAATATGTAATTTTTATAATGTTTTTTACACATTTGTGATCTTTATTAATTTTGTTATATTATTTTCAGAAGTATGGAAAATTTACCGAGGATTGCATACCAGATGGAGTATTTCCAATTGGAGATGATGTTTTTGTCTTTGCAAGCACCTATTATGATTCCGCATCAGTACACATAAGACGTTTCAAGAAATATGGCAAAACATACTACCCAACTCCCGAGGGAATAACATTAGACCCACGGTGGATCGAATATATCATGCGTAAAAAGAAAGTGCCGGAATCACTGGAGGAATTACCAAGTGGACTTTTCCCTCCTGAACGACACATTCAAATAACTAGTGAGAACTTCATTGATTTTACTTTCAAGCGCATTAAATACAGTCCGGATAAAGAGCCCACTTTTAAAGAAATAACCATATCCCGAGAGCAGTGGGCTGAAATGATTAAAAAATATGGTGCTATTGAAAATGCTGCTATAGACAATATGTTTCAGTGTATGGACTTTTTAACTGCATATAAAACCTTCTGCGAAGGCCCCATAGAAAATACATTACCTTCTTCTTTGGATGTTAGTCTGGGTCAACAATACTTGACGCAAATTTTGAAAAAATCTATTTGTAGCCTCCTGAACGAAAAAGGATTGAAACAGCCTCAGACTTTCGCTGAGGAGTTATGGGGAATCGCGAAGAAACATTTAATTCACATGTTTCATCACTTGAAGCTAATGAGATAGCTGATTGTTTTTATCATAATCTTTTTGAAAATGAACACTTTTTTATTGTTAAAACCTATACATTATGTAACTCAAGAATTTTTAAAAAATCTTCGCTTGGATATTATTTTAAGAGAAGTAAGAGACATGTTATGTCCACCTGATTGTTTTGAATACTATGAGGATTTTGTTTAAAGATTTTTATAAGATTCACACAATATATTTTGTTTTTATAAATTTGAATAAAATTCTTTTTTTTTATATGCTGAATTTGAGTTCTTATTATTTTTATTGTTTGTTAGTTTAACTTATGTTGAAATCGTTTCACATCTTAAAAATAAATAAGAGTATTTTTAAAGAAATTATCAAAGTATGTACAAGTGATATTTTAAATGTATTTCATATGAAAGTGAGAAAATTTATGCTCATGTTTTTATACATAAACTTTTTGCCTTTCCCAAAAGTATATAATAATATAACTATTCATTGTAATAGTCATTCAATCAAGTTCTTTTCATCGGTAACAATGCATCAAGATTTAGCAGCGTTTTACGAAAATCCTGAAGTTCCAAATAGCTTCGGGGGTGTGGAAGCATTACATCGCTCTGTAAAAGGGAAATATAGTAAAAAAGATGTGAAACATTGGTTATCGCAGAAAGATGCTTACACTCTTCATAAACCTGTTCGACATAAGTTTCAGCGGAATCGAGTGTTTGTAAGTGATATTGATCGTCAGTTTCAAGCGGATTTAGTCGATATGCAATCTTTAGCAGAATTTAATAAAGGGTATAAGTATTTGTTAACTTGCATTGATTTATTTTCAAAATTTGCTTGGGCAGTTCCTCTGAAAGATAAATTTGGAAAAAGTGTAAAGTCTGGGCTAGAAATTATTTTTAAAGAAAGGAAGCCTAAAGTGTTGCAAACAGATGCCGGTAAGGAGTTTTAAAATAAAATAGTTCAAAATTATTTAAAAAATCTGAATGTAAATTTTTTTTTTACAAATAACGAAACAAAAGCTAGCATTGTTGAAAGGTTTAATCGGACATTAAAAACAAAAATGTGGAAATATTTCACTGAATTTAACACTAAAAATTACATCGACGTCATTGATAAATTAATACACAGTTATAATCACTCGTATCACCGTTCAATTAAAATGGAACCTGTTTCTGTAAGTAGACATAACCGAAAGCAGGTATTAAAAAATTTATACGGTGGTCTAAGAAATGAGAAACCTAAAGCCCCTAGATTTAAAATTGGTGATATTGTACGCATTAATAAACAAAAACTTCACTTTGAAAAGGATACGAACAAAACTGGATAAGAGAACTTTTCATAGTTTTTTGAAATAGTGCAAAGAATTCCGATTGTTTATAGATTAAAAGATTTACAAGGTGAAGAGATTAAAGGGACTTATTACGAAGCAGAATTACAAAAAGTTGTCGACTCTGGTTTCTACCCTGTAGAGAATGTTATCAAACAAAGAAAAAGAGGAGGAATCACTGAATATTTTGTTAAATTTTTTAGGCTATCCTGAAAAATTTAATGATTGGGTGACTGATATTCAAAAAGTATAAATAGTTAAACTTTTTTATTGCCAACTCATTTTCAAAATGTCTTTCTACGTAACATTACCTTCTGATAGTTCTATGCATTTCTTTCAGAAAACAAAATATCTCATTTCAAAACTCAATTACCCTCTCCTGTTTGTTTAAAGGGTGAATGGGAAGTGGGATTGTCTGAAATAATCTACCCTCATTCTTTTCCTTTCGGTATCACACAAAATGAAATTTATAGAATTAAGTGACTCGTAGTATAAATAGCAACATCATTCATAAAATTATTTAGTTTAATCATGGATTCTCTCAAATTAGTTCATCCATTTACTTTAATCTTGGCTGGGCCATCTGGTAGCGGTAAAAGTCAGTTCGTTAAAAAATTAATCGAAAATAAAATGATTAAACCCTTTCCTAAAAATATAATTTGGTGTTATGGAGTTTACCAAGCGTTGTATGAAGAAATGCCGAATATTTCCTTTCATGAAGGTATCCCCTCTAATTTGCACCAGTATTCGGATGCGTTAATTGTTATAGACGATCTTATGGGAGAGTTAGGAAATGATCCCCAATTAACAAAATTATTTGTAAAATTTTCGCATCACAGAAATTTAAGTATAATTTTTGTGGTACAGAATATTTTTCATAAAGGGAAAGAAATTAGAGAAATTTCCTTAAACGCTCATTATCTTGTATTATTTAAGAATCGAAGAGATCAATCCCAAATTACACATTTAGGTCGCCAATTGTATCCTCGTAAAGTGAAATTTTTTTCAAGAATGTTACGCAGATGCCACATCAAAACCGTACGGATACTTACTTATTGATTTAAAACCTGAAACTGATGAATCCTTGCGTGTGCGCACAGGTATGTTTCCTGGAGATGTTTTTATGTATATCAACCTCGATGACCCATTACTTTGAAGCATATAAATAGATTCAAATTGTTCAATGAATATTCAATAGTTCACAAGATGCCGGTGTGTTCTGAACAAACTTTAGAGCTCTTAAAACTAATTTCTAAAACAAAACACCCAAAATCTATTTTGAAAAAGTGTTCAAAGAAAGAAATAAAAACTTTGTGCGAGTGTGTGCTGAATGTTTTATGTGGTAACATATCATTGACTAAAATTAAAAAAATCGTTTATCTCCCTATAAAGAAAGCTTAAGAAAACTTTCTAACAAAAAACACCTCTTTACGAGAAAAAGAAAATTTTAATTCAAAAAAAGGAGAAGGATTCTTAAATATTTTATTGCCTGCAGCTATTTCAGTCATCAGTTCTTTAATTCAAAATGGAATTTAGCAAAAAATTTGTACTGGTACCCGAAGAAAGAGTTCAAGTAACGGAACACTTATCGGAACTTGATCAACGCATGAAATTCATTCTCCATAATAAGGATTTAACGGAAGAAGAAAAAACAATTCTCTATTTACAAGTTTTACAAAAATATACGCACTTTTCTAACGAAAATCGAAGAGAGTCTGAACCAGTTCCAAATGCAGCATCTCTATCAGAAAATCAAGAAACGGAATCATTAAAAGAAAATCTAAAAGAGTCAGTAGTAAAGACGGAAAAAGAAGTGTTTGAGGATGAAATTTTTAGAATTGTTCCAGCTAGGTATAAAGAAAAAGCAAAAAATATTTTCCAGTTTTTAAAGCTTCAAGAATCTTTCAGTTGGAATTCTGATGGTGAAATTATTTACAAAAACACTGTTATTCCAGGAAGCAATATTGCATTCCTCGTGAATGATTTTCTACGGAATCGAAAATCAGCACCTGAAGGAAGATATGTATTTTTAAGAGCTTTGAATGATGTAAATTTACCGAAAAATCTAGATGTAAATAAAAAATTGTATCAGAATAAAAAAATTATTAAGAAACCAATAATGTATGCTCGCAGAAATGCATGGTTGAAACTTTGAAATAAATGATACTCATTTGATTTTTAAAAAATTGTCTCAGTTGTCTCTTTATGATTTGAACAGTTTTCTTTTGCTGAAGAAAATATACTTATTTGATAAAATTTAAAAGTTTCAAATATATAATGAAATAAAATTATATTAATCTTTTTGGGTGAAAAATTTATCATAGAAAAAAAAATTTTTTTTTTTTTTGAGAGAAAAAAAAGAAATTTAACATAGAAAAATATTAATTTTTTTTTTTTTAGAAGAAAAAAAATTATCATAAGAAAATAAATAGAAAATAGAAAAAAAATTAAAGAAAATAAAAGACACACACATATTTAGTTTCATTCCATTTTTTTATTTTCTAAATACAAATCTTACACCATATCGTTTCTTTACAAATTGATACATTTGAAAATCATTTATATACAATTGATTCAAAATATAATGCATAGAATAGCCTTGGCTGCGTTTGAATAAAAGTAAATACAGTATTGCCCACAAACATTAGATGTTGGTGATTGAAACACTTTAGAATTCCATAATACATCTAAATAGGTAGTAGTACTAATGTTATAGAATACAGGAGGTTGTCCAAACGAGTCATAAAATTCTAATTCTCTTTTATCATTTACAAATAATGCTAACCAGTGTGTTCCAGGTTGTGATGAGTCATCCGAATTCACAATAGCACACATGTTTTCTTCAGAGGAGGGAGCGTATCTCTAGAATAAACACCTTGAAAATAGGGGGACGTTGTCTTCTCTTGAGATAAAACTGTATACATTTGCATTCCATCCATTATTTAATTTCCGAAATCATACAAGATATTTCTCGATTTGTTTATTTCGATTAAATTTTTCAAACTCGGCAAAAACGATAACACATACGGTTTGTTCTAAAGATTTGCTGAATTTTAATTCTAATCGCAAATTGCTATGTTTTATCAGACTTAAATGTTCTCCTGAAGAACATAAATCCGGTGAGAGGTTAAATCCAAACAATGTATTTGAATCTTTAAATTCTTTTCTAGAAATAAATATACCTCTGTCTTGACCCATTCGATCTGTCCCAACAAATAGAGTTTGATAGGCCCGTATGTATTGATCTTTAGAAAAATCGAGTTCTAATGGATTGTGAGGCACTGGTTGTCCATCCACATACACTCCAATAAAATTTAAATTAAAATGTTTAAACTCATAAGGAGATTTTGAAAATGCTCCGTGAAAAGCTTCATTATCTACACATCCTACAAAAGTTTTTTTGGCATTTGGCCTGAAAATATGTTATCTTGAATAAAAGACATGCTTCCTTTAGGAATCGAATACACTTTGCACAGAACTCGGTTAATGGGATATTTTGCGCTTGTTTTTCCAGTGCTTTCGCATGACCAAGAATAACTCCAGGATTCACACGAACTTTTCGTATGAATAAAGAAACATGATCCAAAACAACTTTAAATCCCTCAGATCCTTGTAAACAAAATTCGGGCTTGCTTCGTATTAATTTTATTTTCAAATCCACTAAATTGAGTAAAAGACGATCTTGATGAAATAAATCCGAATGTATACAACCAATCATGTCTACAGTTGCACTTTCTTTAAAAAATTCGGTTCTTTTCTTGAGACCATCATCAGAATCCTTGTAAAATAGTTCAGCCGTTAACTGGGAAGTTTTGCTGTCATATCCATGGTTTAAGAGAGTTTCAATA
>BMAU01009556.1:0-70000 GCA_019973935.1 Trichonephila clavipes | reverse complement strand
TGGTAACGCCAGTCAATAGTTCAAATGGAGACCATTTGGTACTTCGGTTGGAGGTGCTATTTAGAATTCTTTGAAGTCGGTCTACGAATTTGTACCATTTTGTAGGATCGTCGATTGACAACTTGGTCAAAATGGGGATTAGAGTTCGGTGGATTCTCTCCACTTGACCGTTCCCTCGGGGTACGCCGGTGGTGATCTGCAGATTTTGGATTTTCTCTTCGGTACAATAATCACCAAATCCTTTGGAGTTAAAAGGAGAACCCCTGTCTGTTATTATTCTTTTGGGATTGCCGAAAGTCTTTTGTTGTAGCTTTAATTTATCTAGTGCATCTTCTAGGGTGGTGGATTTTACTGGATAAAGCCAGGTGAACTTATTAAATACATCAATTATTGTGAGGATATGTCGATATCTTTTGTTGGTAGACGGCAAAGGTCCAATAAAATCTACATGATAAGTGCTTAATGGCACGTCCTCTTTTTGGAATAGATTTAGAAATCCCTCCTTTTTCCCACACTTTTTGTTGGCTAGAATACAAGATACACAGTTAATGATCACGTTTTGTACTTGTTTTCTTAAATTAGGTATAAAAAATTCTCGTTTTACAACTTCTTCTGTTTTAGCGGATGAGAAGTGTTCTTTCTTATGAGCTAACTTGATTAGATCGGTTTGCATATCCCTTGGTACAGCTATTAATTCGCGGCCATCTACGTATTTGTATAATATTTCATTTTTAATAAAAAAGTCCGTAGCATTATTTGTTCCTATTAGTGACTTTAAATTTTGAATATTTTCGTCTTCTTGTTGGGCTCTTTGTAGTCTTGCGGTGAGAATATCGCTTGTAATCATGGTGACAGGGTACCTGCTCAGAGCGTCTATATGTTGCATTCTCTGGCCGGAACGATGTACAATCTCGTAGTCATACTCTTCTAATAGTAATGTCCATCTTGCTACACGAGTAACCAAATCTTTTTGTCCATAGTCTTTTGAAAAGCTGAACAGTCCGTTATGATTTTAAAATGATTTCCCAGAAGGTAGGTGCGAAATTTCTTTAAAGCGTTGACAACAGCAAGAACTTCCAGTTCATAGCTACTATATTTTTTCTTCTGCTGGAGTCGTTTTCTGCGACATATATTGGACAGGATGTAATTTTCCGTCTTCTGCTTCTTGGAGTAAAACGGCGCCATATCCTTGTTGACTCGCATCGGTATGTAATTCGGTAGTTCTTCCTTGCTGAAAAATGCTTAATACTGGACTTTCAGTCAACAATTTCTTAAGGGGTCATATACCTTTTAAAATTTCCTGAAAATCGATTTTTTTATTATTATTTTATTTTATAGAGTAAACCTTTCTGAGTGTTCTAAAAGAAACCGCATGCAGATATTCCCAATAGAACGGACGTTATTAAGAAAATAAAAAGAGTAGAAAAGGCGATTTAAATATTGTTTACATTTTGGCTCCAGGGTGACAGCTGTCATGTCGCTGGTGACAGCTGCGTTTCTCTGTTTCTAAATATTTTCATTCTAATTATTATCAAATGCTTGAATCTAAGCCTCAAATATTAATATTGTTGTTCTGAATATATTAACTACAACTTCTACTAACTTTATAAACTTCTACTTCTACTTTGTTTTGATAAAGTGAATCTTGAATTTATACTCGCTCGTTTTTGATTTTCATACCGTATCTTATTCTAAGATAAGTTTTAGGAAAAGTATTATTTTGTTATAAACTCTTGTGAAGGATGAATTCGACTGAATCTGCTAAAAGACCATCTGGTAAACATCCAAAAAAAAAAAGGAAGTTTACTGGTAATATGCATACGAGATGCAAAGCTGTACACAGTGTGGATGAATCACTAAACAACAGTGCATCTGGAAAAAGATTCGGCTGCAAGATGTTCATTCATCTTTTATTGAACATGATGACTGTTTTGATGGCTATAGAGTGTTTGATAAAACTATCATGTTTACAAACATTCAAAACTTTGCTTCTTGCAAAAATGTGGTGGTGATATTAAACTTTCAGAAAATTGTGTTAGAGGTTTGTCTAGTGTTTTTCGATTGAATGCAAGAACTGTAAAGACTTGTGTTCGTTTAGAAATTCAAAAATGCTGGGTAAAAGAAAAAAAATTCCAGAAATAAACAGACGTTTTGTATACGCAATGAGGACAATTGGACAGGGTCATGCAGCAATGACAACTTTCTGTGGTGTCATGGACTTTCCTCCTCCAGTTGCTGAAAATTCCTATAATAACATTATATATAAACAAACTACAATAGTGTAGTAAAGAAGTCGCAGAAGCTTCAATGCAAAGTGCAGCTTTGGAAGAGGTAACTTTGACAAATTCTTCCGATATAATAATTAGTGGAGATGGAACATGGAAAATCCGTGGCTATTCTTCTCGTGTTGGAGTGTGTGCTGTTATAGGAGACAAAACAGGAAAGTGTATTGATGTGGAAGTGATGACTTCTTTCTGTAAAGGATGTGATTCTTGGAAACGAAGAAAGGGGTCACCTGCTTACAAAAAGTGGAAAATTCTTCACGTTAAAGAATGTTTGAAGAACCACAATGGTTCAGCTGGCATGATGGAGACTGTGGGAATGGTTCGTATATTTCAGCGTTCATTAAGTCATCGTTCTGTGAGATATACATCTTACATCGGGGATGGCGATTCCAAAACATTCTCATCTATTACTGCATCCAATCCGTATGGAGAAGATATCACAGTTTCAAAAATTGAATGTGTTGGACATGTTCAAAAAAGAATGGGAACTCGTTTACGAAAATTAAAACAAATGAGCTCCAAACTCAGTGATGGGAAGTCGATTGGGGGAAAGGGAAGGTTGACCGACAGAATGATCGACTTAATTACAACGTACTATGGAAATGCAATCCGACAAAATAAAATATGCCTGTCAGATATGCGAAAAGCTGTTTGGGCTGTATATTTCCATATACGTTCAAGCAACGAAGAACCATTGCACAGTTTTTGTCCCGTAGGTCCTAATTCTTGGTGTAAATATCAAAATCAAGTAGTAGAGGGCAGTGTGGAAACTTTTAGACACAGTAACAAATTGCCAGTGGCAGTAATGGATGCCATAAAACCTGTGTTTAATGATCTATCACAACCTAAACTTCTACAAAAATGTCTAGGGGTAAAACCCAAAATAATAATGAATCCATTAACTCATTAATATGGAAATTATGCCCAAAAACTTTAGGTTGTGGTAGAAAGATTGTTGATATATCTACAAATGAGGCAATTGTCATTTTTAATGATGGCAATCAAGGCAGACTAAAAATTATGCAATCGCTTGGTCTGACTGTTGGTCAATTTGCACATAAATTTGTTACACTTGTAGATATAAAAAGAATTCAGACTGCAGAAGTACATTTTAATCTCCGCACAAAAGAAGTACGACAGGCTAAAAGAATGCAATTTAAAACTACTTGTAAGAAATTAACTGAAAAAGAGGGAACATCATATGCATGTGGCGAATTTTAGCATTTTAGAATCATAGTAATACACTGCATTCATATCACAAATTGTTTAATATTTATAATAAGTAGTTGTTAAAATTAAGGTATTGATTGTTTTTAAGTAATATTTATAAATTTTTAACTTTATTTTGGAGAAATGAATCACTTTGTTGCATTTTGATTATTTTGTAGCTTTTGATATTGTTTCGATGCTTGTACTGCATTGGTATAATATATGTTTTTAGTTATAATAATTTTAATAAATTGAAGTTTATTGACTAAAAAAACTTCACATTAGTTTTAATTTAAATTTAGTTGTTGTTTGAGTAACCAGAATAATATATATATAAAACTGTGGTAAATTTTACGTTTGATGTCAATTTTCTCAGAACGTCATTTTTACTCATTACGCGCATGATATTTTCAAAACCGTGCCATGGAAAATGATAAAATTTTTACTGTAGACTCTGATTATATCTGTACTTAAAATAACGAACCAGTTTGAATTTTTAATGAAAAAATTTAAAATTACAAATATAAAATAGCAAAAATTTTTAAAAATTTTATAGTTAAATTTTAAATTGTTATAGTTTACTAAAAATTTTAAATCAGTGTTTCATGCTTCGTCATTTTAAAGATAACACAATTTCCAACACTGAGCAAAAATTTCATCAAAAAATATTGGTATTTTTTTTTTTTATAAAGCTGCGCGTAATGCATATCACTTGCGAAAAGAAAACAAAAATTTCTTTTTGTAATTATCTAATTAAAAATTTATCCTAATTAGCAGTGTGTTTGTTGGTTATGTTTTAAGTAAAGTAATATCTATTTGTTTATTCCTCCAAAATTTACATTCCAGGAAACAATAATAAAAAAATTATAGAGCTTTAAAGAGCTCACTATTTTTAACCATTTTCAACTTTTTAAAAGGTATGTGACCCCTTAAGCTTTTCGAATGCTTCCATTTGGGGTTGCTCGAACATAAATGGGTTGTCTTTCCTTGTTAGGTCACTCAATGGTTTCGCTATTTGAGAGTACGCTGGAAAAAATTTGCGAAAGTAACCGGTGAGTCCTAAAAACCTCTGCACTTGTTTGACTGTTGTTGGTACCGGAAACTTCTTGACGGCTATTGTTTTTGCAATTGAAGGACGTATTGTCCCATTTTCGACGACGTGGCCCAAAAATTCTACTTTTCTTCTTAGGAATTGACATTTTTTAAACTTCATTTCTAAGCCATACTTCGAGGCAACCTCTAATACTTCCCTTAGTTTTTCTAAACCTTCTTTCTCATCTTTAGCAGGAATCACCAAATCATCCATGTAAATTATTACAATGCCTTTCCGCATGAGCTCTCTGAAGATACTATACACATATCTTTGAAATACGCTGGGGCTGGTGCTTAGACCGAAAGGTACTTTATTAAATTCGAATTGTCCGTCTGGAACAACGAAGGAAGTGAGGTGCTTGCAATCTTCATTAACGTCAACATGGAAAAATCCATTTTTTAAATCTAACGTTGTGTACACTTTGGCTCCCTGTAGTCTATCTAATACATCCCCTATCAACGGCAATGGAAAACGATCCTTGACTAATTTCCGGTTCAGTCTTCTATAATCTACACACAACCGGGTGGTACCATCTTTCTTCTTAACTAATACAATTGGACTCGCATATTCGGATGAGCTTGGTCTTACAATCCCCTGCTCTAACCATTCGTCGATTTGCTTGTTGACATCCTGATTCTCAGAAAATAAGCGGCGTGCAGGTTGGTAAACCGGTATGTCGTCTTTCAGGATAATTCTCATGGACACATTTGTCATTTCGGTCTTCTTTGGCTCATAGTTGGAGATTAATTGAAACAGTTCTCTTCGTATTTGTGGATTGGTAACATGTTGAACTACAATTTCGTCTTCCACTTCTGCTTCGTAAACTTGCATTTGCAGGAAACAGTTTTTATCCTCATGTTTTCGGAACTAAACACTTTCTTTATAGAAGCAGACAGAGGCTTGCTCCAGTATATCTGAACCTATTACTGCCTGAAATTCCAAACTCGGCGTAGGTACGACATGCCACGTCAGAGAATATTCTTCTCCATCTAGTTCAATCTTTCTCTGGAACGACCCTTTTGTTTTGACTTCGCACTTCCCCAGTCCGATCAATACTGAAATGTCTTTCGAGAGTTTCGAAGGTTCGACGATTCCTTTGCTTACATCTTCTCGAATGAGTGAAACTGAACTGCCGCTGTCAACGAGAGCTTCAATAATCTTGTTCCCTATGGTTATTTTTCTGGTCTTGATTCTTTCTCGAGAGATTCGTGAGCAGATTTGGATTGAGGAGTCTGTAGAGTTATTAATTTTCGAACATTTGGGGCGCTTCGTACAATCCACGGCATAATGACCTGGTCCTTTACAGTAGCTACAGGTTAGTCGTTTACTTTTCCCGGAGTAGGAGGTACCGTTCAATTGAAAATGTTTTCTCTCACGCCTATTACTTCCACCCTGGGGATATTCAGTTCTTTGAAAGTAAGTATCGCTTGATCCGCTGGCTTCGTATCTTCCCTTGGCAAATGAATTGTAAAATTTCGGTCTTAATGATCTTCGGACACTTTCATACTTTTCAAATTTTCTGCTATCTCGGCCGGTGAGTTAATAGTAGACCATTCATCTAAAAAGTGCTCCCGAAGCTCGTACGATGCACTCTTCTTTATTTGGTCGGCTATAATTAGTTCTCGCAGCTGGTCGAAAGTTTCTACATTTGAACCGGAAATCCATCCATCGAAGTATGTTTGTATTCCGTAGAAAAATCTTGCCAAGTTCGTTCATTAGATTTTCGGTGAGAAATAAAGAGTTGACGAAGTTTCTCCGGGGATAACTTAAATCTTTTTAACAGTAACCCCTTAACGTGGTTGTAATCGTTGCATTTATCCGCTGGCTCTCTGGCAATCAAATGAGCAATGTCGATAGGAATCAGTCCTATAAGCTTCTGTACCCAATCCTTCTTCGGCAAGAATGTCAGTTCCGCATGTCGTTCAAATAATGTCAGGTTCAAGCTAATATCGTCCTTCATATTAAACTTATGAAAAGTTTCGTGGATCACTTTCGGTGCTTGTACATTTTCGGGGTTATTCATAGTATTAGCATTCTTTTCAGCCTGTATTCGCAACTTCTCTAATTCATATTCTCGCTCTTCTTGTCGCAATTTCTCTTCATATTCTCGCTGTTCTCGTCGCAATTTCTCTTCTGTTCGTATGCGATCCTTCACAATGCTATCGATCATTACCTTGACATCATCTTCGATGTAATCTGAGCTTTTCACGATGAGATCCTTTAGCTTGGGTTTAGTCAAGCTCGCTTCGACGATCAACCCTAACTCTTCGGCGAGTTCTATTAGATGCTCCTTTTTCTTTGAGAGAAGAAATGCCATTTTTGCAACCAAAGATCAAGAGTGACGGCTCAGAGAACAAATTTAAAATTTTAAACCAAGCCCAATTTTCCCTAAATACTTAATCCGGATGCGAAACGTTTATACAATAACGCAGGAAAAAAGCTCCCTTACTCAACCAAGAGGAGAGACAAAACGTAGATAAAAATACAATTATAACAGGTATACGAATAAAATTCACAAATACTAAAAAATTCTAAAATCGACACTAAAAATATTAATACAACGAAATCGAAAAATTATGACAGTAATATCTCAATTTCTCGAAATGTAGTCAATAAAAACACACTGGAAGAATCTATAGCAAAGCAGCATTCCTTAAAATTAATAACATATCATAAATTAAAAGTAAACCACAAAATATTCGTAAAAAGTATTTTAAAAAATAGACAAAAATATCTATTTCCCAGTTGCTAAAAATATTATCTAAAACAATGCACAATTTTCACAAATCATTCCTATTCGCAATCAAATCATTTAGTTAGCCACAACTACCGCTAATTAGACAACATACTCTTATTACAAAACACTTTTACGAAACGAATTTATGCGAGGAGAAAATAAAATGTTCACGATTCCTAGTTATTAATCACATGAAAAAGAATTTTAAAATGACATGAACAGACGATAGTTTCGTAAATTTCTGCAATCGTTATTTGATAAGAAAGTACCACACTGACCTGGCGATTCGTTGATTTTCGGTGATGACGCCCGAAAAGACAGAATGGATCACGACGAAATTCTTGAACGATGCAAATTGATATTCACTGGAATGGATGACGACGCACTAAGGATCATTGGCGGGAATTAACTGGCGATTCGCTGACCCTCGATGACGACGCTCGAAAGACAGAATGGATCACGACGAAAATCTTGAACGATGCAAACTGATCCTCACTGGAATGGATGACGACGCACGTAGGGTCGCTGGCAGGCCTTGCTGGAAAATGAACTGGCGATTCGCTGATTCTCGGCGACGACGCCCGGAAAAATAGAATGTATCACGACGAAATTCCTGAACGATGCAAATTGAATTTCACTGGAATTGTTGACGACGCACTCAGGATCGCTGGCGAACTCTTTCCAAAGCAAACTTTAAAAAAATACATTAGAAAGGAAGTTGAAATTGACACCGACGGACGGGTGAGGTCTCGACGTTTTGAAAAAAAAAAAAAAAAAGTCGCTGAAAGGTGAGCACGAGGAAAAAATAATGAATAAGGCTATTGCTATATATATATAGGCAAATGCCTAATACGAAGAAACGAGTTTAACATCGCGGTCGAGCTCCCAATTTGTGGGACGGGTGTCTAGGGGCAATGATAAAATTCTTAACGAAAGAAAGCATGAACCAAATTTAAAGAACAAATCAATTTATTAAAGTAAGAAAACACAGATTATATTTATAGATTTAAATTGCTTACAAGAAAATAGATTAAAAGTTAATTCGGAAAAAAGAACAGGATTCACCTGTAGAGATGGGGGCGTCAAACATTTCTAGGTTTAAAGAAATGCCGTTTCTGATCGAGCTCACTCCGTCGTGTCCGGTGTGCGAGTGAAGGCAAGCAAGCCAAAAAAAAACGATCCCGCGCTTAGGGATTATAAGCGCTCGACGTCATCGCTCGAATCCCTGATTGGGCATTGAGATGCCTCATGCGTTTGACGTCAGACGCTCCGAGTTCCTCGATTGGCCTCTCAATTCAATTCAGTTCGTTTGAGGCCACCATCTCCCACATATCTCTCTCGAAGTACACTGGAAATTTAAAATATTCCAATTATTCGAAATCGCAAAGAACACAACTTTCCTACATATATATATATATATATATATATATATATATATATATATATATATATATATAAGAAATGGGCGTCTTTGATCTCTATTGGAAGCCATTGAAAAACTGATAAAAAAAGTAATGAAATTACTGAAAAAAATGCATATTAAAGTAAGTTTAAGGAAAGCGATGAACATAAAACGAAAGAAAACTTTCAAATGCTACCAAAATAACTCCATCAACTAAAATATGAAGTCATAAGTATCAGAAGACACACTTTGCTTTGTCAAAAACACACAAGCAAGCAAAAGTTCAACATGCTATTTGTCGAACATCAAAGGAAAGTAAAATTAAAATAACTTGAACAAAATATGACAGTTTTGCCTGCAAATAACATTCCCATAATGTTAATGAAAAGTGTTTGTGATTTGTGCTTTTTCTAAGGTCACGCACATTTGAAACATTTTAGTTCAGTTTTCTTGGACTTTTTCCTAAAATTATCAAAAAAATTGAAGTCCTTGAAAGTAGATATGTATATTTATATATAGGTATGTATTTTTATATATAGTTAAATTATTCAATGAAATTTTACGATTTTTATTGTGTACTATAAAAAATAATTATAAAAAAAGGACTGTGGGGTGACTCAATAACTCCGCTTGACCATTAGTATCGACTGGTGCCTGCTCCCGGGTTAAAATATGTTGAAGCCTTTTCGCTGTAAATATTAAAAATAATACAATTATTCTTCATCGGAATTTAATATTATTGTTCATTATTCAACATCAATTTTAAATGCTAATTCTGTGAGGCTTAAAATTACAGTTTGCTTAAAACTAATTATTATTTGAGCAATGATTTTAAAAAAATCATTTTACATTTTTGTAAACATTGTCGCGCACTTGGCTTTACTCTCCTTACAATTCAGTTCTTATAAATGAACTCGTACAAAAAGCGGGAACTTCAGCCTGTATATTTTTAATGTATCAGTGCTGCACAGAGTATTTTATAACTAATCAATTAATACTAAATTAAGAACAAGTTTAATAAGTATTAGCGACTTCCATGGACTTGTCTTACAGAGCAAAGTTTTTCAAAGGAATACTTATGATTAGAAATTGACCCTCCGAGTTATTTTTCTATATTTAGCTGATATCTATATTTTGTCTTCAAAGCAGCCACCGCATTTTGCAATATGTTGCAATTTAAAAATTAGAGAAAGGAAAAATAACATAATATATAATTATCCTATTACTTAATTTTTTTTTTTTTCTTAAAAGTAACATTTACAAAATTTAATACTTATGTTATCAATTTGTACGGTTTATGATTAAGATCGCGTATTGCAGCTTTAGAGTCAAAGTACATTATTATTGCATTCAGTACATTATTAATGTATAAGGGGGCGCGAAAAAATTGTGATTGAAAAGGGGGAAGCCAGTATTGAAAATTTGAGAAGCACTAATGTAGGTAAAGAAAAAATACTCCTATATTGTTTACACCTAAGAATTGTAATATCAGATCAAAAGTTCATACTGGTATTCGGTATTTTTTTTTTACCTTAATACCGGAATACCGGTTTTAATACCAGTAGTAGAAATTTTAGAAAAAAGAAGAAATCACAGGTGTTTGTTTCATGTTTGTCAGTTTTATTAGAGAGTGTAAATATTTGTGACTTAAGAATGACAACATTATATAAAGAGTCACAAAAAAAGTATAGGAACATCTTATTTATTTAAATCACAAAAATGTGCAAATATCACTATTCAGTCTGTGGTACTATTACAAATTTTTTAAATGTGATCTTCAAAAACATAAAGCATCTATTGCACTGTCATTAAGCCTGGAACGTAATTTTGTGCAATAATTTCATCCAAATTTTTTTTTTTTCAAAATAATCTAAAATCTCTTACGGCTTTGGCTTGAAAACTGTGCTTAGATTTTTACTTTAATCGCAATTAGATTCTTTCCTCTTTAACAAATGTGTGTCTTGTTTCGTTTTTAAATGTGTATGGAGTCCACTTGTAATTCCTCCATTCATTTTAATTACTCTTGAACATTTTTTACATTGTGCCACAATATGCTTTTTAATAAATAATGAAATCTAACCGAAGTATTGTCAACATATTTTATGTTCTTTAAAGTTATTCTTATTCATTATTATGGGTTATAATTTATGAGTATATATATATATACTCATATTAATTCAGATTAATTATATATATATATATATAATTAATCTGAAAAATATTTTGAACCATAAAGTATGATATGCAAATACAGTGTGTGCATAACACAAACTCACCAATTTAAAAAATATCGAAATATTACGCATTTGCTTCACAACTACAACCTTGTTTTTGCAGATATGAATATCAGACTCCAGAATCCTGAGCGTGTTTAGTATCGCTCTGAGCTGTAATGGGATAGTTTTGGCCCGCCTCCTTGTGTGGATGATTCTCGTATTTTATCACTTCTCTTGATATCACGATGCAACTTGATATTACGATCACAGTCTATTTAATTTCGCCCGTTAGAGAGGCATTAAAATAAAAACCAATACTATTTTACTATGTTGACGATCCTGAGCATATAATGGGGACAATTTTAAAAAAATTCTACTAAATACCGAAAGAACGGTATTTAAACTTGTGAATACCGTTATTATAAAATTGTACAACTATCTCAAAATACCGGTATTCGATCTACCGGTTAAAAAAAAGATATGGACAGTCACAGTGGATAAAAAGGAAGGGGAAATGTCTTAAAAAAGTCCTGCGCTTATTGAAAATTGATTTCGTAGTTGAAAATAAAACCAAATTTTTATACATCTTCAAAGATCTTGAGAAGACTTTTTTCCTATGTTTCTCATTCGAAGGAGCGCAGTAGTGATGGATTACTACGAATGTTTTTATTGACAACCAACATTATTCAAAATAGTTGTATTCTGGAATCTAGCTCAAGTGGTAGATTTCCGAAGGTTGAAGAAGGAATAAAGTTACTTCTCTGCTCGATGTTGGAAAAAATCTCCTTTCAAGCGTTAATTTCGTGGGAAAATTTTAAATTTCCACCTTACAAGTAGCAAAGAATTCCGACCTTTTTGCATTTAAAACAAAGAATAAGATTTCGAAAGATCATCTATAGAATTTTGACGCACTTTAAGCATAGAAAAGTATAAAAATAATACCAATTAAAAGTATCATACTTTATAAAAATTGCATTGATATTCAAAATAGATAATTTAAGAAAAATTTGTCATTATATATAATTATTTACATTATATTTAAAAATTCTGCATATGTATAAATTATACATTTACATTATATTAAATTTACATATATATATATACTAACTTAAATTGATATTACTCATAATTCGAATCTTCTTTATAGCATCTAATTCATGAATCCTTATACCCTATTTCGAAATGCGTCTCAAAAAAATATGTTGGTATATTACTCATTCTTCAGACTTTGAATTTTGACAGATTTCTAGGTGATTCTAAAAAATACCAGATCATTAATTGTTTTTATGTGCTTTTCTAGAAAAAACTGGATTAATATTCCCAAAATAATGATGTCCTTTCTATAAATGACTTTTTATTCCCTTCGACTAAACACGTGACTGTATTTTTTCTTATGCATATTTCCCTGTTCTTCCCTGTATATAAAACTATGTAAGGGGAAATGATTAACCTTTTCGCGATGGGTGTGTCATATATGCACCAGTCTCAAACCCCCTTATCGGACGGAAAGCTGTTCACAATCAATGCACTTTTTCGTGAGAATGGCCAATCCTGTAGAACCAGTAAGGAAAGCGATTCACCAGTGCTGAACTTAAACTTATGTTTTGTGACAAAAGTTGCTATATACTTTCTAATGTACCATTAATTACAACAAAAGTAGAAAAGGGACTATGATCCAGTAGAAAAAGAAACTTAACACCTAAAAATAATAACTTTGTAAATCTAGATATATATTATAAATGCGAAAGTTTGCGAGGATGTTTGGGAGTCTTTCACGCAAAAACAACTGAATGGATTTTAATGAAACTTTACAGTAATATAGCTTATACAACAGAATAACACATAGGCTGTAATTTGTAGCATAGGCTATAATTTATAAAGATATTGTGAGAAATGTCCAAAATATAACGATATTTGTCAAGTAAGCAGGAAAAAATTCTGCCATCTGCAAGCAATTCTGGCTTGCGCTGCAAAAAAGCCCACGTCAGCATATATCTATCTTTTGTTTGTGAAAGAACTCTTTTTTTTTTGTTTTGGCTACGCAAGGCGCTCGCTTCTAATTAATTTCTGTGCAAACAGCATAATCCCTAATTTTTTTTATTTCAGAATAAAACTAAGTTTTGAAAGGAGAAGTTGTTACAAATTTCTCTTTATTTGAATGTTATTTAATGATTTTATTATACACATTTGGTAGTAAGAAATTGATCTTTTTTCAAAATAAGTACTTTTATTGCTTCTGGTACTTACAATAAATAAACTTTGTCTTTCACACTACATCATTTGAACATATTTCCATAGTTTGTTTGTGGTTAGTAGTTAATTATAACGCTATAATTTTAATTGAATAGGCGGTTATTGCATTTTTAAGTATAAAATAGTTATAACTACTGTACTGTATTTTTTGGAGTGAGTGAATATTAACGTCAGACTGTTCAGCTACACAAAGGCTTTTGGCAACGGACCACGTAATTTTGAACCATGGTCAAGTGACGTGGATGGCACCTGAGCTGGCACCCCTTTCTCCTAACTACCACACCACGCCAACTTAGAAGGAATATTCTACCAATACTTAGCAAGAATATTCTTTGAAATCCACTCTTCCAAGATATATGGCAGCACGGGTCTCATGATGAGTATTTTAGCGGGGAAGGCGAACAGTTTTGCAGCAGATATGCGTTTTCAGCGGATTGCAAAGATTATTATTTTTGACCCGAAAAATTAGTTTATGTCAAAATTTAAGTGTCTTATGTTTTTGTATGCTAATAAAGACTTTAGAAAACGATTTGACTATTTATTTTAAGTGAACGATGTATATAATTAATTTTACACAGTGGAATATCTTTAATTAAATTATTATCTCTAACGGATTAAATTTCCCAAAGTGGAGTATTTTGTTTATGTGTATCCCTTAATTTTCAATGTAGTGATCCAAAAAAAATATTGCATGAAAAAAACTGCAGTAAATCACAATGCGGTAGATAAATTATTAACGTGCATTTCTCCCCTACACGGCGGGTCTTACAAAGCTCTAATAAAACTCGAGCTATGAAAGTAGCTAGACATTTGCCAACTTGACTCTATCGTTAACATTTCGCTATGTGTTTCATCGAATCGCCATTATAATTTAAGAAACGGCGTTGCTTGCGGATATTACAATTTTAACATAAAATAAATACAGCAGAAAGTAATATTAATGCAATACACTTTCAGATATAAATTATTTACACCATTTTAAGCGTTCATTACCCAAGACTTTTAATAATGTGTTACTTTTACTGAGCAGAGATCAGCTTAGGAAGGTATTTTCAAAAATCGACCCTCAAGAGTGTTACGGGGATTTATAAATGAAAAAAATCCTTTTTATCAGCTATTGCATCTACATACTTTAAAATTTAACAAAGGTGTTTCTTTTTTTTTGGTTAGCTGAGATATGCAAAAAGCTTTTTTTGTTTAATTTGCAATTCACGTAAAATTAACTCATTAAAAACTCACTTTATCCTTCAATCTGTGTTGTTTAATTTTTCAGTTCACCCGTGCGAAGAACGGGTATACCAGGTAGTAATTAATCATTTATGATATGATACACAAAATTACTCATAAACAGCTATATGTATTTCATGTCCAGGCTTTAATGTTCAAAATAATACCGTTTATTATACCTTGCTAGTTCATACGTAATCAAATGGCTGGAATGAAAACAACGGGACTATAACTTTTTAACTCCAAATTAGCACCATTAGATTTTTATGGCTTTTTTTCAAATTTAAATTAAAGTTTGAAAGTCAAAATAAGTTAATATTTCAATTTTTTTGACTTTAAAACTTTTTAATTAAAATTTGTTAAAAAAATAAATACCATAAAAACATTTAAGGTGGTAATTTTTAGTTAAAAATAGTTAAAGCAGTGTTAACGCTTCAATTTTCAAACACACTATGGAGTAAGTGGACCGACTTCTAATTTAAAGTATTAAGGAATCACAAAACTTTTTCTACAGATTGCGACAATGCCATCTTAAATACCTACTACTCTTCCAATATCCAGCATTTTCCCTTAATTGTGCTGGAAGTTTTTCTTGAGGATAAATCCTTTTGCTCGGAGACCTTAATGCCAAACACGCAGAACGGGGAAGCTCCATTATTAATAATCAAGGATCTGATATAATGAATTTAGCAAATGAGGAAGCTTTTCTATTACTCAATGATTGGAGCTAAAACGTATCGTTCATATAGTTAGGATACGACTGATACCTTGGATGTTTGTTTGATTAGTCCAGATTTGTTTCCCTATTGATCCTGGCGAGTTGATGATGAAGTAGGCAAGGATCATGTAATAGGCTGACTTTAAGTTGGATTGCTTTAAGGATAAAAGTCTTCACCGAAACTCTGGGACAATAGATTGGTCTTTATTTGAGGAGCTCTCAAAACAGCTTGCCTCTCAGTTTCCTCCAGAATGAACTCATCTTTAGTACATAATTTTTTCAACTGAGAAAGCTTCTATTTATGGACCAAACATAAAAAGATGAGACCGCACTTTGTACATAGCAGCCATCCTATTCAGCAATTGCTTACCCAAAGAGATGAACTCTATTGTGGAACATACTTCTCAAAATGCTACTTTGGACAAAAATATCGAACTTAACACAGCGCTGAAATTAAAATAACTTAAGTCCAGACTAAGAGATCAAATTGGCACAAAATCAGCAAGAAGTTGGATCACGGAACCTCAAATTTTAGACAACGAATATTGGCCAAAACTGGATAAAATACAATTCAGAAATGAGGATACAAATGCTGCCGTAGGTAATGATGCAGGTGTCACGGTAAGTGACAGTCAAACAGCCGAGGCCTTGGCACAATGCTATGCTAAAGAAAGCAAAGTGGCTTTTAGCAGATGAGACAAGAGGTTGTCCAGAACTACGAGAAATCAAGATAAATTCTGCTCTGATGTCGCCACAGAAAGTCTTCTTTTCAACGAGGGCTTTAATGCAACAGAATTACCTTGTGCTCTTCAAAATAAGTATCTCACTAAAACTCTAGGCCCAACGGTCTATGTGAACAGTTCCTTGAAGATCTAGGTAACTAGAGAAAGGAAACGCTCTTGCATCTATTTAACTTGTCATGGACTTCTGGGAACCTCCCAAAAGACTGGAAATCATCCGTTATTATGCAAATTCCGTTGGCAGCTACTATCCAGTGGCTCTCACATGTATTACATACAAGCTATATAATTCAAAAAAATAATTTGGAAGAATTTAACACAGTGTCTGTTTTCAATCAATTTGATTCCGCCTGATCAATGTGCTTTCAGAAGACGACACAGTACTGTAGAGTAAATTCTATTCTCCACTGAAAAACGCTCAATGTTGTATAAACATGCTAATCATACAATAACCGTTTTTCTTTTCCTGACCAAAGCATTCGACAGGGTCTGAAAAATCTTAATAAACAAATGGTTTAGATATTTTTATCTCAAGGGTAGAGCTCTTCCATCGATCTCTAATTTTCTGAATCACCGAAACTTTTGAATAAACCTTCGAAATAAACAATATGATTTTTACAAGTTGCCTTAGGGTTTTCCCAAGGGCTCTGTTTTAAGCCCAATGCTATTTTTTTATTTCTATATGGGGAACTCGAGAAAGAGTATCCCCTTTACAAATAGGCATCTTTGCGGATGACAGTAGTTCCATGGTGTAATAGTGCTG
The DNA here is from genome assembly GCA_019973935.1 of Trichonephila clavipes. Lineage (NCBI taxonomy): Eukaryota > Metazoa > Arthropoda > Arachnida > Araneae > Nephilidae > Trichonephila > Trichonephila clavipes. The sequence goes on along the minus strand of BMAU01009556.1, from coordinate 53,357 downwards.
ATATTGAAAAATTGGAATTCCTTCTAAAAAGGTCTTTAGAGGCTATTCATGAATTCTTGGACTCTCACACAAAGTTTTAACGCTTCAAAGTCTACAAGCTGTTTCTTTATTACGAATCGTCATCTCTACAATTACTTTCCTGAAATTTACTTCGCGAACCAAAGGCTGTGATTACTAAAAAATATCCTGTCTGTCTTGGCTTTACTTCAGACCCTAAAATAAGCTGTGGAAAACATATAGAGAAAATAGCGGATAAGACTAGAAAAATAATCTAAATATTAAAATATATTTCTGACAAAGATTGTGGAGCCAAAGTCTCAACTCTTAAAATCCCTTTTGGTGCTCTCATTCTTCCCATCCTTGAGTATGGCTATCGGATTTTTCAAACGGCCTCTATTATAAATTTAAAGATATTAGACAGAGTCCAACTTAGTGCTGCAAGAATAGTTACAGTGCTGATGAATAGCTGCCCAAGTGAAGTGGTTTTATGCGAAGCTGACATCATACCTCTGACTACAAGATTTAAAATTAACTCTTTTAGATATTTTAATAAATTAACTAGCCTAGGTTATTTTAGCAGGACTTTTAGATTTATTTTAAATTGGACTAGTAAACAGCGATTAAAGAGAAACATCCCAGTAGATTATGTGTGGAAACATGGTTTTATGAATTATAGGGTAATTTTTCATCAATGATTTTTAGTTACTTGTCTTCTACGTTATAGTTGGTGTATATTCGTTTCAATTTTTTGAAGTTCCGCGCTATTAAGCAGGAACACCATCCTATTTTTTTAAACCAGATGGCCCTAGAGGTTATAACTGATGCACCTCCTGAGACTTCGACATTCTAAACGGATGGCAGCAAATTTGAAGATAGCAGAGCGGGAAGAGGTGTCTTCATCAGCAACTATAGGGGGAATAGTAAAGTTATTACCAGGTACCTTGACTTTTGCCCTGTTTTTAGGTCAGAAATAATAGCTATTTGTAAGGCTGTGGACTATCTATAAATACAATATTTGGATATTGATTGAGTGTATAAGTGCTATACAACATCTAAACAATTGGCTGAAAATTTATGATAAACCTGAACAGGATATTCTAGCACTTTTCTCCTGTCTTGGTCGAAGCAAATCGGTGTCCCTCCAGTGGATCTCTTCCCAAGTTGGTGTGTACGGTAACGAGACAGCAGATAATCTTGCAATAGATGGATGTGATCTTCCGATCACAAACTCTGCAGATCTAACCCCCTTTGGAAATCTACTCGCTACATAAAAATAAATTATTCTCCGCTTGGCGTCTATACCGCCAGATTATAACTGATGTGCTGCCAGGCACCCTGGACTCTCTCTACCGTGAAGTGTCGCTAGGACTCTCCAATTGGCCTTGGTGAGGTATAGAAGTGGACATTTGAGTTCCATGAAGTTCCAACCCTTCTCATCTTTTTGTTTGTCTGGGTGTCTCCAGGAGGTATTTGATGGCTTAGCAAGAGAAGATTTTTGAGCTACTTGTACTCTTTTGGACCTGTTGTAGGTCTTCCTACATCAGGGCAACAATACTTCGATTTTGTGAGTTCTTTGACACAAGTAAAGAAAATTAGATATAAATCATGCTGCTTTTTTACACATATATATCATTTTCTTTTATATCAATAAATTAAAAATGGTATGTCTGTTATTGTGACAGACAAGAGCCATTGTACTTCGTGCATTATCATGTATCGTGTATATCATGGAAACTATTTCTATTTTTTATCAATGTATTCATTTCACTTTTTTGTCAATGTATTCTCTCTCATTCCACCTGTGCTAAATAAAATAATTCTTCATTTTTAAACGGTAAATATATTGAAGAGTATAGCTTACCACACTGAGAGCTACTCGTAAAGAAGTGCAGAAGGAGTAATTTAAAAAGTTCTGAGATTTGAAAGCTAAACCACATGTTAGAAAGAATGGATCAACAATTATGTTCTTTAGTAATGGATTTATTTCACCCTTGTTTTATATATAGATAACTTCAATGTGAGAGGTTATAAACTAAAGTAAGCATTAACAGGAGAAAAAGATGGGATTTGGATTTATTGGCTTTGAATACAAATATAACCCAAGCCTACAAAAATAAACATTCAATAAACTATTCTGGTTGGAAGGCTTGCGTTAATAATGAACACCAGTGCTATTTAAAACAATTTATTCATGAGTTAATTCTTATACGGCCCTGTTTTTAAATAAAAGTATCAGTACTGATTCTCCAAGGTCTTAAGGACACAGAGATTATAATTAAGGTACTGGTATCTTTTAAGAATATATAAACTGTTGCTAAGTGTGTGTCCATATCTGTTTGATACTATGTCTCTATCCTTGCTATTTAAAATTTTAGAGAGAAACATCACTCCTTTCCAAAAGACACCCAGCACAAAAATTTCTGTCGCATGACTGACTAACTGAACTTCCGCTTTTATTACTTAGATGTCCCGATTCGAAAAGAAATAACAACCGCAATGAAAGGAGGTATAGTGAAGGCTTGTTTAAGGTAAAGTTTTACTTATGAGATTTTGAACTAAACCTCAAATTTAACTCTCTCAAAAATGTCATTACCAAATGCCTACCTACATTCAAGTGGACTATTTTGCTGGAATGTGAAGAATGCAGGAAATTGGCTGTTTCTTTCTCTCTCTCTCTCTCCCCGTTCACTTTTCGGTATCACCGCAATGAAATAAAAGAAACAAAGCGGCATAATCTGGACGAGTTAGACGATCATTTAATATGGCTTAAGTAAACTTTTTTCCCTACTAAAAGTAAAGTTAAAGCCAGTAAGGGGACTAAATGTCATCAATGAAGATTTTTGAAGCTCACCGTACGTGTTTACTTTAAAAACTTCACTATGAATTTATAGAACGTACGAATCATCATAAGGTGCTTGTAATATGCTAGGAACTACACCTTGTGTTTTAGCTAAATTCAATACATTAATTTTACTTTTTGAAGTAACAACTACTTTAAGTGCATTTTGATGGAGAGTTAACTTGAATGAACGTCACGCTCGGATATGTAACGTTCATTCGGCTTTTTTCACCTGTATTCGGAAAACTTGTTCCAACAAGATTGTCCACCCCTAAAAAGAAATCACGGGACTAAAAGAGGGACGTCCTTCCCGGGTTTTTTTAATACTCAATCTTCCTTCTTGTATGCTTATTTCATTAGTTCATCTTCCCACGTGTATTTATTATTCAAGATATATCAGTAGGAATAACTATGAAGAAAGATACGATATTTATATTTTTGTATAACTTTATTCTTGAATCATTATTGAATTTATTTCTTTTTAGTTTCAAGGGCACGATATAATAAATTGATGCATTTATGCCAACATCCCTAATTATGTATAAATTTAAGATATTTTATTTTATATGAGAAATTAGTGTTTAAATGGGAAATTAGTGTTTTGTTTATTCTCTCATATCTTAATTAACTTAAAAATGTTTTTAATTACTTAACCTAAGGCTGCACACATTTTATACTAATGCATCGTTATTGTTGTGTGCCTAACTGGTCATTTAATAGACTTGGCAACCATACGTTTCGGTTTCTCGTTTCCCAAAAGAGGAACAGTTGATGCAAACTTCAAAAGGGACAATCCCTAGGAAATTTAAAAATAAATCAGATGATATTTCAATAGAGGAGTATCAAATTTAAAGAACATAGTGGGTTATTGCCTTCATAATATAAAATTCGAGTGCTACGATTACAAACATAGATTTGTTGTAGATAAAATAAATCAAGTTCAATTCAGAAAATGTCAAAAGGGCAAAATATTTGAGACTTCTGGATACAGAAGGTTTAATCCTTAACTTCCCAATTTTTTAAATTTTCATGAAAAAATTATATCAGCTAGTTCTCAAGTAATAGTAAAAGGGAAATATATATACTAGAGGACCCGACAGACGTTGTCCTGTACACACATCTTAAATTCAAAATAAAAGATTTTTGAATATTCGATACTGCGATCGTAGCGCAGTCTGCCTGATCCAATGTAAAACATTCCAAGATCAACAATTTATAAATAAAAAATTAATTAAATAAACATTTCTAAACCGAATTATAAATCTAAACCATTCTCGAGTCCACTGGAACAGACAAAAACTTTCATCAAAATCGGTCCAGCCGTTTAGGAGGAATTCAGTTACATACATACGCTCAGTAGAATTACACATATAAAGATTATTTGAAAAGATATTAATTAAAAACGCTAAAAAGCGTGAATCGTCTGCATTTTCGTAGCAATAAAGACCGGGTTTGGCCAGTTTGGCGGAAAATCAATTTTCGACGCCAACTTACGTCTTTTTGAATTCCTACTATTAGCTCACGATCTCTATACACATTTTATTTGTTTGTTTGTTTATTTATCTTGGTGGAATTTTCAATCGTTAATAAAATACATTTTAAAGCGCTCAATTGAGCTGAAATGTAATGTACATGATTATTTTGGATGACAATACAATAATTTAATTATAATTCATAAAAATTAATTGATTAAATTTAATTATTTAGAAAATTACAAATATAGCCACGTTGGCGACTTAGCGACCCTTTTGGCGATTTATGTCAAAATTTGAAAAGGTTTTTTTCTCACGTGTTACAGCATTCAGTCGAAATGAAATTTTATTTTATAACAATAGCGTTGTTACAACAATGCAGGTGAATGTTGAGTTATATTTTTTGAATGTTTTTAATTAATATCTTTTTAGCTAATTGCGATATCGGACACTAATTGTGAATCTAAACCATTCTCGAATTTACTTGAATCCACACAAAAAATTTCATCGAAATCTGTCCAGCCGTTTAGGAGGAGTTTAGTGACAAACACACACGCACAGAAAATTTTTATATATAAAGATACTAGCTGTACCCGGCGCGCGTTGCTACGCAAACAACTGAAATAAATTTAAGAAAAATAATTTTAAAAGAAAATCAGTACACAGATATTCAATTCATTCAAAGCCGTTTCGAAAAAATTGTGTGATTACAAAGTTCAGTTTCAATTAGATGTTTATTGAAGTGCTGTGGGATACACAATATTTCTTGTTTTTCCATCTGGTGCGTAGACGAATAAATCAGAAGGTTTTCCGACACGTGAGCAAGCCACATAGAGCTGTCCATGTGAGAAGCATGGATTCTCCAAATTTAATCCACACACTTGTAACGATTGTCCTTGTGCTTTGTTAATAGTCATTGCGAAAGCGAGTCGCACCGGGAACTGTAAACGTTTGAATTCGAATGGCATATCTGTCGGGATCATTGGGATACGTGGCAACAGGACGTCTTCACCTTTGAATTTTCCAGTCAAAATTGTTGCCTCGATAACATTGTTCATCATTTTCTTGACTGAGAGTCTGGTTCCGTTGCAAAGTCGTGGTGGATTTATGTTTCGAAGAAGTATGATGGGTACGCCAATTTTCAATGTAAGAACGTGCGGTGGCATGCCTGGCAAATCAAGCGAATTCAAGAATTCAGTTGGATAGTTGACAACCTCATCTTGATTCTCCACAGTATCGATGGACTTATATGTTGTCGTTTCACTGGGTATTCCATGCTGAATGGTGAAGTTGATGGTATTGACATCGATGTTTTTGGCTGCTAATATAGCACGCGTACTGAGCCACTGATGGTTTTTGTAGTTTTGTGCAATGTTTGGGAAAACTTTTTGCACCAATTCGTCGATGCTTTCTGTTATCTTACAGAAGTTTGCTGGCAGGGTGATACATTGTGTAGATTCATCAATTTCCATTCGCCCATTTCAATATCCATTAATTGTTTTGCAAAATTTCCAGCCGATGCATCCCGTTGTAGTTGTACACGCATGTTAGTTTTCAAAGTCAATTTCTGTAAATGACGCCATAGAACTGATGATTTAAGACATGCATGAAGTTCATCAGCGGGTGTTGATCGTGGTATAATGGGCAGTGTTTGTCGAAAATCACCAGACAATAAAATGAGTGCGCCACCGAAGATCCGTCTGTTTCCTCTGAAATCTCGCAGTGTACGATCAAGCGCTTCCAATGCTTTCTTGTGAGACATTGTACATTCGTCCCATATGATAATTTGACACGTTTGGAGTACTTTTCCCATTCCAGAGTTTTTGCTGATGTTGCATGTTGGTGCCTCAGTGTTTTGCAAATTCAACGGCAGTTTCAATGCTGAATGCGTTGTTCGGCCACCATCCAAAAGAGTTGCCGCAATTCCAGATGATGCAATATCCAGTGCAATATTATTTTGTGATCGTATGGTTGCCAAAATTAGTGAAAGAAGAAAAGTCTTGCCTGTACCACCGGGCGCATCTATGAAAAACACTCCACCGCTTTGTTCTGTGATTGCACGCATAATTCTGTCATACGCAATGCGTTGTTCTAGAATCAACTGCGGAAGATTTGTCCTAACGAATGTCCCCAGTTCATCAGAATCATAGTGTGTTTCTCGTTGCAAATCACGATCAAAAAGTTGTTTGCAGGTCGGTTTGAAGCAGGCATTCCCAGTTGCACCAGTGCCTTGTTAGCGATTGTCAAACATATGTCTTCAATCAAAATCAATGCTTCATTATACACGTTTGGTATGAAATGAATGTCCGGATTTTGATTCGCAGCGCGCAAACGATGTAGAATATCTTCACTCATGTAGTCCTTGTATTTTCCCAAAGATCTTTTGGATTATATGGGAAGCAGGTTGTTAATATTATGGCAAATAGCGTGCGTATTTGCTGTGGTCGAGCAGTATTCGATGCATCAGCTAGTGCAGTGTCCCAATGTGCATCATTCTCAAGAAGATTTAGTTCTTGGCAAGCTTGGCGATAAGTAGCGCACAGCTGACCGTTGACTGTTCTTAAATCTTGGAAGGGTATTGGTCTACGTATATTGATCAACAGCAATCTTAGATAGAAGCATTCTGTATTGTTCGGATGAACAGTGTACAGACGACCCAATGCATCACTGGAATATAAATTGGTATGTCCTTCAACTGCTTTACCTTGTTTGCGACGTTGAAACTTTTTAGTCGATGCATTCCACGTGTAGAATTTCGGTACTTCCGAATAAAGCAAAGTTTTAGCAAAAAGATTATCTTGGCACAATGAGTAAAACGCAGTTAAAGTTGTTGCCGGTGAAACCAATGCTCTTGCACGTACATTATCTACTGTAAAGTACACACGTTGTCCATTCTAGAGATGCACCGCCAAGTGTACTACTGTTGGATGTCGTTCATGGATTGGAAATGATAAGATGCGCCATACTGCTTCATTGCTGCTTATGTAGCGTCCAAGTTGGTATTGGTTGATTTCATCGAGCGGTGCAGCTACATTCCCTACTCCGAAGACTGCCATGTCGCTTCCTTTGTTGACATATTTGCAAATGTATTTGATCGACTTCACTGAATTGCAATACTCAACATTAATGTGTGTTTTGAAGGTCTTTGAAAGCAGTGGTGAATATGGCACAATCCAACGATTATCTACTTCAATATCAATGTTTCGTACTTTCAGAACGACGGATTTGCCACCATCCTCAACTGATCGTCGACGATACAGTGGATATCCGTCATTGCCAGTGATAGTATCAGAAACCAATTTTCTTGGGTATCGTTTCGTGCATTTCCCATCAGACCTGCATGATGAATTATTGTTGAATGCGCCACATGGGCCATGGATCATATTTTTGATGACGACGTCGAATAAGTTTGGATCAATGTGCTTATCTGGTATTTCTGCTGAGATGATTTGATCAATTTGATCTGGCGTAATTTTGTTGATTAATCAAACCAAAATATGTGCATGTGGCAATCCTCTTTTCTGCCATTCAATGGAATACATCCAGCAGCGTGTCTCTCCAAAAACATGATGCTTGATAATAAAATTAATCAAACATTTCAATTTTTGTTTAAATACGCGTGCGGTAATGTCATGGCGGTCCGAAGATGATTGTCCAACTAATAGAAGTTCTTTAATTTCATTCCATGTTGGATTGCATGTAAAGGTGACGAACAAATCTGGACGACCATATGCGCGAACGTATGTCATCGCATCTTGTGCGTATTCATGCATGTGCCGTGGACTCCCCGTGAATGTAGACGGTAATATGGCCATTCTTCCCAATTCGTTTGGATTGACGTTACCATCATTAACGATTGCGTCTCGTAAATGGATGTACTGTTCAGAACGCAACTCGGTTTGATTCAATCGAATATATAATAGCCGTTCGGTTTCAATCTTCGCGTACATGTCAACGATATATTGATGGAACAATTGTCTACATTTCAGAATGTGGTTCTTAGCGTTTTGACGAATCATCAGTCGATACGAACAATAATTCATGGCACTGACTTTCTTATTCGTTCCCTCACCTGTTTGTGGATTTATCATTTTGATGTTAAAATGATATCCATCATCTCCTCGCCAAAACAGAATCGGATACTGCAATCCGTCGTATGAGCGATGAGTTTCGGAGACTCGCTGAATGTCACCACTTCTGCGATGAATAATTATGTCGAGCGATTCAAATTCTTCGCCAACTATAACGATCGCCACTTCATCGATTGTTGAACTGTCTCTCGTGTTGGCCAACGGGTCTTTTGTCTGCTCGAATCACAACTGCATAGTCATCGGCTGGCATTCGTTGAATGGCGGTTTTAAACAACCGAACTAATTCATTGTGTTGATCGAAAAGGCCTTGTAACGCACCCACAATTTCTCGTCTAGTGCCCGCATTATAATGACATCGTTGTTCAATTTGTTCATCACTGTTTGCCATAAAATAAATTTGAAGGAACTTGTGATCTGCGTCCGGCAATGGTAGAAGCGATCCGGCATGATGATAAATTTGCCCTTGGACTCTGAATGTCGGCATGTAATTTTCGCGCACGATGTTCGTTGCACCGAACGATGTCATTTGGAAGCATGAATTGTACTTGCGGATGTTTTCCAAGAAATGCTTCGACACACGTGTAACACCAGATAGAAACGTTGACAGTGGTTCGGGTGGTGAATGTAATTCTGGTAGCTTAACTTTTCCACTGGCGCAGCACATTCCACGCGTTTCATTTTTAAATTTGAGTGCACTACAATACATGCAAATTTTATCCATTTTTCCAATGACGACATTTGATGAAGACTGTAATCATTATTACTGTCATAATGGAATGCACTAAGATTCAAATCAGCGTGCAGTGTTCGTCTTGATCGAGCAGTGCTTATTCGAACATTTTGCAGCCTTCTTTCCCGTAATTCAGTTGTCTCAGAAGAACGGATCTGATTAGTACGTATTCGATCAGTTTCTAATCTTAAACGATTCAGACGAACGGGTCTCAGTGGCGTGTACTCGAAGATTTTCCAGCCTTAATGCTCGTTGCTCGTCTGATTCTGAGGCTCGTAATGCTCTTCTCTTTCGTGCTTGAGGTGTAGATCGGCCAATTGCTCGTCGCTTTGGAGGCATAATTATACAGGAACGACGTGATGCTTTTGAATTTATAAAACGTCGCAAAGTCGCAGATGGTATAAGATGCTAATAAGAAAAAAAACCGCACAGCAAATGCGTTCGGAATGTCAATCAGCAGTCAAATCCTTCACATACACATTCGATGATCTTCGTAAATTCACTGTAGAAAATGAATATAATCAGCTCACGGAAACTACAAATATTCAATCCGATTGAAGTATTTATCTAAATTAATTCAGCTTACGATGAAATGCACAAAATTATTCGAAAAACTCTCCCAAATATAAAAATACGCACAATATTGTCTGTTTAATGTAAGCTAGATATGAATTTCACAACCTACACAAATTCTTATGTCACTCTCGACTCGAAATGTCATCTATCGTTCGCTTCATTTGTTTCAATTCATATCAGTATGAACTGTAACAATATATGAAATTCATTAGAATGACATCTTCACATAATCAAATACATAGTTTACGATTCTAGAAAAGACATACAGGTAAACAATCATTTTTATAGAGATAGAGAAGAGAAGAGAAGGGAATAAGAGATGAGAGGAGAAGAAAAAGAGAATAGAGAAAGAGAGAAGAGAGAGAAGAGAAGAAGAGATAGAGAAGAAGAGAAAGAGAAGAGAAGAAGAGATAGAGAAGAAAAGAAAGTTTATAGTTTTATTTTACTTATCGCACCAAAAATATATTTTTAGAACTTTTATTTATACGAATTCGTATAGATATCTATTAAAATCAGTATTGAACTTGATACATGGAAGCGCCATCTGGTGGTAACTTCCATTAATACGAATATCATATTCGTTTCCTCTGTGTAAAAATACATGGTCATAATGATTTTCAAGACATTTGGTTGAACGGGGCAGAAGTTGCTACTCTGCAGCGCCACCTGGTGGCGAGTGGCATCAATGAGCATATTATACAAACCTTTTCCGTGGAAAAATTCATATACTATATACCAATTTTCATAAGAATCGGTACAGTAGTTTTTGTGTTCATCGATGACATACAGACAAACATTCATTTTTTTATATATAGATATATAAAAAATTAAGCTGTTTTAAATTGAATTTCCGTCATTTTTTTTGTTTGTTGCAAAAGTGCAACATTGCACAGTAGTGCTGTAAATTACAAAACTTTTTTTGTATGAGGATTTTATTATTCATTGTTATAAATTGCTTTAGTCTTACATCCAATGAAAATGTTTAAAGCAGTTGTTGATTTTGTTGTAACAAAGTCGCACTTTAAATCCACAATTTCTCTTGGGAGCTCCATAGAATTTTATTTCTTCTTCATTCGGTGAAGTGTTTTGATTTTTCCATACAAAATTCCTTGACAATGTTTTATTATTCTGAAAAGTTAAATTTAAAAAAGCTTTTCTGACAGAAAAATTTCTATCTAATTTATAATCATCATCGGATTTCTTTTATATTCTGAATTGTATCTTGTGAACCAATACTATTTTCACAGTCGCTACCCGAATCTTCCTTTGATGACACACTATCAGGTAAAAATCTTCATCATCAGAATATTCAAGATCCCCTCCTCGCTTAGTTCACTTAATTCGCCCGAATTATTCATATATCTATCAATTTCATCTTGGGTTAGTATACGCTTTTTGGCCATGTCAAAATGGTAACCAAAGACCAATGTTGCAGACCTTCAACATATAATTAAAACCAAATTTCTTTCAAACTTCTTCCATTAGAAAATCAAAATTATTTTTAAATGAACATATAAGGTTTAAATTTCTTACCTAGTAATTTATTTCGTCAATAAACAAGAGGAATCATAAAATATAACGGATTCTTTTTATAGCAAAAACACAGATCTTGAGGCATCAGAGATTTTTATAATGTTCTTCCCTCTAGTGACAAAATTAGCATGCATTTCGTTGCAGTAATCTTTTTTTCCTCAGATAAGTGATTTGTAGGTAATTAAAAATATATTGAGTCTGTTAAATTAAAATAAATCATACGTTGCAGAAATGCAACAATGGGAAGTTAAGGGTTGAAAATGTTCACAGATATTGTTATGAAAATCCTTTCAACGCAATATTTTATTTTTAATTCGTATATCGAAAAAATTCGAGATAAAATACCTTAAAGTTGATTGCCAATTATCTTGCTTTACAAGCAAACAGAAGCATATCTGGAATTGCATGAAATGTGGAATGTCTTGCATCGTTTAATTCCCCTTCTGTAAACTATATCACACCTGCATTTTCATTTTTAAAAAAATATTCATTACATTTGGCAATGTATGCTTAAATAATTATTCAAAATAAAGCAATGAAGAAATTTTAACGACGATGAATAATCGAAAAATGAAGGCACAAGTTCAATGTAAAGACTTTTGAAAAAATTGGCAATTTTTTTGGAGGAGGGGGCACTTTTGTTGTCAAGGGAAGTATAGAGCTGCAAAATATTATCCCCCCGCCCCTCCCAAAAAACATGAAATGTGTTAGCTTCTCCCCCCTCCCCCACCAATATTCCATGAAAGTGAAGTTCCTTGCTTCCAATAGAGTTCTCCCCACCTCTTTTGAGGAAAATGAATGACGGGATTCTTTCTATTTAATCATTTGGGTTTAATGAGTCATGTATCGGAGAAATGTGTACAGCGAAATGGAAAAATAATTCTAATGGTTACTATTTATGGTGTTGTTGTGTCTAATGCCACCTGTCTGACGTAGTCAGTACAAGGCCTACGAAATTTATCGTGGCAAGGAGCTAGAAGTACGTCTGTCGTTGGCCATGGCCTTGAGCACCATACAGGCGACAGTACGAATTAGTTCGGCGAAATTCCTCGAAGGGACGATTGATGGCGACACCACCTATCTCCACCTCCACAATTTAGACATGGAACTGAAGGAGAGGGAAATATTCTCCAGTCCCCTGCACTCGTGATTCAGCCCACAAGACTTTCGTACCCACTGATTTAACGAGCACGCACTCCGTGTGTACTCGGAGGGTATTTGGTGGCATCAGGGCATAGAACCCAGGCCTTCCGGTCTAGAGTCCGATGCTCTAGCCACTTGGCTAGCCATGGCCCTCACTATTTATATTTCACCCAATCAGAGTGTAAAGAAAATTATCGAATTCATTCACAAAAATTTAGTTGCCTACACTGTGTGTGAAGCCGGATCAACTCTTCGGAACAAATTGCTTATTATTTTAAGTGGGGATTTTAATGTACTTTTTTTTCAAGACAAATTAAAGCCTTTAGTAGATTTTTTAAAATCAAAACTCAATTTAACTATGTCAAATGATCCAAATGAAAGCACGACAAAGTACAGAACACCGCTTGGCGGAGTTTTTTTAGATATGTAAAAAATTTTGAATCTAAAGTATTTATAACCTATTTCAGCAATCATAAACCCATTGTTTCCTTCTTAGAATACAATTAATTGACAAATATGTATATTTAGCAAAAAATATTACTTTTTACGAGTTCAGACACATGATTAAATAATTTTATATTACAATACTAATATCCCCTTGTTTTTGATGTGTAACATCTTTCTTCTCGGTTGCTGGATATTTGTTGGGAGTGATTTCGTGAACAGGGACAGATGTGTGTAACAGGATGTGACGTAAGCGCGCGCTACTTGATTTGACCAATGAGAGTGCGTGGCTATGTCTTTTCGCTACCCTCGCATGGGGACTAATTCTAGTAGCCATCAAGCACTCAAGCGCTTGACTCTAAATCTGTTAGTCACGATATTGGGGGACATTCCTGGAAGAATGATATAATGACCGGAAAATTGCTATAAACGCATCCAAAACTGAAGCGATCTTCTTCTCTAACATTAAAAAGCTCCCCAAAATCTATGCAAACGATCAACTAACATCCTGGTCTCAACACATTAAGTACCTAGGCGTTATACTAGATAATCACCTCACTTTCAAACAACACATAACATATATAAGAAATAAATTTAAGCAATCGATCTGTAAAATTTACCCTTTAATAGCAAGAAACTATGCTTTGAGCAGAGAAAATTAAATACTTATCTACAAACTCATCCTCCGACCAATTCTGACATATACCACTCCAATCTGGGCCCATGCCGCTAGATTCCATAATAATGAAATTGAAGCTGCTCAAATCATCATCCTTCGTTAAATCTTCAATGACCGATGGTTCATGAGGAACACTAACCTCATGACCGAGAGTAAAAAGCTGTCAATTAGACAGTTTATTAAAAAGATTGCAACAAACTTCTTTCAAAATATTGATAATTCTAGTAATCTCTCGATCTTGGATATATTGAAAAATATATCCCTGATCCAAATTTCAACAGACCTAGAAATATTCTCTCTCAGTAATTATTCTTCATGTAATTATTTTTCTTCTTTCAAATTTTACTTCCTCCATCTTAAATGCTTATTTCACCTTTTTCCACAAGTTCCCCGAGGTTTAGTGCTCAGAGACATTCACTCCCAATGCTTTGCATCAGGTTCGATTCCCAGATTCTTCCTTTATTCAATTTTACTATTTACTCTTTAATTTTCCTTGGAAAATTATTCCGACAGATATCTTTTTTATTTAAAGGTCCATCTACTACTTTTATTCATGATAGTATTTTTAATAGCTTTAAAAAAAAGCTGTTTCCTGTTTCTATTTTCAACTATTTTTCGTGGTCCTAGCTGCATTCCCATTGGTCCGTTTGGCCCCGCCCACCTAAGATCGAAATTCTAACTTCTTTTTCGCTGCTTTCTGCCGACTTTAAAGCTTCTTTTCTCGATTTTAATGCATTTTAATATTTTTATTTCCCCAAAATCCCCAGTATTTTTATTTTTTATTTAAAGCATTTAATCATAACAAAGGGCAAAAGTCAATTATTAACAGTTACTCAAATACCTACTGATATGAGGTTATAGCTCGAAAGAGCTGGGTACTCAAGTCATCCACCCAACGATATATTGGGGGACATAAGTGCGGCAGAATGCTTATTTCAAAATGGACAAACAGTGATTTCGGTGGTCGTATACATTTCTTCGAATCAAACGGTTAAAAAAAATTAAAGATTTCCTGCATTTTGTATTTTTACCATATAACGAAGGTGGTTCTGCTCTTTTAAAAAAATTATCACTCGCTTCCCCTGATTTTGAGTGGTGATTTTAACTTCAACTTCAGTTTGCCAGAAGCTGAGCCACTCATAGCTTTTATGATTGATGAACTCAAGCTCGAAATGAACACAAATTAGAATGTTTCGGCTGTTAACAGTGGTACTGTTATTGACGCTGTTTTTCAACGGTTTTTAAATACTTTGAAATCACAAGTATATGTGTCATATTTTAGTTATCATAAGTCTATTGTCTCTGCTCTTCCCCAAATTGAAGAAGAATAATTATTTTTGATAAAATATTGCATTTTTTATTCATTTTGTTATATATATAATTAAATATAATTTTCATTAAAGATATAATTATTCGGTAGAAAATTATTTCCAATCTTACCCGATTCATATTTTTTTCAGGAAAAAAGTTAATATTGCGTATTTACCACGATAACATGTCAGATGTTACACATCATATGCGACTACTGTAAGACTCGTTTATTCACCTAACTAATCACTGAAAAAACATTACAAAATTTGAAGTTATAACTTCTATCGTGTGGTCATAAGTACCCACACTCTTCTTCGTACAAAAATTTTGATTTGGGTTTCAATTATTATTTGTAAAGTTATAATCACTCAACCAGCTGAAATTGATCAACTATGTATTTTATTTTCTTCGAAAAATTCTTTTCTCAATTTGATCAGGTTATTAATCAGCCCGGCAAACACCACTCGCAGCAAAACAACACTGAAGAGCCAAAACGTTATAAGCAGCAACTCAAAAACGCTTTACACCACCTTTGGCCTGTAAAATGACTGCAACTAGCATTGGCATAGATGCCACCAGTTCTTTCACCTGGATACCACTTGTATGAAATGTCTAAACAGTGGTAACGCAGAATCGAGATATTCCGACATGGAGATGTTTGATTTCTGAGCTGCCTTTTTATGAGAGCACAAATATTCTCCATTGAATTCAGATCCATCAAGTTAAAAGACAAGAACATTAATTATAATTCATCATTATGCTCCTCAAACTATTCCAACAAAATTCCAGCCTTGTAACATGAGACGTTGTCCTACTGGAAGATTCCATTTTCAGTCGGGAAAACAGACATTATGAAGGATCTAATTGATCCACGGCTATGCTCAGATAGTCCACCGCGTCCATAGTCTATCAACCTTTAACTAAGAATCCCAAAGCCACCCATGAAAACTTTTTTCAAAGCATAATACCGGCACTACCAGCCTGTAATGACCAGCTGTACAAGGGAGGAACAACTGTTCGCCTGGAAGTCGGCCCACCCTGACAAGAGCATCTAAGTGATGCATGACAAATCGTGTTTCCAATAACCAGGAAACTCTTTTACTTATCTATGGTCCAGTCTCTAAGCTACTGAGCCCACTTTAGGCGTAGTTAACAATGAGGTTCAGGCAACAGAGGTGCAGAAGTTAGACATCTGCTGCGCAATCCTATATCAAAACAGTATCCGCTTAACTGTGAGTTCCTAAGCAATTGAAAAATTTTTTGTATTGGGGGCTGTCTATGAAGTCACTCCTGGCGCCAATTTTCTTTACCGAGCTGAGCTATATATTACGTCCTTTTTCTTTGATAACGCGTGCATGTCCAACAGCTTGGTTTCTATTGCTGGTATCACTGTGTGTATGTGTGTGGGTCAGTTGCTCACTGTGCATAAATGCTAACAACGGTAGATCGTGAACAACCCACCAGCCATTCAGTTTCGGAGAGATTAATTGCGGGCCTTCGGGCCATTACAGTCAGCCTTCTATCAAATTCGATTAGATCAGCAAAATTTCCCATCTCTCGTGCAGTTAAGGGCAAAAATTATTCCTCGCCTTCTTTAATAGCAATTCTTAATCATGCACCCTCCACGTCCTCCAGACGAGTTCATTAAAAAATGTGGAGATACTCCTTACCTTTTGGCTCGTAAGTATATATAAACTCTAGCAATGTAAGGAGTTAGCATGAATTACCATACGCCAACGAGACATCAAAAACCTCTTTCACTCAATGCCGAGGTGCGCAGCAGCAGGTTCTATCGGCGGGACAGAGTCCATCAAGATAGATTTCATCAACTGTCTTACCTCACAGAAGGATGAATATTCATTCAGTTTATCATATTACTGTGGGTTAATTATTTAATAAAATTTACTTTAATATATCTTGTCATTCGCATACTGTATTTTATATATCATATATAAGAAATGAAAATTTTTATTAAAAAAAAGAAATGAAAGAATAAAAGAGTTTTATTAAAAAGAGAAGTAAAAGAATAAAAAAATTTATTAAAAAGAAGTGAAAGAATAAAAGTTTTATTAAGAAGAAGTGAAAAGAATTTCACACACACACAGTGAAAGGTGTACTTAAATAGAGACCGAAATATGAATTTGTTTTCATAGCTATTTATTTTTTTTCATAAAAATGTACGAAAATTTATCTTATTTTTTTATAGGAAAGTGAAAGAAAAAAATTAACTCCTAAAAATGTTCACTTTCATCATGGGATAAACATAGAAATAAGAATTGAACAGCAGTACTTAAGCAATTTAATTGGCGTTTGTTCGAATACCACAGTATAGCTTTGTTAAATCATCTTTCAGAGATTAAGTGACTTTTCTAGATCTTTTTTTAGCCTCGTTTTAATAATCTTTGATGTTTTACTCGCTCTTGTGAATATTGTAAAAATAAAATTGTGGTTAAGTAAAAAAATTTTAAAAAACCAAAAATATTTCTTTTCCTTGATCAAGTTATAATTCCTTTACGGAAAAAAGAAAAAAAAACTTTGTGAGAATCCCCCTGGATTCCACCCTGAACACCGAGATTGATTTGAGGCAAAGAACGACAAGACGACATTTTTACAATAACAAATTATATTTATTCACTTGAATCAATTATCAACCTTCTCATTACAAAGATTAATCAATATGTGTACGTCAATGTGATTGACCTTACTATTTAATTAAATAACGAAATATGATACTAATCAACAATTAAACTCAATATCGAACGGGATTATCGGAATAAGAGGATCGAGAGATACACGCAATTTAAATTACTAGCAATCTTTAAATTACCACTAACTTTATTACATATTTACTCTTGTGATCCGATAATCTAGATTTAAATCTCACCTTCCTTTTACTACCTCACTTTCCAGGCGTAACAAACTTTCCAATTGCAGAGCACTACCTAATGATCAGCGAGACGCTAATCACACAATCAACTTTAATCTTCTTAGAACTCCTTCAACCTATCTCTTGGCGTAATAGCCTACTGTTAACTTACAGCACTCTCCTTAAATACTTTGAGTAATTTGCATATCCCGGTTTCTTCTTTTAGAGCTGGTTGGAAATATACGCGAATTTACAATCCCCAAAGACGCCTAAGAATATTAGTGATAAACTGCCGCACAGATTCGTCACAAACCCCTCCAAGAAGAAAACGGGATTTATTCGAAAGTCTAAACTGGCGTGAAATAAATTACGTAGCGATATTCTAAAAAACTGAATTTTTACTCTTTAAGAATTTAATATACCTAATTATCTGACACTTTAAGATGTTTCCTACGTTAAGGGAAAGAAAATAATGAAGACCACAATTTCCGCTTTAAATTGCTTATTATTAAAGTTTGACGTAGACATTTACATACTTAAAATTCCCTACAGCGCACCCAATTCCGGCTACGGATCGAGGGAAAAGCCACAGTGTGGAAAAACCTAGCCAGTGTGCTTTACTTAACTACTTAAACATTTTAACATACTTTCTCGTTTTACATAAGTCTCACTGCCTTCTATACAATGCTCAGGGTCAGCTACCCTGAAATGAGAACTGTCTTAATATCTTTTCTAAGGAAAAAAACATGAACATTATGCACAAATACATTTTCACATTTCACACATCATTTTACAATACATCAATTTATACATCTGGCTCTCTAAAAAAAACTCCCATTCCATGCGTGTTGCGCTTGTTAATGTTATTGTTAGTATTGCCTAACTACGCCACGTCCCAAGTGAATTGAAGTCCAAATCATCCAAGTGATGTGAATTAAAAATATACTTATACATATACCTAGGCTGAATGATATACAGACATACATACAATTTATAATATATATAACAAACAGTGCTAGATATTCCCGCAGAACCTTCAAGTCAGAAATTGCAAACTAATGTCCACAAACAATTGTTTCCATATATTGGAAAAAAATTAATATACAAAAGTTTCATTTTTCTGACTTGAATAATGCACACATCTTAGTATCAACTCTTGTACAGATAATGTATTTTTTTAAAAAAATTTGACTTGGCAATGCAAAAACACCTGACTGCTTGTCAGCAAGAAAGCGAAAAAAGGACTGTACAACCTGATTTTTTTTATTTGTTCCTATCTGCTAGATCTCCGTCCGATGCTTCCACACTGAGGCTCCTTCTCCTGAGGTTGTTCTGTGGTGGGATGTCGATCCCCGTACTCTTCTGGCCCTCCGGTAGTCCTTCTGGTTCTTTGAAGCGGCTCCTTAGATAATACGGGCAAGATATCACTGTTGGCTTCCTTCTAGACCGGACCGGTCTCCCTTCCACTGCACTGTGTCCTCTGTGAGTACTTCTCCTGGTCTCTCCGGTTCTGTCAGCCTCCATTCTTGTTTTTTGACTGCTCAGTTGATGAGGTGGAATGGACCTCCTCGTCATTCCTTGATTTGATGATCCTGGAAGTACCTCAGGCTCCTGCGGAGTATGTTTATTAATGTCCTTCCGCATATGTTTATGTGATCAAGAATATATGGAGGATGGGGCCCCCCTCTTCAGACCCTGGGGCAGTACCGGCGCTTTCCTCATTCTATGTTGTTCATAGTCAGACCCTCTACACGATCGCTTCCTGCATATTTTTGGCCTCTTTCTATCGTACTTCTCCGAAGTACCCGTCGGCTCTACTGATCTGTTATGCATAACTCTCAGATCCTCCAATCCGGCATTTCACTTATCCGATTTACTACTCTTATACTCATTACCCGAAGGTTTTCTAGAACGTCTGGATTTTTCCGAGTTTGACCTATTAGTCCAATTACTCGATTATTTTCCCTCATATGTTGACTCATTAATGCTATCATAACTACTTGTTTCCGAATTTCTCGGATAAATCCGCACTTGATCAACACTTTCTGTGACCCTTCTTCCCCTTTTCCCAATGGTCAAATTGTTGTTTTGAACTTCCAACACTTTGTAGGTTTCTTCAAATTTAGGCTTAAATTTTCCCACTCCTGCCCGGCTAGCTCAGTCGGTAGAGCACGAGACTCTTAATCTCGGGGTCGTGGGTTGGTGCCCCACGTTGGGCGCCACTGTGAGAATCCTTCTGAATTCCAACCTGGACACCTGTGACGTCTTACGCGTCTTTTCTTTAACAAGTCCTTTGGGTTATTTGGGCCAGAATTAATGGCAACTCTTTTCCAACCAAATCCAAGAAACGAGAAGTGAAGAGATGCAAATAATATAGGATCTTAGAGTAAGCGTAACGGCAATGTAAAGGTAATGTAAAGCAATGTTAGACAATTGACGTGCATTGTGGCAGTGGATGATTATTGAAGTTCGTCGTTCAAAGATTCAAGTTCTACGTGTCGTGGATAAACATATTGGTGATCGATTAGAAGTTAAACGTCAAGCTACATACCACTGTAGATAAAGACAAGTTTATTACAGAATAATATAAGGTAGGATTGATTACTTATTATTATATTTGAAGATTAGGCGGTTCACAATTATTGAGATTGGTCTGAATTATATTGTGTGCTGCGTATTGCGTCTCTCTCATCGTAGATTCTCTCATTAATTATTAATATTATATTTGTTCAAAAAAGTTTAAGTTGAATATCTTAATAAAGTCATATTAAGATAATGTTTGATCCTAGTTCTTTCGTTAACCCTACACCTCTAGCTCACGCTGATGCTTCGAGGGATGTACTTCCAAGGAGAGGAACATCACAATGGTGCCCAACTAGGTTTAATCTATATGACCCCGAGATGAGAAACGCGAGAGGATTTAATGTTTGGCCAGAAGTATATTTTTCTGGGTCGGAGAACGTCACCGAATTTTTAGAGGGTATAGATAACCAAATTAAATTACTTGAAATACCCAGTGACTTATCGTGTGCTTATTGAAAAGGTCATCTCATTGGTAGAGCCCTGGATTGGTACCAAATATTCCGATCGACGTTAGTGCAAAATACCGCCACGGACTTCGCACAGCTGAAAGCAGCATTGTCAAAAACATTCCCTGCCATCCAAAATAGGAAGGATTTAGAGACCCGCTTTTACGCGCCTCAGCAAAGACAGAACCAGGAGCCGACAGATTTTGTTTACGATTTGCTTAAGCTACATAAAAAATAAGAACTGGGGATGTCTGAGAAAGCCCTTGTAGATCATATTTTGGTTAGACTTGAGCCGCAAGGGCTGGACTATGTGGAGGTGCGTAATCCACAAACCGCGATCCAATTATTAGAAGTATTAGCTAAGTTTGAGGAAAGATATTCGTGCAAAGCAACATTGGGTTCAAGAAATAGTAATAATGTGGAAGGACGAGGTTGGAATGAGCGTAGGATGTCTAATGTTGGTAATAATCGAGGAAATTGGAGAAATTCTGAAGTGGTACATAGACCAAATAATGGTAGAAATGATATTATAGGGGTAGCCATTAGAACAACCGTCAAGGAAATCAATGGTTCGAGAGCAGGAATAGGTTTCAAAACGATCATAGATTTAACGATAGGGGATATCAATTTAGAAATCGAGGTCAAAATGACGATTTTAGTAGAGGGGATCAAAGAAATAGGAGTACGAGTGAAAATCTTAGTCGAGGCAGTAGAAAACAAATGGTACGTTTAAATGTTTTGAAAGTGAATGATATTAAAGGTGATCAGACGCACTCGATAAATCAGTCACCGATTAAACTTTCAGCAATATGTATATCTCCGGTAGAACTTCCGTATGTTCCT
Organism: Trichonephila clavipes; assembly: GCA_019973935.1. NCBI lineage: Eukaryota > Metazoa > Arthropoda > Arachnida > Araneae > Nephilidae > Trichonephila > Trichonephila clavipes. The sequence continues at coordinate 31,801 of BMAU01009556.1, read as the reverse complement.
ATTTTATTAGACGAAACTTTTACGAAAGCATTAAGGGACACTGGAGTGGAGAAGTCATTTATATCGGAAGAGACATACCAAAAATCTTTTTATAAATAAGTAAAGAAATTGAGTACTCAGGTGATCACGGTGCAAGGAACTAAGTGTCGAAATATGGGAGTTGTGGAATTAAATATTCGAATACGGGATTTCGAAAAGCCTTGGTTGTTCCATGTGTTGGCAGATTTAGAATACCCATGTATTCTCGGGATAGACTTCATAGGTGGATCAAAGATCATTTTGGACTTTGATCGAAAATCTTTGGCGATTCCAGATTCGCAGATTAATAAAGTGGTTAAAAAGGTTGAAATAGAGAAAAAGTAGAAATAGATCTTTCTAAGACAAAACTAGAAGAAAAACAGAAACGGGAATTACAAGATTTGTTTAATAGTTTTCAAGGATTGTTTTCAGATAAACCAGGGCTTACGCATGTTTTATATTAAGAGATTGACACGGGAGATAATCCACCAGTTGTTTCTCGTCCGTACAGATATGATAGGCTTAAACAAGAGATTCTTGATTATCACGTTGACAAAAATGTTGAAAGAGGGAACTATAATTCCCATTCGATCCTCGTACGCGTCACCAGTGGAGTTATGTAGAAAGAATAATGAGTTGCCACCGGATAATCCGGAAGCATATAGATTTGCTGTTGATTATCGGAAACTAAATGCGATCACGAAGTACCCTAGGTATCCTTTACCCTTAATAGATGATTTAATAATGAACATACCTCACACAGGCATAATGTCTGCCCTGGACCTTCGGTCGGGATATTTTCAGATGGCTGTGAACCCTAGTGATATAGTTAAAACCGCATTTGTCACGAAAAATGGTACATACGCATTTCGCAGAATGCCCTTTCGCTTATCAGGGGCGGCTCCTAATTTTCAGAAAGCTATAGATATAATTCTCAAACCCGTGATAGGCAAGTTTGTAAATGTTTGTATGGACGATGTTATCATATCATCTCCATCATTCACCCAATATGTTAATTATTTGAAAAAAGTTTTTCGATTACTACATGAGGCGGGGTTAACGTTAAATAAAGATAAGTGTAAATTTGATTGTGAAGAGTTAAAATATTTGGCTTTCATTATTAATAAGGAGGAATTAAAACTGATGAAACAAAAGTTCAAGCTATAGTTGAAATGAAACCTCCGAATAACTCCAAGGAGGTGTCGAAATTTTTAGGAATGTCCTAATGGCACGCAAAATTTATTAAAAATTATGCCGATATTTGCGAACCGCTTTATAATCTTAAGCGAAAATTAAAGAGATTTATATATTTGGTCGATTGAGGCGCAGAAAGCATTCGACGTGGTCAAGACGGCTATAACAAAAGCGTCAGTTTTAAAATTCCCAGATTTCAAAAAACCTTTTGAATTATTTACGGATGCAAGCTCAATAGGGGTAGGAGCGGTTCTAAACCAAGAGCAAAGACCAGTAGTATTTGCTTCTCGTACGCTTAGTGCTGCGGAGAGGAATTACACGGTGACAGAGAGAGAGAATGTTTAGCAGTGGTTTGGGCTCTGAATAAATTCAGAACATATTTAGGTTCTTTGCCGATTAAAGTTATTACAGATCACGCTGCGTTAACACATTTAACGACTGGTAAAAATTTGTCAAATAGAATGATCAGATGGGCATTAAAATTAGCAGAATTTAATATAGAATGGGAGCATAGGCCTGGAACTCAGAATACAATAGCTGACGTTTTGTCGAGAAACCCAATTGAAAGTATAATAGGAGAAAAAGTTCATTGTGCAATAATCAGGGATTTGGTACTTTCGTCACGAGATCAGTTAATATAAGAACAACAAACAGACCCAGAATTAGGTCATATCTATAGATATCTAGAAAACCCAAAAGATAGCTCGGTTAATGCGGCAATATGTGAGAATTGGTCTCGCGATTTTAGGCTAGTAGAAGGCTTGTTATTTTATGCGAAATATGCAACGTCATTAGGAGAAATGCGAGTATACATTCCAAAATCTGGAATGAAATTATGAGAGAATTTCATGACAAGCCATTAGCAGGTTATTTCGGACGTTTTAAAACTTATCATAAAATAAGGGAAGTTTGTTATTTCCCGTATATGAGAAAATTTATTGATCAATATGTCTCGACATGCCATATGTGCTAAATTAATAATTATAAAAACGCGTTACGAGCTGGTCGGTTAATACCAATTGTATCAAATTATCCAAATGAAATAGTTACGTTAGATTTGTTAGGTCCGTATCCCGTGTTGAGAGTAAGACGCAACCGATATGTATTAGTAATTACGGATCATTTCAGCAAGTGGGCTGAAATCATACCCCTTAAAAAAGCCTCTGCTTGATTTTTGATAATTATATATCGCGTTTTGGAGCTCCAATAAATTTAATTAGTGATAACGGTCCCCAATTTATTTCCGATATTTTTGAGAATTTAAATGAAAGATTATAGGCATAAGGCATGTGAAGACTGTTGTTTATAGATCTCAAGCAAAGAGAACAGAACGCGTAAATCGCGATCTGGTGCAAATGATTGCAAATTATGTCAATGAGCAACATGACACAACCAATTCTTACGAGTTTGCTTATGCTATGGGCTGTAAACGAAACAACGTGGAAAACCCCTGAATTATTCTTAGGTAGAGATTTCAGAAATTAGTGATGATATCAGACGGAACGGAATTTGCAGTATGAGATATTGAAAGATTGTTTGAGTTGGAGACGAAACACAGAAACTAAACAAGAAAAATGGAAGAAATATTATAATAGACGTAGGCGTGATGTGCAAATTAAGGTGAATGATTGGGTTTTGGTAGCAACACATCCTTTAAGTTCAGCAACAAGAAAAGTAGTAAAAAACCAAAATTTGAAGGTCCGTATTAAGGTATTAGATGTTAAGAATAACAAATCGTAGTGATATGGAAAGCGGGAAAAAGGTTAACGATTAATGTAGATCAGGTTCGAATATATCGTCATAGGAAATGTGACGAGACGGACATAGGAACTGGTAGTTCGGATAACGGTAGTTGGCGCGATGAATCAAGTGGTTTTGACAGAACAAATCATAGAGATCAAATGACTCGCGAGATGGTAAAAAAAAAGGGTCAGAAGTAAAGGGTGAGTTGGAGGAAAAAGGGTTAAGTTTTAGAAATAATCAGGGAGAGAAACACACAAATAAGACCAATAAGCGCGGACCACTTATCAGATCAATACCTAGTTCTTGGTCTGAGAAAGATAGAATGATTAAAAAAAAGTAAAAATGAACGATTAAGGTATAAAAGATCACATGAGGACCAGAAAGGAAGGTTCAGAAGGGATCAGAGCATAGAGTGAATAAAAGGGCTTTGTCGTCTAATTACAGAACTAATCATAGTCTGACAAAATTTAGAAAGAAAAGCCGAAGGGAAGAGACAGTGACGCCCACCACAAGCGGCTACAACCTTAGACCACGAATTGGAAAAAGAGAAGAGTCCCGACCGACCATAGAGAGGAAGACACAACAAGGAGGTCCAGTTCGATCCAGAAAAGGCAGAGAAAGGAACGAAAGTCCATACATCGAGGAGCGAACAAGATCAAGCAACAAGAATGCCAGACGAGGAGGGGATCAACAACGGCAAGACCAGGAAAGGAGAGGAATGGGTACAAAGAAATCCTTGTCACTGGAGGTCTTGGTAGGAAACGTCAACTACAAGTCATAAGAACCAGGTTGTGTGTGTGTGTGTGTGTGTGTGTGTGTGTGTGTGTGTGTGTGTGTGTGTGTGTGTGTGTGTGTGTGTGTGTGTGTGTGTGTGTGTGTGTGTGTGTGTGTGTGTGTGTGTGTGTGTGTGTGTGTGTGTGTGTGTGTGTGTGTGTGTGTGTGTGTGTGTGTGTGTGTGTGTGTGTGTGTGTGTGTGTGTGTGTGTGTGTGTGTGTGTCGTTTCTTATTATATTCTTTCAAACAAGTGGTTGGAAGAATTTTTGCAATAAAGCCAAGTCACGGTCGAATAATTAAAATTTCAGAAGCCAAGCAAAAGTGGACACCACAATGAGTGTTTTTCTAGAAAAGAAAAAAGCTTTTGTCTTGTAAATTTTTTGTATAAATCTGGAGAAAACAACTGTAAAAATGCATTTGTTTACTTCTGTTATGACTTCGCTGGGATGCGACAATTCCTTTGGTTGTTTGTTTTGTTTATTGAAAAATGTTTGTAATTGTATAGTGTACGTATATATATGTGTTGTTATATTGTTTCATATTAAGGAACATCTGGTTTTGGGAAACGTGGCGTAGACAGCATACTAATATAACGTTTAACCAGCGCTACGCGATTTGAGGGGAATTTTTTGAAAGAACCAGATGAAAAATATGTATAGAAATTAGTTAAAATTTAAAATTGATATGTACTGTATAAAAATTGTGAAATGCAATCATAATGTGTAAAAAGAATTTTTCAAAGTACTTAAGAGATTTTTGTTTCAGGGTAACAGACCCTGAAGTCTATAAGAAATTAACCTATACAAAGAACGGAGCTAAAGAGAAAATGTAAAGAAGAAAAATTGTTAGAATTTAAGTAAACATTTAGGTAGAATTAAGTTAGTTAAGAGACGTGTGGGCCTCGTTTTTTCTACCATTTAAGTCATATATGGTTTTTCCCCGGCTCTGTTACCCAGATGGGACATGTCTATTTATTCTGTACATGTGAGAATCTACCGTGATTAAAATGCATGACTTTGAATGTTAGTCTATTTAATTAAGTAAAATCTATTGAAGCTGTGAAAATTCAAATTAAGGAGAAATATTCAAAATTAAACTTAAGATGAATAGTAAAAATTAAAATTTAAGTGAAGCATTAGAAATTAACGGTTAGAATAAAATTTAGGCACTTAATTTCTTAAGGGCCATTAAGACCCTCGAATAAATCACGTTTTGTTTCTTGGAGGGGATTGTGACGTCTTACGCGTCTTTTCTTTAACAAGTCCTTTGGGTTCTTTGAGCCAGAATTAATGGCAACTCTTTTCCAACCAAATCCAAGAAACGAGAAGTGAAGAGATGCAAATAATATAGGATCTTAGAGTAAGCGTAACGGCAATGTAAAGGTAATGTAAAGGAATGTTAGACATTTGACGTGCGTTGTGGCAGTGGATGATTAATGAAGTTCGTCGTTTAAAGATTCAAGTTCTACGTGTCGTGGATAAACATATTGGTGATCGATTAGAAGTTAAACGTCAAGCTACATACCACTGTAGATAAAGACAAGTTTATTACAGAATAATATAAGGTAGGATTGATTACTTATTATTATATTTGAAGATTAGGCGGTTCACAATTATTGAGATTGGTCTGAATTATATTGTGTGCTGCGTATTGCGTCTCTCTCATCGTAGATTCTCTCATTAATTATTAATATTATATTTGTTCAAAAAAGTTTAAGTTGAATATCTTAATAAAGTCATATTAAGATAATGTTTGATTCTAGTTCTTTCGTTGACCATACACCTCTAGCTCACGCTGATGCTTCAAAGGAAGTATTTCCAAGGGGAAGTACATCACACACCAAGATTGATTTGAGGCAAAGAACGACCAGACGACATTTTTACAATAACAAATTACATTTACTCACTTGAATCAATTATCGACCTTCTAACATTCATCACTACACACATAATTAAATCTTGATTAACATAATTTCATGATTAAATATAATAATCAAACTACAATGTTCAATAAATTTAACACAGTCCCAGAAGAGATTATCTCTTTTTATTCCACCAGACCACGCCCTGTGCTTGCTCTCTCACCGAAGAAATTCTCTTTCTTCGCCCCGTCACAGTTTAGTACTTCGCGCTTAACTAAAACAATACGAGACCGTCTCCCTCTCTGATCGCCTCGCTTGCGATCAAAACAACTTTCTCCGCTTTCAAAAACAAGGGACTTTCTCTTCCCTCGACCGTACGCTCCAGGGTGAAAAAGCCCTCTCCCTCTCTCTCTCTCTGTCCATCCCGTTGCAGAGCCGACGCCCTTTTCTTTTAAAATAGCAACCCCCACCCCGCACATGCAGGAAGTCAACAACCCTTAAAGAATCTATCGCCAAACACTTTTCCAAAGGTAGTCAGACTCTACAGTCACCTTCCATTTTTTCTTTCACAACTTTGCTTTCTTTTTTTAGCAATAAATCAAATTCTTATTCGTACCCTAAAATTTAATTTTGTATACTTTTCATTTATTATTGTATTATCTTTTAGTGAGTTTTCATAACTGCGCTTCCGAAGTTAAGATGCAGTCTGAAGATGCTAGTCGCTAGTATTTGCTTAACACTTACAATTATTTTCAAACTCTGATAACCTCTGCTTATCTTTGATAACACGTTTGGTAATTTTAAACAAAGGCAACAACCGAGATGACTTTACTGAAGATTATATATTCATCAGCTCCAAAGCTCGAGGGTTTTTCGAGGAAGAAAACTAAAGCTCACGATCTTACGCAAAGGACTCGGAGCACGCATCCGTCCTAAACACAGGGAGGAGCATTCATTTGATAGAGGGGGACTGGTGGACCACCAAGACATTTTTAGGGGGGGAGAGACCGCCTGCGTGATGGTTACCAGTTAGTAAACATGTACCAAAATATTCAAGAATTGCCGACTTTATGCAGACTAAGTCTTCTACTGATTACATCAACTATCAGCACTAGATGAAAATGTTTTATTTTTTAATGTATTTTGAGTTGTTTCGCAAGAAATGCATCACTTAATATTCTTATATTTGTGGCTATTAGACTATGTGTTACTTTTTTTAAAAATACACAAATGGATAAAAAAATTAGCGCACACAAGAAATAATTGCGGGACCGTAACGAAACTTGGCATGAAGGTACATGCCAGGGAAATATGCAAATGAATAGAAATGCAGCGTGGTTGTGCATTACGTATAGCCGATCGAGGGCATTTAACGTCATTCTCCGTGGAGTATAAAACAGGTAACCAAAGCTTGTTTGAGTGTGCTGAATCCCTTACAAAGAAAGAGCTGAGGTAGATCTGCCACTACGCGGTTTTCGAAGACAATATGAGCAGCTGTTTGAGAGGGGGAGAATCATCGGTATGACGGAAGGTAGATAGTCAGCTAGGCCAGTAGCTAGTAATTAGGCTGCTCTGATTTTGTTGTGCGGAGGTGTTGGGACCAGTGGAACCGAGAGATGCCATTCACACAAAGACCAGGCTCAGGACGCCCTCGACAGACCAGTCGTTGAGAAGATCACCACATCATAAGAAATGCACGTGTATAACCAACTGCTCCTTCAGCCGCCATCCAGACACAGGTAGCACCTTCACAGGGGCCCCTTGTATATTCTCAAACCGTATGAAGGAGCCTGGCTGAAGAACATTTGGGATCGCGGCCCCCATTACGTGTGCTACCCTTGACGCCCACCCAATGACGCCTCCGTTTGAAGTGGTGCCGCGCACGAGGAAGCTGGACTGCAGCGGAATTGAACCAGGTCGTCTTTAGCAACGAATCCAGATTTAATCTCAGCAATGATGACAACCGTGTTCGAGTGTGGAGACCCCGTGGTGGAAGCATCAATCCTGCCTTGGCTTTACAGCGACACAACGATCCTACAGCTGGTGTGATGTATGGGGTGCCATTGCCTAAAACACACGGTCACTTCTAGATTTGATCCGTGGCAAAAAATCGTGCTGATTAATGTTGGCCGAAAATAGTGCTGGATGTCAAAAAAAGTTTCTTCCCTGAAATTACGTTTGGTTCTTGCAATAATTAAGAGCAAACTGCCGGCAAGACATCATTTGAGTGACTATGATCGTGAACGAGTATTTGGACAACTGGAAGCAGGTCAAAGTGTCCCCAATGTAGCTGCTGCAATGGGTGTATCAAAGAGTATCATCTCGCGATTAAAAAAGGTCGCTGAAAGTGGAAATGCCTTAAGAAATCATGCTCAGGGTTAAGGTAGGAACACCACACCTTTAGAGAATCGCTATGTAGCCCTCGTGGCAAATAGGAACAAAAATTCCAATCCTGGTCAGATAGCTGCGCATGTTTCAGCAAGAACCATCTCATGGTGATTAAATGAAGTTGGTTCGTATACACGGAAGCCTGTTCGTTGCATCACACTCCAACCATGTCATTGTCGAGAGATGTTACGCTGGTGTAAGGATCTTGTCAGTTGGGATCACCAAAATTGGTCTAGAGTGTTGTTCTCAGACGAATATCGTTTCAGAATGACAAGTGATTGTGGCCACCAATTACTGTGAAGAGAGCGTGGAACACGTTATGCACAAAAGTTTGTTTGTGAACAAGATCGGCTCGGCCCAGGCGTGATGGCGTGGGCAGGAATCATGCACAATAGCAAAACACCACATCTTCGAGCGAAGAAGCGCTACGGTATTGCAGATACATTATTCTGGATACTTTTCGTATTTATAGTTGTGTTGTCGGTCCCAACTTTCTATTTATGGACTATAATGCTTGACCACACAGAAGAGTTGAAGTATTGAACCCCCTGCGAAGTGAAAATTTTCTCCGTATGCAACGGCCTGCTTACTCTCCCGACCAAAATCCTTCTCAACATGCCTAAAATACTCTTGGCAGACGTGTTGCACAAAGAACCATCCCTCCCTGTACAGCGCAAGAGCTCAAAACCGCCTTGAGACAGGAGTGGGACTATATCCCCCCAAGGACTAATCGATAGTTTAGTGAAGAGCATGGAGAACATATGCAAAATGTGCACTAGTGTTCGTGGTCGACACACATCTTACTGAGGTACTCATGTCTGCATCATTTCTGACCTGATGATTAATTTTTTGTGGCTGTTTGGAAATTATCCAATTAGCATCTTTTTTTTTTTTTTTTTTAAGTTTTTAATTCTTCGATGTGGCGATATCTGCACCATTTTGCACTATAATAAATGTCCATCGTCCCTACTATATATGTACTTAGTTTCATTTTTTCAATCATTGTCTATTTTTAATTATTCCGAAGAACGTTACTGTTCTTTAGCAATTGTCAAGCAGTGGAATTTCACAATTGATACCGAAATGCCTCCATTTAAATATATAATCAACCGTATAACTAAAAAAAAAATCTAAAAAATTTCCATACTGTTTCTTTTTAATTTACTAAGAAATACATGAAAAATTCTCTGAATCTTTAATTTCACTGTCAAAATTCACTGAAGTTTCATGAAGTGAGTGTTACATTAACTTTGCACTAGAAAGTGACACGAGGACTATTGGCGACGGATCTTTAAATTTCGAGCCTCGGTCAAGTGACGGGGAAGACACTTGAGTTGGTACCCTCTCTTCTAAGTACTATACCAACAGCCATTCAGACTCGAGAAATTTACGGTGCATCAACCCCTACATATGTCGGATCTTCAGTAGCACCAGGACTCGAGCCCGGTACACACCAGACACGAGTTTGTGACCGTAACCATTAGACTACCGCAATCAATGAAGTTTAATGAACTTCATCAAATTATTCAGTTTTTTCTAAAGAAATCATACAATCAAAATGGGGAATTCAGCCTTATAAGTTTCGCCTTTATCAAATATCTATTCAATAAGAGTTACTGCTAGAGTAATATATTAGTATTAATGTTGTAACAGATTTGTTGCGTCTTGCGTTTGAGGGATTAATACTTCGGTTTTGAAAAAACTAATATCTAAACATATTTTATGTTGAAATATTGGGTTTCGATCTAAAACTTCACGCGTCTTTAATGAATGTAGGAACCGCTTTAGCCCAGCTAGTTGCCTCTCAAACACACATATAAGAATGTAATGAGAAGGCCGAGATAATTGCTGACAGCCTTCAAAAACAATTTGAACCAAATACTGATGTGGAGAATCCTAGATTATCTGCACATATACAAAGGAAGGTCCAAAGATTCCTTGATTACCCTACCTGTATGGATCTGGAAAAAACATCTCCCTCTGAAATACAGGGTTCATTAAAAATCTCAAACCAAACAAATCTTCTGGTATTGATCTCATCTTTAATCGCATCCTTAAAAATCTTCCCACTAAATTTATCATTTTCATTGCTTTGCTGTTCAACATGCTTTTGGAAAATTGCTACTTCCCTAAAAGTTGGAGGATGGCCATGGTGATCCCATTCTTAAACCCAATTCTGATGACTCTAATCCTCAAAATTATCGTCCAATCTCACTACTTAGTAGCTTGAGTAAAGCATACGAATTCGTGATTTTGAACCACCTGAACCAACACTGCTTAGCCAGGAATATTATTATTCCAGAACAGCATGGCTTTGTAACTAAGGTCTCTACAGTAACCCAGTTACTCAGAGTCACTGAATTGGTTCACACAGGCTTCCAAAACCATCAGTCCACGGGTATGCTATTTGTGGACATAGCCAAAGCCTTTGACAAAATTTGGCATGATGGCTTAATATCCAAGATGATGAGACTTGGATTTTCGGACCAAATCCTAAAAATTTTTCACTCATACCTAAACTCGAGAGAGTTTAGAGTCGAAAACTGCCTCTCCAGCCCTCGTCCAGTAAAAAGTGGAATTCCTCAAGGAAGCTTGCTTGGACCAAGACTTTTTAACCTACATATTAACGACATTCCGAAAGCTGACAATGTCCATTTAGCTATGTATGCGGATGACACTGTTATCATTAGTCAACACACTTATAATTTCAAAATTATTGAAAGATTATAAAATTACATCACAAGACTTCAGCTCTGGCTCGTTGCTTGGAAAATCAAAGTTAATGCATCAAAAAGCGCAAGCCACCTTCTCTACGAAACAAAGGTGTATAGGAAACTTACCCAATATCTATATTTTTGACCAACCCATCCCCTGGGTCACTGAATTTAAGTACCTAGGGTTCATTCTCGACGCAAAATTGAACTTCTCCCCCCACATCCGTGCTGCACTTCAAAAAGCGGCAGGAATGAGCCAAACGCTCAATTGCTTAATTTCTCGAAAGTGTAAGCTCCCAATCAGACACAAGGTTTTGCTCTATAAATTATTTCTCCGGCCAATTTTGTTATATGCATCTCCCATCTGGCCTTCTGCTGCAGTAACTCACTTGAAAAAATTGCACGTTTTTCAAAATAAACACCTTTGAAAAATTACTAATGCTCCTTGGTTTGTCAGAAACGAAATCTTGCACAAAGATCTCAAAATTGATCCAATTCTTGATTTCATTAAAAATCAGTCCAAAAAGTTTTTTGACAGATTACTTCAAATTCCTAACCAATCTATCCGCGTCATCCCTGCCTATGATAACTCGGTCCCAAGCTCTGCAGAAAGACCTAGAGCTGCTCTTCACCACATATATCAGCATTTTCCAGTCCTTAAAAGACTTCGGATATCCTAATATAGTCTTTGGTAACTCTTTTTCAAAAGTTTTTTTCTCTAAAAAAAAATAAAAAAACATTCTCTAATTTTAACTTTTGTCATTTTGTATGTGCAAGATTTCATCTCCATTGAATTACTTCGACTTAAACCCACATTCTTTTGAATCGGTCTTGCGTGGTAGTTTAATTCCATGTCAATTGTTCTCCTTTTCCACATATTTTGTGGATCATCCTTTATTTTACTCATTTTCCAGCAGATGGCATCACATTATGGACACTTTCTGTGTCAACGCCTTCTTTTCGTTCGCTGTTCAGCGACACTCCCGTCATCACTACACGATTCAGCAGTGTTTGTCCTTTCCCTTTATTTAAACATCACGTACCACAAGCACCACGGCATTAATTGCTTTTATTTTCCATTTCATCTTTTTTATCTTCCAAATTCCGTGTCTACTTTCTGATTTCGTTCCGTTAAGGACGAATTAGAGAAGAGCACAGATTTCTACCACCTCCCTCCGGGATGGTGCCTCATTAAATATGTTCCATACTTGCCGATTGAATTATTTCTCGCACTCTCACTGGTAGTATGTCCTCAGCTACTGGTGAGAAGCATTCTTTTAGAACGGCTCTGAGCTGTTGTTAATAATTTTGATAGTATATTTTAAATTTTATGGAACTTTCAATTAATTCTTCTCTTTTTTCTTATTAATTATGATGAGAGGGTATAATACTATTTTTTGGTAAGGTACCTCGTATTTTGAAGACGTGGGCCGTGGAAGAATGTAATGCGCATGTGCAATGATATTAAGTTCCAACTTAGCGTAAAAAACTGTTTTTATTCCGATGTTTGAATATAAACTGGAGATTCAAGAAAGGAAAAATTTTTGTCAGAATAAACTGCTGTCAGAAAAAGCGATGAGACTGGGGAATTCTGAGGCATCGCATTTCGCTTCTCAGTCAGCGTTCTATCTATCCTCTGGTAAACCACAACTCAATCTTCTCAAAACGAATTTTGTTGATGAACGACTCCACGGCAGTAAAATAAGATGCATGTGGCCATCAAAACGCTTAGGATATTCAGGAAATTTTAACTCTTCGTATGCAGAGGCGTTTTCTCAAATTTTCCAGGGTACGAGCTAATTTTTTTGGAATTTTTCTTGCTTTTAGAAATTTACCTGCAGAGCATAAATGATAATATAAGAGTATCTAGCTGATTTTTTTTTCTAATTACATTAAAAATTTATTGAAAATAATTTGTGGTGTGTCATACGCCTATATTAACTAATAATGAACTTAAAAAAAAATCCAAAAGCAACAATTTGAGAAATGAAGAAAAAAGTTATAAAACTCATAAAGAGCTTTACTTTTATTTCACCTTTCTATTCATTATTTACTCTACAAGTAGATTGAAACATTTAAAAACTCTAGCGAAATAAAAAAAAACCACCAACAAAGTATGAATTAAAAGCTTAAAAGTTAAACAATGTTCGGTTTTTAACGAAAGAGGTGCTGAATATCTACTATATGTATAAGTACGCTTTTGTGTAATTTGAAATATTAGCGACATTTTTAATAAATTTGAAAGTATTGAGAAATACAAATGGTTGTATAAGACCAAGTCCATAAAGAGTTGTAACCCATTTAGATAAAAATCGAAGACGACTTTATATACCGCTTCAGTGAGTGAGTGAATACTAACGTCGCACTATTCAGCTACTCGAAGGCTTTTGGCAACGAACCACATAATTTTGAACCATGGTCAAGTGACAAGGACGACACCTGAGCTAGCATCCTTCTCTCTTAACTACCACACCAGACCAACGGGAGGACGTGGGAGCTCTCGATAGAATTAACGTGCATCGCTCCCCTATACGGCGTGTCTTCAGCGGCTCTAGACTCGAACTCATGACACGCGGGCACAAGTCCATTACCTTTAACACAAGTCTATCGTGGCCTCTTACCTATTAACAGCACTTTTACACGAAAATATGTGTTGCATTTTACACACTTTTCTTGTAAATATCATTTAAAATCCTAATAAATATAAAAGTAAATAATGTGTGCTTTGGTGCTCTGGATTTTTTTTTTTAATGATTGCTTTTAGCGTCACATTTGGAATTCATATCAAGGCTGTAAGCAACGAACTTCTTATAATTTTGAAATACAGTAAAGCACAATATCACTTGAATTGATAATCTATACCCAAACTTCCTCACCGTACCAACATGAGTTTCAAGAGACTTGAAGTATATCAGCCATTCTACACGGCAGGTATTGAGTGGTGTAAAGACTGGAATCCATGACTAAGCAGAAACGATAGCGCTCACGAGTTCGTAACCATGACAATTCAGCTGTAGTGGTCACATCTGTTTTCTTAGGTCTTCTTAATTTGATTTTTAACAATGTCTCCTCTCGAACTATTAGGATTGAAAAGGGGTGTCGACAAACAAAAATTTACAGATATCTTGCTATATTCTGTGATAAATTCAGTATTTTTAAGCTCCAAAGTGCATTGAATGGAACAATGACAATACGAAATAAATATAATCAGGATGACTTTCCTTTCAAATTTGGTCCAGGCGTTTTGTATTACGATTCATTGTATTACGGGAACTTTTGTCTGGTCTTTCTGTAATTTCAGGAAAGGGAAATTTACGTTGCAGGAAAATACTTTAGAGGTTGTCAAGTGTTACTGAATCTTGTAAATGCGCACGCTTTCGTGTACAATTATATTCCGAATTAATTATTTCTTATTGCTCTAACGGAAACAAAAATTATGATACAATGGGGAAAAATCATTGAAAGAAAGCAGGAAAAATCTCAACTATGGTTTTAAATTAAAGAAATCATAACAATGATCTATAAATATTTTTCTAAAAAAAATATTGTTATTATTTTTTACAATTTGCTAAAACTTTAGATTTTGCCTCAGTATAAATTATTCTTCATCTAAAGAAAAAAGAAGATAAGTTCTTTTCCACGGTTGGTCAACCCAAATGACCTCGCGGGCCACTTCAGAAAACATTATAATCCTGCGGGCCACATATAAAAATATATATCTTTATATTAGATTTGGACCCATTACAAACATTTATTGGAGTGGAGATTTAAAACCGATTGATATACTAATTATTAATTTCCTTGTTTTTCATGTATGCAAATATAGATAATATAATAATAATAATGCGATGATCAAGTAATGTTTAATGTATTTAATTAGTGAGATAATTGTTTCTCAACTCTGCAAGTCGATCTCAATGCATACATTTGCGTATTGTAATTGATATCTCATGTTTTCGTCCGTTAAGTTAGAGCACGATTTATGTCTCATAAATTTCAATTTCGAAAAAAAAATAATTCGCAGTAACAGAAGCAACGTGATAAAATAGTAAAAGTTATTGAATTTATCTGTAAAAAAAAGTCGTGTCGTCGTGGGACTGCCGATAGAAGTGAAAACGGAACTATTAAGTTGAGAGTAATTAAAACTATATGCAAAAATTATATGAAATTTTTTATGTTTTATTTATTAGTTACATATGATGGGTTAAACAAATCATGAACAAAATATAAATACAAAGTGGTTGAAAAAATAATTAATATACAATTATCTTAATTATACATAGTATTTATATTTACACGAATTTCAATGAATTCAAGTTTGAACATTATTTTCATTATTTACATCATTGTCATCATTAATTTCGACAATACTTAGATTATCTGTTCGTTCAATCATTTCATTGTATTCTAAAAAAGATACAATAGGTTTATGGTAACTGAAATAAGAAATAAAAATGTTTGATTGAAATTTATCTAAATATTTCATATAAAATCTAAAATTATTATAACATTTTTTTAATTTTCCAATTTTAAAATCCACGAAAAAATTTTATCAAATAACTAGAAATCTATTTTACCACGCTAGTAAGATAAATCTTATACCGTAATAATACTCATTTCATGATGAAGAGGTTAAATATTAAAAACATAATTAAAATGAATAATGCTAAATTTTAAATACAAATATTCGTACAAATATTAAAAATGTTTAAAAATATATTCGTTGTTTTCATTATTCATTTATCTGTATAAAAATATTAATATGTTTCATACTCACTTTTATACTGAAGTCAATGAATTTAAATTCAATAAATAAACAGTAATCCTTCAATTAAATAATTACAATAATAGTCAAATTAAAAATTCACTTAAATAAACAAAATCCAGTACACACAAGTTGAACTTCCCACGTGGTCAATTTAACTTTACTTATGTATATAACTACACTCTAATACTTAATGTACAACGCGTCACATTTACAATTACAGATGTACTGCTACTATAACGTATTGGTGACGTGACTCACAAAATTATACTTATCCAAAAAGCGTCCAACGTGCACATAATACAGTCAAAAATAGTCGATGTATTAGTGTATACGTGTACACAGGCTACTGCGCGTGCGCTAGTCTGGCTCTCCATAGCTATAGATATACTATTATCATTAGCATGTCGGTGACGCGAACCGAGGATTTTACCCTCTACCAAAAACGCTCAACGCGACTAAAGAAGTTTTCACTTCAAAAATGTCTAAAAACAAAAATGTACAGTCGTATTTTGTGAAGTTGTAACGCATCTCGCAGGCCGCAAAGTTATTCAAGGTGGGCCACATGCAGCCCTTGGGCCATGGGTTGGCCTTCCTTGTTCTATAACAACAAATTAGTGTTGCTTAATTTTTAATGGAAGATTCGATCTATTTTTTAACTTAAGGAAAATATTCTAAACACATACGTCATCGAAAATATTGGCTACTTTTCAAGATTATAATTTAAATTCCTTAGTTCTCTGATTGAAGTAGTCGGATATGGGAATGAGAGGAAATTTGAATGAATTAAGGCTACTTTTGAATTTTGAAGCAAATGTTCAATTGGAGTCATACATAACATGTACCGAAAATTTCTCTTTAGATAAAAAAAAAACACAGCTGCTTTTTTTAACAACAAAGAGAACTGTAATCTGACCATAGGGAACAGAAATATATTTTTTTGTTTTAATCTTATTGCTAAGGATTAATTTCAATTGAATTTTCTAGAAATATGATTTTTAAAAAGCACTATAACAGAGTAATAGAGAAGTAAAGAAAAAATTTGGTGAAATTTTTCGTCTTAAATGTACAGATTTTAGTTTTAATTATAATATCAGAGCACTTTGGTAGAATTACGGGTTGCAAGCTCTACAGATTTCTACGTCGTAGTGGTGTTGTGTACTGAGAACTCAAAGCTTTTCCACTCTGCAATCACATAGCTGCTGTTGTCTAAATCAGTCATCGAGAAAGACGAAACTCTTATCTAATCCAAATTATGTACATCGATAGTTTAAATGAAATACGGAGAAAAAAATTACATTTAGAATATTTGCTTTTCAAGACAGATTCATCACCAAAAAAATCATTATATACGGAGAAAAAAGACTTACTCAAAAATGAGTAATTAGACATACTCATTTTGAAATGAGTATGTTTGTATCAGATTTGACTGCATGCCTTGATCGAATTTGATTCGTTACATGTACTCAAAACCTCCCAAAATGTTAATTACTGCTTTCGGACAAATTAACGAAGATATTCAGGATTACAGAAACTCTTTTAATATACCGGCTATATATTTTGAAAATTGGGGCTCAACAACAAATTTAATTCTCTTAAATCTACCGAACTATATTTCGTACCTTCCACGCTACACGCGGAGGAACACATATTAAAATGAGTACTTGATTCTTTGTTGTTATATTGTACTTAACTGAATTTCTCTTATTTGTAAAATTAAAATGACATGATTTGTTTTTAATATAAGTTTAATATGTTGGTAAAATTATCAATTGCATTCTCTGCATGGTTGAATGCCGATTTCGCGATATGGTAAATGTTTACATTATTTGCGCGGATTATTTAAAAAGCAATTTACTTGATTCATAAGTCATATTGTTTGATTTTGTCAATTCAAAACTAAATTCATTTGCAAGCAACACATTCTAAAGAAACTCACCCTGGGTCAGAATAGTGCGGGGGTCCTTGGCGAAGCTAATTTTTCAGTAACCGAAATTAGCGCCAAGCAACTTAATTTAGCGATAGGTGTTAAGAGTGGAATTTTACAATGCAAATAAAGAAAAAAAATGAGAAATAAAAAGATATTTGTCAAGGTATGAGTAATTCAGTTGTTTGGCGATTGATTCCAGTCACCGAATCCAAAGGGCGCCCTATTCTACACTTTAACCCTAAAGTGGAAAGCTTGATCTATGTCATGACACATAGCCAACTACTAAAACTACATTCTGCTTTAAAAGATGGTCAACCAATGACCATTATGTTACATTCATAAAACTATTGTTTAGCAGTAAAATGTGCTGGTATGAATCGTAGCATTAACATGTTTCAGTATGCAATATGGTTTCACCAATTGACTGAACATGGTATTAAGTTATCAATTAGCACTGTTAGTAGAAGGTGCCTTAAATGTAGTTTCTTGAAAATTTTAAAGTACTTTTTTAGCTTATCAATTAAGTTATGAAAAATGTCTTAAAAGTTCCCATACAGAAATTATTTAAGAGTTTCAACAATTTCAATCCACTTATTTTACAATTCCTTTCGTTCTCATTTTCGAATATAGAAAGAATCAAAATTAAATGTACAGAATGAGTAAAATTGAACATAATATATTTCAAGAATGATTTTTACTTTTTGGTATTAGACATTTAAGTATATATATATATATATATATATATTAAATATATATATATATATAAATTAAATCTACTTAATTACTAATATTTAATGAATATTTTGGCTTATTAGTAATTGATCTACATTGTTTAAATAAGATTTATCATAGTACTTACATATTATCAAAGCCTTTTAATAGCATTATATGACACGAAACACATGAGATTGCCAATTCAGCACACACAACACATGCGAAATGGGTGTTACCAACTTGGTGAGTTACCTTGAACGTTGTTGCCATAATATGCAAGTACAGATTTATCTTATAACATAGTACAGAAAGACAGTGGCAAAACGGAGAACATTTGGGCCTCCAAGTTGGATTTTACAAAGAGTAGGTACTAGGCGGCAGTCAGGCTTTGGGCCCCCTCGAACCCTGGGCCTTCCCACCACAATATGGGACTATATGTTACGCCACTGCAGAAAGCTTACTCAAAGTAAGTTTTAATTCACAACATTTTGATCTTCTGGTTTATAACACACCTTTAATGTGACCCTAGTGTTTTGTTTATTTGGATGAAAATGAGTGAGATATATATCAGATTTTTGATATTTAACCTGATTAAGTATATTTTACGCTTTTATTTATTTATCCGTGATTACGTATATGTGGTCACTTCAAGGAACACGGTATCATGCGATCTTCAAGACTCTTGATTGCAGGTTGGAGGGGAAAGGAGAGAGCTTGTCGATTTTAGTATTAAAACTAATGTTCTAATTTTTGATATCGGTACACTACGTACCAAGTGTTGTTGTTGACCATTGTCTAGTTGGGCGATAACATTACAGTATGGTTACCAATACATTTAAATTGGGTTATGTGGTTGTCATCCATTATTTTTTGTTATATTTTTTTAAACTTTATTCTCTTTTGTAATTTTATTTTATTATCATTTATTATGTATATTATTTGATATTATTATTATAATATATTAAAATGAATTTTTACTAATTTATATTTATGGCAGTATCCTTATTAGTTTTAGACATTTTTAAGTAGATTTTTTTCCCACAAACAAGCATTTCCATGCTTCCTGTTGTCTATAGGTTGCAGTTTTAGTCCTCTGTCAGTTATTCATAAATGGATATTTCAAATATTATTGGTGTTTACTAAATCTGTTAATAAAAGAATATTAGGACCCCACTCTCAATTTTTATGGACTGAAAGGATTACTAAATTTGCACTTTATTTTCTAATAATCTTTTTTTTAAAAAAAATCCTTATTCTTGATTGAGATTTTGCTTATTTTGGCCATTATGAAATGTGATAAGCATGGCAGCAAAATGAAAATAGTTTACAGACAAGTTAAATAATTTGGCAGCTGTATATTTTATTGCAGATGTTTACAATGTAAATCTGCACGGCCACGATAGTAAATCTATCGGAAATAATTCCTTTTTCATCGGCAGCAAGTTGTAATTTTACTTCAACTTTATTTTTAATTGATGCATTTTTAAATGTTCCTTGGTCAATAAAATTCACAAATGAAACATGGAATTTTTGGATATATTGAAAATTATTCGACTTATTTTCAATACATTCAAATCCCACGAATATATAAAGAAAACATTTAAAGAAATAATCGCGCGGATTTATAGTGTTTCACCGTTAAACTATTTACATCCTGAGAGTGATTTCTTTTTTTCTTTTTTTTTTTGTTGAATTTTTTTTTTTTTTTTTGTTTTTAACAGTTATTATTTTTCCATTTTTCTTCTACTTCTTTTCCCGGCATTTCTAAATACCTTGTGTTCTATTTCTTTTAATCCTGGTACTCATATTCTTCTAGAACTGGTTTTCTACAATAATAGTACTTACATTTTTGCTTTTTTTTAATTAATGTAATTCCTCTTTTGTCAGGAATAAGATATTCTTTTCAATTGCTTACATGTTGAGTTCTTAGTGCAAAACCACCTTCTTAGATTGAAAACTATTGGATTCCAAAGTCTTATTTGCAGTGATTTCAAAACCGCATCAAAAAGACGTTTTGTACGTTGTGTACTGATAACCAAATTAGCTCTCTCTATATATATTGTTCCAACGTGTGATATTTTTTGAATAGTAGTTTTTATAAATGTGACATGGTAGCTTAATGGCTGGTGTATCATGAGTTTGAGCCTAGTGCTGCTGAAGACCCGCACTGATGGTGTGGTTGTTAGGAGAGGATGGGTGCCAGCACAGGTGTCGTCCCCATCACTTTACCATGGTTCAAGATTACGAGGTCTGTCAGTGAAAGCCCTTGAGTAGCTGAACAGTGCTATGTTAATACTTTCTCACTTAGCAAGACATGCCTTCATGTGTACGTTAGAAAATTGTATTTTTTAAAACCTTTTACCTTGTATTTAAATTATGAATGCTTTATTTTTAATTTGAATTAATTTCATTTCTACTTGTAAGCTAACTCTTCATTTTTAATATTTCAATTCATAATTTATTTAAAATTTTGAACATAGTTCTGATTTTTTTCTTTTTTTATATTTCATGGATAAAAAATAATTTACAAATTTCATACATTTTGCACTTCCTGCCAAAGACCATTTGATTCCCATTGTAGTCTTTGTTGTCATATTCAAAACAGTCATACGGGGTAGCATAACACTACATATGTTATGCTGAATTTTATAGATAGCCATTTAAAAACTATGTAATTATGAACAACATTTGCAGAGATTTTACTCTACTGAGGATACTTTTAAGATTCCTCTCATAACCAGCCCTCTATAAATTCTTCAGTGTATGATTTAGATGACTCTTGTATCCTAACAAGTAGTTTACTTGAAACAACATTGTTTGAAAGACATTTTTACTCATATTTAGTAACTCCTAAGACATGCTGTTGATTTGGTAAAAGTACAAAAATTTGTTTAATTATGTACCTTTACACATTAGAACTTTCCATATTTAAAATAATAATTTGATGTATATTACATTAAAACATAAGCTAAGCCATGCTATACAAATAAGAATGGAGTTGACTATAATAGGAATTATATATATATATATATATGTAAATAAATTTTATAAAAAAAATTCAATAAAAAATAACTTTTATGGATGAAGGCGAGTTGTTTCAAAAATCACACTTATATCCTTGTTGTTTTTTAATGTCTGATACGTATGTGTACAATTTCCAGAATTAATATTTCAAAAATATGATTTGGTTTGTTTTATTTTTCTTGTTTACAGTGAATCTTTAAAAAAATTTCTGTGCACTAGTAAAATAGCTAGATTAAGGTTCGACTGGTCCTTAGATGTTATTCTTTTCTTCTAAATCGGCGCTGAAAATTTCTCTAAAAACTCTTTCCAGTTAGATAAAAATTTGTGCATTTTAAATAATTTGTAAATATAAAATTCTGCTGTTTTAGTTGTTTTTACATTTTTCTAAGGACTAAACTTTTTAAATATTTTAATTTTTGATTTAAAAAACATTAACTTAAAAGCTACAATATTTGTTTTCTTTGTTGATAGAGTATAAAATCAGTTAATATAAAAGTGAGCCTGATTTGTAACAAAAATTACAATTTTTTTATTTCCATCTGGATGGATTAAAAGGGAGTCCCAGTAGCTTGGTTCATGAGTGTTGAGAACAAAGGTTGTGTATGTATCGATTTAAACAAATTAATGTGGGATACAAAGAATACTTACTCAACTGGGGGCCTAATAAGGCTTATTTTAGACGGAATTCTAAGTTTTAGAAGTTTGTTTTTTTTATGTTCCATAATATGTAAAGAAACTATTCCTTTCTTACTTTATGTTTAGAAATTTTCAATATGAAAAGTCTGTTATTCATCATAATGTTTCCAAGACACTTCTTAGTGAATAATGTTTCTAAGATACTTATTGGACTGATTCTAAATAAAATTTAACTTTCCGTTTGTATAGGATTTTAAAGAAACAAAAAATTGCTTCTAGAAATATATAAATTTAACTTTTAATGAACCAAATTGCTTACACGTTTGTTTAACTATTGCATCGAATCAATTATTGCATTATTTCAAAGATTTAAATTTGAGGTATAAGTTCAAAAATAATATAGATAATGATCAAATAGCAGTTGCATTTTTAAAAGCAAAAATTATATTTTTATTGTAACTTGCGTATCACCGCAAAAATATTGGTGACATTATATAAAACGAAGTACATGGTTGCTAATTCAGATATGGCGAATTATCTTGAACGTTGGCACTTTTGCGATGATACGCAAATACCTTTTTGTAACACAATAAATACAAAAAGAATTTAGATTTTCGAAATTAAGTGGTAAAAACTTCATAAAATGTAAATTAAATAACATATAAGATGGAAAAAATGAAATTTTATAACTTAGGTATCACATATTTAGATCCCTTCAAATTTGATTTGATATATGTTAAAAATTCGTATTAGATACAACAGTATCGAAAATAAATAATATACATACTCATATTTGACCCATTATAAACACGTAATTGAGTGTATTACATTCTCAAATTTGATCCAGTAACAGGTTCAAAATGAGTATGCGCTTGTTGACAAAAACGAGTATACCCGTTTCTCAAATTTGAGTACATTTGCATCGGATTATTTTGAGTATGTGATGTAGTCAAAAGTGAGTATTTTACACTCACTTCTGAAAACCGGTTCTTCGCAGGGTACAAAGCTGTAATTCAAATAAGAAGGCTTCGTTTCACAAAGAATGTTATCGCAGGAAATTGCGTGTCGAACTAGAAATAAAATTAGGATACATGCAATGCAAATTGCTTAGAAATGTGTGAGTAATTCTTTAACTAACAAATAATTTTGAATCTGAATCTCGCTTATTACAAAACGGTATTTAGTGGCCACATCAAGTCTCTTACTTTTGAACAGGGCCGGAAAGTCTTTCCATAGTGTCATAGATGCGAGGCTGATCAGGCAACCCCGAGTCATATTCTTAATTGTTTGAATTTTACTTTTGACGCGGTTTTAAGAAATCTCATTTTATTTCTGGATTTCTTGGAGATTTTTGGTTTTATAAGAAACAACATATAAGACAGTATATAAACCAATAGATTAATAAAAACTACGAACCTTTATTTATAAAAATATTTTGATATTGGTGAATAAAATTGTTGTCAAAGTAAAGAAAGGCACCCTCAATTTTCAACACATTACGGAATAAGAGTACATAGAAAGTTTTCTTTTATACTTTAATTAATTCAGTGGCATATCCATTTCTCCTAAGCTATCGCGAGAGATACTTGTACTTAAATACAGTTGAACTTGTTTTTGTGCGGTAGATAAGAACCGCATAAAAATAAAGACACAAAAAAAATATTCGAAAATTTCATAAATTCTTACATATAACAAACTTATTCGTGGAACTACTACAAAAAAAAATTCATGCGGTGGATAGGGACTGCATAAAAAAAAAGTCGCATTTATAAAATATACCAATTACAGTCGAACCTCTATGTTGCAAATTTTTCGATATAGTGAACTTTTTACTGGAACATTTCACGATTTTTTTCGTAAAATAACCCCTCTATAGCTAAGTCTATGTAACGAACATTTTCTTTTGCGATTCAATTTTTGTTCTCCTTTTTATAAAGTATTTCTGAAAAAGTTTCGAGTTATTCTCTTTTTAATACATTCTATGGTGGTTATAAATCTTGAACTGGTTTAATTAGATCCAAACTGGTCGAAAGCAATAGAGTTCTGGACGTTACATCCAAGAAGAGCAACCTCTAACCCTCATTATCCAGTTTACTAGAAACATTTTCGATATCCTCATTCACCCTCAGTGGAGTTGTCCCGTGTCCCAATGTTCTAATTATAAAATAATGCTTGTTTAATATTACTTGTATGCTTTAACTTATAAAATGTCCTTAAAATGCATTAATTTTAGTACAAAATTATTTTCTTAACATTGAACATACAGTGAAATCTTCGACATTCTTTTTTTTTTTTTTTCTTGTTTTCCTCGCAGGAGGGTTTTTTTTTTTTTTTTTTTTTTTGAGGATAATATTACACTTATGGACAAAAAAATTAGCACACCAAGAAATAATTGCGGGATCGTAACAAAACTTGGCATGAAGTTACATGTCGGGGAGATATCAAATAAATAGAAATGCAGAGTGATTCCATATAGCCAGTAGAGGACGTTTAACGTCGTTCTCCATGGAGTATAAAACAGGTAACCAAAGCCTGTTTGAGTGCGCTGAATCGTTTACAAAGCAAGACTGAGGTAGATCTGCCACTAGGCCGTTTTCGAAGACAACATGAGCGGCTGTCGCAGTTTGAGAGGGGGAGAATCCTCGGCATGACGGAAGCTGGGTGCTCCGCTATGCGAGTAGCTCGTCAATTAGGCCGCTCTGATTGTGTTGTGACCAGTGGATCCAAGAGATGTCATTTGCACGAAGACCAGGCTTAGGACGCCCTACGATTGGGTGCGGTTTCATAAGAATTTTGAGGGAGAACACTCTGGGAGGAGCGCAAGGGTCTCTCACCTCTTTTCCCCTTCCACCCACCTCACAAGAGGACTTTCGGCTTGACTAATATATATAGTAACCCCACCCACCCACACACTGCCTCCCGAGCACTCATCATTTACAGCCATCCATGCCCCTTCCGGGATTCAAACCCAGGCCCTACGGCACAGCAGTTGGCGTCACTAACCACTACACCGAATGGGCACATAATGTAGTACTTCTCAAACTTTCAATATTCGAGAACCAATTTTCAATCATAACTTTCATCGTGTCCCCTCCCCATACAATAAAAAAAAATTAAATGCAATAATAATGCATTTTGACGCTAAAGTTACAATATGACCTTAATTATAAACAGCACAAATTGTCAAGATAAGTATTAAATTTTGCATATGTTACTTTCAAGACATAGATATTTTAAGCAGTTTACTTTCAATAGGATAAGTATTATGTTACTTTTCCTTTCTAATTTTTCAATTGGAACCAAGGGCAATATAACTTTTAATTAAATTTATATTTCCTCAATCATACATTTCTAAAAGTACAAATGTCCTTAGAAAAAATAGTCTAGTCTCTGTTTATCTTATATCCATCCTTTCTGGCACTATGCCGGTCATGTGTGCCGGATTCAAATGTTTTTATAACTTTTCTATGTTTCCTCCCCTCCTCGTAGGATTATCAAGCCCCTCTAGAGGGGCGCTCCCCCCCCCCAGTTTGAGAATCGCTGGCATAATGAAGTGGCCAAATGTACGTGATTGGAAACAGCAAACTATTTAGAAAAATGATGCGCGTGGAATTTCGACAGATTGAAATAATACTATGCAGGAACTCGGATTGTACATCACTTTTAAACGTATTTTGTAACAAAAAAATTGTATCCTAATGATCTGCAAACATTGTAATTGCGTACTGCAATGAAATACGATGAGAGTTAAAAATAATTGGATCTTAAGGTATGTGAGGATGATACGCATACTCAAAGAGCAGAAATTAAACTTCTCTACCCCATGATGTTACGGATAAACTTCATTTTTAGCCAGGAAATTCTTACAGAAAACGCTAAGTTCCAGAAAAAGACGTAAGCCTCCCCCATCCATATGCTTTTGGTAAAAATGTATTGTACGCTGTTTGAGATGACTATTGAGAAAAATGACAAATCTGTTTCAACTCCCTCACTTGTTCTGGAAAAGGCTCAAAAGAAGAAAAAAAAGTTTATTACATCTCATAACCCCCAAAGTAAAACAATCAGCGCGAGAAAAGCTTTCCACGCATGCAAAATCAATATTTATTCGAGTGTCGTCCAGCAAAATATTATTCTTCAGAAAGTTACTCATCTAGAAAAACGAAGGGGGAAAAAAAGAATATTGTTCTGCAAGTTTGTCAGAGGATACAAATCGCCAAAATGCATTAACATTTATGTAACACCTGGAGTTGTACTTCCTCTTTCACCCTCTTCTTATTCCGCATTTTTTCTTAGACGAAATAAGGAATATTTTGATGGGAATGCGTAGCAGTCCGGAAGAACTCTGAATAATAAGCGAACTCATAAAACGAAATGGTAAAACAGTAGCACTCCTCTAAATAACAATAAAAAACGTGGTTTTTGTTTCTTTTACATTAATAATAAAGCTTTGAAATCTTGAGAAAGCCCTCGTGTAGCTGAACAGTGCGACGTTAATAATCAATCAATCAATTGAAATCCTGAGCTCCCTTCGAAATCTAAAGGTGATTATCAATTTATTGACTTCAAGTTGAACTCGGTGATAAGAATTTTATCTTATAACTCTCTCGAATTGCGGATAGGACAGAGAATTTGAACCTACAAGTCAATTTGTGAAACCAAGTTTCAAGTACTTTTAATTTACTTATTTTCTTTCTAATGTATACAAACTTAATAATATTAAAGAACGACAAACTCTAATAGAAGATTTTGATGCAACTGGTATCAATCAGTCTGCTTATTTTATTCCAAATACTTTGTATTAAATTTTTTTTCGAGCAATGTCTTCTAAATAAATTTTAACCAAAATAATATCCAAAGCATACTTTTATTTCACTAAATTAAACATATCCAGTTTCAAAAATTGTTATTTCTATGCATAATCTTAATTTTAATGTGTATGAATAATCTGGCAAAACTGTCCGATGTCCTTCATATGAAGACTTATTTTGTCAATTTCTCTGCGAGATCAAATGGATGGCCTACAAAATGGCATGTTTTTAGTATTTTGCGTATAACATTATAGAAGAGACAACCTGTGCAGACTTCCCTGTAGGAATGTTAGGCAACGTGAAACTGAGTGATCCATGTTTCAAAAACTACGTAAAAACCCAGAATTTGTCTTAGTATTTATAGCCGCTCTGCACAACTTTAACACAATAACTTATCTATAAAGATTCAAATTATGTCACCAAATTTGATAAATTTAACATATCAGAGTTTAAAAATCTACCTAAAAATAAAATCTTACCTTAAAAGAATTTTTAGATCTTGCTAGTTTGATATCGGGGGTAATAGTGCCAAGTTGTTGCTTATGTTCGCCAAGAGGGGCGATAACATTACAATATGGTTACCTTAATATTTTTTACGTCTGTCGATATGGTTACCATGGGGATAACGTATATTAGAAATAACTTTTATTGAGGGGTTTTTTCCCGCTGTAACCCTATTAATTTCAGACGATTTAAATAAAAATTTCTAATTTCTGTAAAAATTTAACCATTTTCATTATAATTTTTTCTATTATTTGCGTCTTCTGTTTAATTCTGTGCTACTTTCGACTATGGATATTTCTAAAATGAGTGAGTACTAAAATATTTTTTCCTTAGAAGAATAAGTGTTGTGCTTTTAATTATCGCTATAAATCGTTTATTTTCGTTTTCTTTTACGTTTTAAAAATGTTTTTTTTACGTTATTTATTTGATGCAATTCTTTGAAGGAACTTGCCGTGCAAGTTTCATATTACAAGCTTTCACTACTTAGTAATTATAATTCTTAATTAATTTTAACATACATTATGTAATTATTTTATTCATAATGTTACACAAAAATGCAATTATTACTTTTTTAATACTCATCTAATATTCGTTATTTATAATTGTTTTTTTTAATATTTATTTATATAAATATTATTACATATTCTCTTATTTATTTATAATTAATATTGTTATTTATTTATAATTATTATTATCATTTATTTATAATTAATATTGTTATTTATTTATAATTATCATTATTATTTATTTATAATTATTATGTTATTTATTTATAACTTTTTTTGTTGTTTATTTATAGCTATTACGTTCTTTATTTATAATTATGTAATACGAGTAATCTTATGCATTATTTTTATTTTTTTACAATTCGACAATTATTCTTTTTTATAATTACTATTAAATTATATTATATGATTATTATTTCTAATAACTTTTATTAAATCGTGTTATATAAATATTACATATAATTACGATAAAATAATATTATAAGATTATTATATGCTGCTTATAATACTATTATTACTACATGTTACTTTTTATTATATTATTGATATTCATTATTTATTGGCTGATCTAGTTTATTCTAAATCTCTTCCTATATCCTTTACTTAAAATACATTTCAATGTATTTTAAAACAATTCTTTAAAATTATTGTGTATCATTAAATTACCGTTAGATTCTATTCCACCTACAGCAAACGCTGCTAGGCGCAATTACCCCGATATCAAATTAGTTCCACATCCCAGCCAATGTTAAAACATATGCATAGAAAACAAAAACACAGTCTACGAAGACGTATATTTTCAGAGTTATTAGACACAAGCAGAGACTGCCAGAATCTTGTCAGCGCTGTCAGAGGGAAGACCGCAGTATAGCCGAGAGGTTATGGTCCCGAACTCGTGGCTGAAGTTTCGCGGGTTCCAGTGCTGGTGCCAATGAAGAACCTCCGTGTAAAAACGATGATACAGTTCAGGCTGACGTGGTGCAAAGATCTCAGAGATGCCAATTCACGTGTCATTCTCGTCACTGGAACGAGGCTGAAAATTACGAGTTTCCTTGCAAACAGCCCTCGACTTGCTTAGAACTCAATGTCAATAAATACAACTCAAAATCTATTCGGAGTGAGCGGAGTACACAACCTATTCAAAAGGAATAAAATAAGTTACGGATAAGAGGTCGATTGAAGCAAGGGAGAAATGAATTAAATCTAGATTTTCCTACGCTGATGTTTATAAATTGGCTGATGTACAACATATGAAGTACACCATCCAAAAATACGGAGGGGGGAGGGGATATTTGTGAGGTAGTGTAGAGCTTCATATGAAGAGACAAATGTGAAACCATTTTTTTCTGAAACTAGAGACTCCCACATCATAGTTCGATCACGCGTAAATACTACGTTTTTAGAACCAACTGTGTGTGGAATTTCAGAATTAGAAAACTAGGTGACAGGGGAGGGAAGGGGAATCTCTTTTGATGCAAGTTTCGGAGAGAATATTGAGCTTTTTAGTGAAAAATATCATTGACTTTACACCCTCTTTCGAATTAAATATTTCAATCTTAGCTCTTCCATATTTCCTTCAGTTGGCTGATCCTACATTTTGCAAAACCGGCCGTATCGACGTACTGATAGAATGCCAAACAGTAATCCAAATTGTAAGAAATGACGTAGTTAAAATTAATTCATTGATGAATAAAGTATAGTTCAAAACTCTAAAAAACACGCTTTCATTGTAGATTGAACTAAAAAATGAAAAATAAATATGGGAAAATGACTACAACCTTAGGATGAATAATGATTTATTTAACAAAATGAAGGATGAAATATTTAAAATATATTAAACACCAAAGGGGGGAAGGTCTTTCTCCCACGTCTATAGCTTAGCGTATCTAACGTCACTTCCCGTGTGTCGTCATTTTGTCGGACATTCCTGCGGGGTGTGACGTCAGTGTGGACTAACCCCACTCGAAGTAACAGGGGGAGGGGGAAGTGACTGTGCGCATATCCTACCCTACATAAATTACATTTTAAAAAACTGAAAAATACGCTTTTTTATAGTTAATAGAGCTAAAAAATAAAAAAAAAAAAAAGAATAAAATATATAATACTAGAGGACCCGACAGACGTTGTCCTGTGTACACACATCTGAAATTCAAAAATTCCAAATTTTTATGAATAAGCGTTAACAATCTGAACCGTTTTGAGTAAAATTTGTATTAAAAAGTTATTACAATGTAATTATGTGCCAAGGTTTATAATTCTGGGTTGCTTAGAAGTGAAACACACACACAAACCATTTCCGATAAGAAATAATTTTAAATAAAAAAAAGTTTAATAATGTGTGTAATCAATTAGCTACACAAATAGATTTGTAGATTAGGATAATTGTTGTCAACGCACGTGTAAATTTAATAGAAAATCATGTAAAATACTCACTTCAATTGCATACTAAATTGGGAGAATGTATAGTTTTTTATGCAAACTTCAAAACTCTTCAAACACTAATTACATCTGAATGTAATAATTTAATTAACACACGATTTATTTCAACAAAATAATAACACGAAGTGGCAAAATATTTTCCTGAAATGATCACAGCACCAACTGTTGGGACGAACTTGAATTATAATAAAATATTTTTGAATATTCGGTACTGCGATCGTAGCGCAGTCTGCCGGATCCAATGTAAAACATTCCAAGATCAACAATTTATAAATAAAAAATTAATTAAATAAACATTTCTAAACCGAATTATAAATCTAAACCATTCTCGAGTCCACTGGAACAGACAAAAACTTTCATCAAAATCGGTCCAGCCGTTTAGGAGGAATTCAGTTACATACATACGCTCAGTAGAATTACACATATAAAGATTATTTGAAAAGATATTAATTAAAAACGCTAAAAAGCGTGAATCGTCTGCATTTTCGTAGCAATAAAGACCGGGTTTGGCCAGTTTGGCGGAAAATCAATTTTCGACGCCAACTTACGTCTTTTTGAATTCCTACTATTAGCTCACGATCTCTATACACATTTTATTTGTTTGTTTATTTATCTTGGTGGAATTTTCAATCGTTAATAAAATACATTTTAAAGCGCTCAATTGAGCTGAAATGTAATGTACATGATTATTTTGGATGACAATGCAATAATTTAATTATAATTAATAAAAATTATTAATTAAAACTAATTATTTAAAAAATTACAAGTACAGCCACGTTGGCGACTTATGTCAAAATTTGAAAATGTTTTTTTTCTCACGTGTTAGAGCATTCAGTTGAAAGGGAATTTTATATACACGATTGTTTTGGGTGATAATACGAAACTTTAATGATAGTTAATAAAAATTAATCACCACTTAATGTTGTGATTCTGTCATATGTATATACATATTTATATTAATTGCAACTATTTGATAAAAAGTAGCTAAAATAAATTTTTTCTTGATTGATCTAAGTAGGAATTGATTTTTTAAAAAAAATTTTATATTACTTGTTTATAACAATAACGTTGTTACAACAATGCAGGTGAATGTTGAGTTTTTTTTTAATGTTTTTAATTAATATCTTTTTAGCTAATTGCGATATCGGATCGAATTGTGAATCTAAACCATTCTCGAATTTACTTGAAAACCCACACAAAAAATTTCATCGAAATCGGTCCAGCCGTTTAGGAGGAGTTTAGTGACAAACACACGCACAGAAGATTTTTTTATATAAAGATAATATAAGAATAAAGTAATATATAATATAAGAATAAAATAATATATAATATAAAATATAAGAATAAAATAATATATAATATAATATAAGAATAAAATAATATATAATATAATATAAGAATAAAATAATATATAATATAATATAAGAATAAAATAATATATAATCTATATATATAAAAATGTTGTGTTGGCTTGTGTATGCGCGCATAACTCAAAAAGTTCTGCATGGATTAATCTGAAATATTGACACAACGTTGCATTTGTCTCTGGTCAGGATCTTATGTACTTTTTATTTCGAAATTCTCTCTAAATTTTTTTTAAATTTAATTTTTAAGTGATGTTTTGGTGTTATGACGTCATACGACGTCACGATTCGCTCTGAATGCGAAAATTTAAACTTTACGCTTAGATTTTTCCAAATTATTGTATAACTCTTCTATGGTTATGTTTATGCGTTGTCATATTTATCTATTTATTGTCCTTTGATATGTAATTGGGATTATT